>CP139504.1:409732105-410171056 GCA_021014915.2 Artemisia tridentata subsp. tridentata
TACACTTAGATCTACTTATCACAACTACACAACACTTTACACAACAACACAATTGAATGAGGTAAGTAATAACACTTCTTCACTAGTTGAAGTAGAGTTCTTCTTTTGCACTTTTGGTGGTGAAAGCTTGGATCACTTAGAAACCAAAGCTTAAGATTATATGATCAAAGGATTTTGAAGATATGAAATGTGATTTAAAACAGAAAGTTTTAGTGTGCAAAAGGTGAGTAAAAGTCCAGGAGAAGGCTGGTATTTATAGGAGAAAAATTGGACAGCTGGAGGTCTACTGGAGCGGGGGCGGTCCCCTTAATAATTAAGGGGGCCGCCCCTTCTGTCCGTTGGCCAATTTTGTCCTTTTGTGGGGAAGGTTTTTCTGGAACATTTTAACTGATTTTGGTTAAAAATTTGAATTCATATTTTTATAAAAGATTAAACATTTTTATTTAATGCCAAAAATGTTTTTCAAAAATATATAAAATGTTTTTGATGTTTTATAAAAAATCTAGTTTATTAAGAAAATGTTCCTTTGATCATATAATGCATTAAGCATTAGTTCATTCATACCTTAAGTGATTTGAGTTGTAGAAATAGATATTTACAACTAAATACTTGTTTACGTCATAATTTTCCGATTAATGATTTTACATTTTGTGATTATCAAAACGTAGAGATATCGAAAAATATTAATAACGTGTTTAGGCATTATTTATATCAACATTTGGAATATTGGATAGGGTGTCAGTTTAAACATATATCTTTTATATAATAAAAGATGTTCTATTTTGATAAAATGGATGTTTCGGTTGACCGATAAGAAGACTTAATTGTAAAATCGAAAACTCCTATCGGCTAATTGAAAAATCAAAATTGGTCAATATTGGATTTTGATTAAATCAATGAGAAAAAAAAAGAAAAAAGAAAAAAAAGAAGAACTTTAAAAAATTGAAGGAGCCATATTGCAAAAAACAACATATCTAAAAACATCATGTTTTTCCTAAAAAAAAACAAACGTGATAGGTTCTAAATTTTTATGGTATCCAAATTTGAATGTGACATGAACCCTAATTCCGTCTTATAAATACCCCTCATTTGGCATTTACACAAGCTTGCAAAACATCCTCATTCAGTGATTTGTTTGAAAAACAAAAGGTCGATCTTCAAACATCGTTTTCTTTTCGTTATCGTTTTTTTTTAACAAATCTTATTTGTGCTTCAATGCGAACCCTAATGTTTGTGCTGCGTTTTTCTCGCTGTGTGTTTTTCTTTTGTATTGATTGTGATACTAATGTAAACAAATTTTGTGTGTTCTTTCTTTTATATTTAAGAGGAAGGCTACAACTCCACATGCTGAAATCGATTGTACATAAGGTAAATGCAACATCAAAGTTAAAATCGTCTCTTTATGAAACCAGTATTTTGGTGCTAGCCAGCAAGTAAAGGTTTCTGGTATCGATATGATTATGATGGATGAACAGATATAATTATGTAATTATATCAAACCATTTAAATAGTCGTCCCATATGTATTCTTAATACTATAGATAATGTTACTTTTTTTTTTTTTTGGTTACAACAGAGCACCAAGTTTCATGCCACAATCAATAATATGATAGTTTCCAATTTTGATAATCTGTTGCATGGAGATGATTATCATGTGATATCAAACTTCAACGTTAAGAAGAATGCAGACAACATTAAACTAACCCCGCATCAATGTAAAATCCATTTTCTTAAATAAACTAATGTACATCGAACTTCTGCTTTTGACCACGTACAAGAGCGTATGAATTTTTTGTGTTTCAAAAGTTTTCTAGAATACAAAATTGACTCAAAGTACACGTTTGGTAAGATTGTTACAAACAATCCATACATTATATAGCTGTATACACATTTATTATATGAAACTAAACTGTTGTATTTTTTGTAGATGTTATTGGTTGGTTGGTTTAAAACAATGATATCACAGTTATGGAATCAGAGACCCAACCTAAGCATTTTTTTCAAACTACAAGATCTGAGGTAAGCAATTAACAATATAATGTTTTTAGTGTTGTTAATATTAATTTTGTTATATTAATTTGTATAGTGGTGCAACGATCTGTTAGGTTCCTATGGTATCAAGATCCTTACGAGATATGGTGGACAAGGTTAATGAAAATAGATAAAATACATGGTGAAGTTGTAGAGAGAGAAAGTAGAGAGACGATGATTAACTATGTGTTTTTATTAGAAATGAATAAATATACACTTATGCACACCCCTTTAGGAGAGACTAGGAGGGTATATATAGGCGACTTACTCACTATCTATTACAATATGACGATATTAGTCTATGCGTTATACGCGTACTAGATAGCTAATGCAATTCCCGAATATGTTTTCATTTAGAAACCTAAAAATCTCTCCCTGATGAAATACGGGAATTGCTTACAATATTTCCTACTGTAGGATTCTGGTGTTACCCGCATGACCAACAAAAACATGCACAACAGAATTGATAGCGTATAGGAACTTAAGCCCACTTGGCTAAGGTCCGTACACATTAGTCTCGGACCAAGCATAAGTTCGACGAGGCCAAAGCCTGACATAAGACCTGGGAAGAAAAAAGACGGAAAGTATTGGGTTTTTTGGAGTGTAGGTAAGGTGTTTGATGAAAGGTTTATTAGTTTGAATCGGTGAATGTGTTGAGTGTTTGAGTTTGAGTTGTTTTATTATGAGACGTAACGATGACTTTGAGGTCGTTGTGGGAAATATGGTGCCTTGCATGTGGTGTGCAAATGATGATAACATTGTTTGCGTATTAAAAGGGTTTTGTGTTTGGAATATTGGATAGGGTGTGAGTTTAGAGCATCGACATGGATCACAGCATCATTTTTTTTTTTTTTTTTTTTTTTTTTTTAACAAAATAGTCTTTTCCATTCTCACACTTAAAATTTCCTCTCTGATGGCTTAAGAGTTAAGACAAAATAACTTAAGACCGATTATTTTATTTTTTATTTCTTCAAACCAAGTAATTTTTTTATTTATTAAAATAATAATACAAATTACAATACGAAAATATAATAAATAAATAAAAAAGAAAAAATTACGAAAAAAATAACGTAGACGACTACATATCATGTCTATATTTTTGTTGGATCTCTTCTTTTTGCATATAGATGATTAAAGCATCCTCATCTTATAACCTCGCAGTACTAATGCCGAGAAACTTAATTTCTTCCAACATCATCATTGTCGCGTCTTTCGCTTTAGTCATCGCGTACATTTCTTGAGTGGCCTCCCGTTTAAGTCTTAATTCATTTTGTACAGTCTCCCCAAAATCTTGTGGGATACTCCTTGTGGTGCCCGACATGGCCTCCGATTTACTATTTTTTTTTTCGTTTTTCATGGTTTGTCGGGGGAAGTGGTTTCGGATCATCTCCGGATAGCTATGGCCCTACTTAAGTAAACACTTTTCCGTCCCTCTCGTCGCAATATGTCTCCTACAACGGCTCAAAAGGCCAACCTCTTTTTCCCACTCCTATTCAAATGTTTTAAACGTTTGTAGATAGAGTTGAACTTTTAAGCAATTTTGGTTCAAGGTTGCCCACTTTCCCGTCGTCATATCCTTAGTACGTTGGTGTGGAGCACTTTTGTTGAACTAATTAAGAACCCAAAATCAAAATGATAGCCCATCTTGGTCATTTCTGATTTGGTTATCCTCAGAAACAACAACATAACACTCGGCTAATAATATTTCCTCGTTTTGCGTCCTACGAGTGGGATTCTTTGAGGATGCCTCTGTTGTGGTTATTTTTTCATTGGGTTTGACGGGTCTTTTGCCTTTTATTTTCCTTTCGGTTATTCGGGCTTCTTGTGGTAGTTGTGATGGTTGTGGTTGTGGTTGTGGGGTGGTGGTTGTAGCTGTGTTTGTTGTTGTGAAAAGAATTGTGCGGGATGTTGTTGAAGTTGAAATTAATGTTGAAGTAGTTGTTGTTGTTGAAGAAAGTATTACTCGGGTGTGTATATTGGCATAGTATATTGGCTACCAAACAGAGCAAATAGGGGCTGCGAGCAAGAAAATATGGTTCGGTGTGTATGTATACACATAATAATCGAAATTCGAAAAGTTAGTTATTTAATAGTCTGATCCTAACAATGGTATATACAAAAAAAAGGTGATAAGTAATATACACTTTCAAACAAATATGAAAAGGTTTTTAAATTGATTCACCATAGGGGATAGAACTTTATAACGACAAGGAAAGAAAATGTCTAGGTTTATAAACATATTTCATTGCAACTAAATACATGTTACTCATTTAATACATCTTTGATATATAAAGCTTTAATAGGTTTAAACATAATGGCAATAGGTTAATAAAAAAAAAAAAAGAAATTTATAAGTTAAAAGTAAAATATGACCTGAAAATTGTATAAACATTTAAAAGTTTTGTTATTGTAGATGCTCTTATATTATTAGTTTGAAGATTATATTTTGGTAATTGGTAGGTTGGTTGAAGATATAACTTATTATTGTAAACTAACTCACATGTATTTCAAGTTTTTGCATGTTGTATAATTACATTTGACTAACTATAAGGGTTTTTTTTTTTTTTTTTTTTTTTTTTTTAAATTTTTTTAAATTATTATTATTATTATTATTATTATTATTATTATTATTATTTTTTTTTTTAAATATCATTCCAGTTAGCTTGAGCTTATGAAAACTTATAACTTATATAAGCTTGTGTGTTAAATAAAGCTTGCTTTTAAAAATGCTTAGGATTCAATAAGCTTGTCCTCAAACACACTTAGCATTTAGCATTGAATATTAAAGCTTTTTTTGGCAACAAACATTTAGCATTGTTGTTTTGTTTAAATGCTAATTTCTCAAGCATATAGCATTTTTGTTTTGTTTAAATGCAACTTTTATAATTACAACTACATTACCAAACGCGTTTTAGTAAAACAAACAGCCACTCCTAACTACTATTGCTATTGACTACTGCTAACTATCACCGCTCGTTTCACCAAACATAATGTGAGGAGCTATTCCTAAAAGAAAAAATGTCAGTAACGGACAATGTTGATTAGCTCATATCTCGTTGCCACATATGTTTCTAGAACACATATGCAGGGGCGGTTCTAAGACTCTAAGTTATCAAGGGCTAATGTTTTTGCGAGTATAATGAAAATAAAAGATGAGCTAAAATGTTTGATTTTATCAAAACTATTAAACGAATTAACAAGAGATATATTTCTTTTGACATATTAGTGGACTAAATAAACAAGACATGTATTTATGTGACACAAAATTTCGGGACCAAGTTTATTTCGGAGAAATCAGGATTTTTAATGCAAATTTACACTAAGCAGCAAATATCCATCGGGTTCCTGTGAACCTCCGAGAACACCCTAGGTCCACCCCTGGACATGTGACTATTTACTTATGTATCGTGGCCAATACCGGGCAATGTTTATGTTCATTTATAAATTCAGTTTTCGATCCTTTAAAAAATGTGACTGTATTTATAAAGCTCTCATTCAAAACTAATTATATGTGTTTTGCACATGAAAACCAAGTCAAAGTTAAATGTAATTAAGCCGTGTTTTAGTGGCTAATTTTGTAAGACGAATTATATTGATTGACTAATGAGAAAATATATATGACCCAATATTTATGGGAGATGATTTGCATATTCCAAAATGTTATTTGCACATTCTAATGTACAAGCAGTTGAAGCAGAATATCAATAATGTACACGTATTTAATACATAAAAAGTGCATCCCAATCAATCATGAAAATGTGCAAATCAGTTCTCAATATTTAGCTAGTTGGTTTTCTCGTTTGTGGCATGTCACAAACGTGTGTAATTGTAGAAGAACTTGTAGATTCACTAATGATGTGCTTTATAACATCAAATTTAGACGACATAATGAAGAAGTAACACCAAGCGGCATATTAAAGAAGTAACACCAATTGTCGAGCTTTAGTCGACTTTAGTTGGACTTTAGATGAAGACATGTCGAGCTTTAGTCGACTTTAGATGTAAAAAAAAAGTAGAGAATTTTAAAGAAACAAAACAAACAAAAAACACAACATAACTTAATTCTTTCTTCAACAAATACCAAATTCAAACAAATCTTCAATCAAAAACGAAAATCAAAACATACGATTTCTTTAAACCAAACACGATCAAACAAACTTTTTTTTCTTCATTGTTATACAAAGTTACAAACCATAATTTCGAGATCAAACAAAATATCAAAGTTTAAATAACTTAAACTTATGATAATGGATAATTGTAACCGAGACAACCAAAACGAAAACCAACACTCTGGCCCAATTTTAACACAAAGGGCCGGATTTAAGCCCAAAATCCAACAAAACCTAAGAAAACCTCAAAACAGTATCAATTCAAACCTCAAAACAGTATCAATTCAAAACTAACCCGATGAACGCAAGTTGGCAAACAATATTTGTGTCTTCAAGTAATTCAAAACCCAATTACGATTTGTTCAGATAAAAAAATAAACTGATTCTTTAAGCAAATTCAATTTTCAGGAACGAACCTTCTTTGTTTTCTTCATAGCTAATAAAACATATCTTGCAATCGACTTTCGCTAGAGTCAATGAAAAAATTGATTTACATTGGATAAAAGGACTAATAAAACGAAAATATAAAATGAAAGAAAGTGAATAAATCAGGATCCCTCTGCATCATCGGCGAATAGCCGATGACCGGAGGACAACTATCTATGGTGGGTTGAACCTAAAGCTTTGATACTATGTAAGACGAATAATATTGATTAATTGAATTGATTGAATAATGAGAGAATACATATGACCCAATATTTATAACCTAACACTTGGGCTTATACCAATCCTAATCTAATACGAATAATATTATAATTCTAACTCTAATACAAATTCACTAACAAACTTTACATATTGTATTTGTTGTATAAAAAAATCTTGTTTTTTTAAATGGATAAAACAAATTTTTGTATCTAATGAAGCTGTAATATACTATCATGGTATGTAACAGGTCATCTTCACAACTAATAACCATTGTTTTTTGTGATCTTTAATTCGCTTTTTGCTTGCGTGACCTTGATTATAATTTGTCTGGAGTCTAATTTAGCCCCTTCTACTCTTCTTAGCAAGAATTGCAATGAGAAATCGCATTGATTAAACATTTTACAAGTTTGTTACATGGGATGTAGTGGTACCCCCTTTCGCGTGTAAAAGGTGAGTGGCCAACCTTGTTAGACCATGGAGGTGACCACAAGTGAAAGGGGAGTGGCCACACGTCACTCTTATTACACTATGAAGGTCACCTAGCGTGAACAAAGGTAAAGGCGTTAGGTCGCCCAGACCATCTAACAAATTTAAATTTGCGTGTGTGTGTTATATGGTATTTGCGTGTTTAAGTAGGGTACTATAGATAAATGGTAAGAAGATGAGAAATACTACGAGACTTTGATGGTGAGTTCGGTGATGGAAGCGGATGATAACGTGACAGTTTGTAGGTGGTGACCGGTCACCACACATCTACATCCGATCTTAAATAGATAAATAAAAAGTTTCTTTATATATTACATACATTAGTAGTTGATTTAATTAGAGGTTAAATACGTTTTCAAGCTGGATATTTCGTTGAATGAACGTAACAAGGAAACATGGTTATGTTATACGAGATTTAATTTAAGACTACGGTAGCATGACAGACCACACAATTTAAATAACTTGCATTTGTGATACAACTTAATGATCGAGCTAAATAATTCCATGGTACATCTGGCCTATAAGTTTTAAGCAAATTAAATAAGTGAAAATGACAAAAATAATCAATTTTACAAACATACTTCACAAAAAACACTTTTTTTTTTTTTTTTTTTTTTTTTTTTAAATAAAAAAACCCGTTATACCTAAAAACTAGCAAGATTTGGGAGAATTTGTGGATTTTTAGAAAACTAGCAAGATTTGACCTTGCAAAGTCAAACTTTGCAATTTAAAAAAAAAATCACCAATGGCCAATTGCTGAAGATGTCATTGATGCGGAATGGTTATACCACAATAAGTTTTACAACTATCCTATGCAGAGTACCTAACCGTTGTAGTGTAGTATAAGGAAGACTTAGGAGATTGATCGTTCTCTAGGGGAACAGTGAGGTAGATTCGAAGTGTATGTCAATTTAAGTCTAAAGGTTGAGGGAAGATTATTTTTGGGCTTTTTATATTTTATTGGAAAACAAGTAAAATCTCGGGTATTGGAGGATGTGGTTTTAAAACTAATTAAACTATTACTAAACTAAATGCGATAAAAGTAAATGACAAGAAAAATAAAGTGGTGGTGAACTTCTTATATGAGGAAAAACGTATTTACCTAGAATCTTATTACTCCCTAGCTATCTTTTATTATGTTGTCGAATTGTCACGTTCTTATCTAATGTAATGTGAAATATTCCTAATTACCTGTTGTGGTATGGTCAGTCCCTGTTTATAGACTAGCCTAAGTGAACGACGCATGTCTGAGTTGTCATGCTCATCCAATAACTAATCTATGCAATAAATACTCACCTAATTAACAACCTAAGACATAAGTAATCAATTATTCGCGTTTTAGTGGACGTTCAAGCTAGTCTAGATTTTCTTAGCCAGTTTTCCAACTCCTAACGCACACAACAATTAATAAGAGATGACAACAAAACAATCAATAACTAAGTTTCATGCAATCTTAAGTAAATACTAAGTAAATTAGTCAAGCATAGCAATAGAAAGAGAATCAAGTAAAAAAGCAAACAATAACACATAGACATGATTGATTAAATAACTTATCTCAATAATACATGAGTTCTTTAATGGCTAAAAAGGTCTAAAAAGCTGCTAAAAATCGACCCTAGCTTGGTGGTATAAGTTCCTCCAAAGTTGCACACACAATAATGAAAATAATGCGGTTATATTTATAGTTTTTTTGTTGTGACGGTGTCACTTTATGGTTGTGACGCCGTCAGCTCGCCGCCCATTAGGGTTTTGTTCATGCACCGACTAAGTTGTGACGACGTCACATTATAGATGTGACGCCGTCAGCCTCATCTTCATCTGACGCTGTCTTCACAAGCCGTCTCCAGCTACTGTATGGTCAGCACCCTCACGCGACGACGTCACGTTGTAGCATGTGACGCTGTCACATGACCTTGTCATGTGGCCTTTGTCGTTTTCTTCATTTTTCCATCCAATCGAGCCCAAAGTGTGTCATTTTCCAGCAAAATGCATCTCAAGTACCTAAAACTCAAAAAGAAACGATTTAGGGCAATATATGTCCTCAAGCAAATGTGCTTTTAGCTTAATCAAATTACAAGCTATGGGGCATTTAGCATTGGTTTAAAGATAGTTTATAGCACAATGTGTTCGACAATAATTCTAAGTACAAAAATATATACTAGCAACTCACATAAGTCTTTGGATTCTCTTATCTCTCGGGTGTATAAGTAATATAACAATATGAAAACGGGAAAATGAACACTCACTATATGTCATAGCACATAGATTACCATAGGATTGATAAAGGATCAAAGCTCCACCGCTTTAGCGTAAGCACCTAGAATAAACTATCAAAGAGGTCTTTATAAATATGTACGAGTTTATAGGCTAAATGACCCCTTAAAAACGTATGAAATTACACCTTATCAGTCATCAACATACGTACACTAAAGAAAACTCCAAAAATTTGTAATAAACATCAAATTACGTATTTTGAGATCTGATATGCAGCTCATATTGCAACGTTGCAACACATACTATAAGCCTAAAGGTTCCTTTTACGATTATATATATTTAATCAAGAGGGGATGGGGTAGCCTTTAAGCTAGGCATAACATATAATCCTTGTATAGGATTCACCTCCTATTATACGTCTTCATATTGATTTCGCTTTGTACTCGACTCATAATCTTTTATGGTATACCGTTACACATGCTATTTAAATTAAACATGTCAAGTAAGAGTTGTTAGTAGCCCAGCTTGTGAAGACACATATATGAACTGCCTCCCTAGTTTTTTGGGCTTCGTGTGTCTACTTTATGTACATGTCCCCATACGTTTTGGGAACGTTTTCTTTGGGCTTATAAAAAGATTTGGATATTTATAATGAAAATACATTTTGAAGTTCTTTTTGTCTTCTCTATTTGAAGGTTTTTTTTTTTTTTTTTTTTTTTGTGTTGCAATTCCCTTTGTCCAAGCATGAACTGCGACAATCCGTTCTTTGATGTTGATGACACTTTGGATTATGAAGAGGTGTTTTCACAGCGCGTATGTCCGTAGTTGTGTTTTTGTTTTTAATTAACTGATTTCTTTTTCTGCGTTTGTCTTTTTGAACTCTCTCGAACGATCCAGTGGCTCTTGCCATGTCTTTGGGGTCTTACGGGTCAACTTGTTGTAGAATTGCCCCTTGGTCATGTTGACTATGAATGCCGAGATTTTCTTATCATCCCTGACTCATGGGATCTTTCTTTATTCGCCATTGAAATTTTTAGTGAATCGATTAAATGTTCATCATGAAATTGCTTTATGAACTACAAGCTGAGGTAGTCTCCAGTGTGCTCCCTTCTTGGTTGAAAGTTCTTGACAAACTTTTCCTTAAGGTCTTCCCATCCTGATATGTTGTGTTTATTGATTCCCTTGAACCAAACAACTGCCCGTCCTGCCAATGTACGCTGGAACAAGTGACAGGGCATGGGACTGTTCAGGCATTTGTTTTTGCTACATATTCATACATGGTATGTTAGTGGAAATTGATGCGGCGGTTTTGAAGACCTCACAAGAAAAGTAAATTGGTAACTCTTATGATAGGAGAATGTGTTCACTTAGATTTTTTTACTCCCTAATTATCTCATATTGATTAGTCGAATTGTCACGTCCTTATTTTAATTGAAGCGTTGTATTCCTTTTTATTGGTCGTGGGGAGGTGCCGAATGCCCCAACTCTATGAAAGTCTCCCCTAGAAACCTTAAACTCTATCAAGTCTTATAGGATTTACAAGCCGCAATTCACGAAATAAATACAACGAGAAAACCCAACTAGTGCACTCTAGGGCTGCGTTTTATAAGATGGACAAGCTAGTACTTATAAGAGTTAAGCAGGTTTTCTTATTCTAACGCGAGACAATCAATTAAACAAGAGACGAAAAATCAATAATCAATAACTAGGTTTCATTAGATCTAAGCAAACACTAATAAATCTAGCCTAACATGTTAAAGTGAAGAAAAGAAAAGCATACAATCAAACAACACATAGACATATTGAATGATTAAGAATGAATTACTTATCTTCAATGAAACATGGATAAAAAGGCTGTTAAAACCTTTACAAAATAGCAGAAATTCAGCTTTCTAAAGTGATACTCCAAGATGTTACATCCTTGATAATTGTGACGCCGTCAGCCAGCCATCATTAGGGTTTCATCCTTGATAAATTGCCGTCATGACGCCGTCCCGTTTGATCTCTGACGCCGTCAGGTGTGTCTTTACGTCGTCTCTTTATAATTTATCTGAGCCGTCGCTTGTTAACTTTTCACTAAATCTTGGTCTTCAAATACAAGTGACGCCGTCACTTGTTAATTGTGACGCCGTTAGATCCCCTTTCTTGACAGATTCGCGACTTGGTTATTTTTCTTCGTTTCTTCGTCCAATTTGGTCCAAAACACGCCGGTATTCATCTTTCTCGTCCCAAGTACCTAAAATTCAAAAAGAAACGATTTAGGGCAATATTTGATCATATTCATATGACTTTGGGGATTAAATGACCCCTTAAAAAGGTACCAAATAAATCCTTATCAGAAATCTTTAGTTCCACTAGGAGTTTATAGTCCTCAATCCATTTGATGAACTGATGCCTTTTGATCTTCAAAGCATGGAGGTGGTCAGGCACCTCAAGACCAGTCGTTTTGTAATTTTGCCCCTCATTTCTATCCATCTCTCTTGTCATTAAAATGTTAAACAAATTCATCGATGAGACCTGTTGTTGTGTGGTATAAGCCTAAGTGGACATGAGGGTGATGGTTGCCTGTATATGCTGATGTTCTGGCATGGGTTGTGTCGGCCCGCCTGAGTTCATGGATTGTTGACTGAATTGTATTGGCATGCCCTGAGTTGCCTGATAAGTTGGTTGCTGCATGTGTTGTGGTGTCGCATCATTGTAACTGACTTGTAGATGTTGTTGCATTTGAGGTGGCGCTTGATTAGTGAGTGGTTGTAGCTTTAAATAGTGAGTGGTTGTAGCTTTGAATTAGTGATTTGCGATTGTGGCCCTCCCTTGCTTGTTTCTTGGTTTCCTCGCATCAATCCTTCTAGGTAAGCTGCCATTCGCGGTGTTACTTGAACGTTGTCAGCACGATATTCCAGTGTCAACTTGGAGGATTATCGTGCAACAAGTGGTGTTATGAAGTTCTCATTTAGTGATGTTTGTCGTGAAGTGATGACAATGCCTGACGATGAACTTCCTTGAAATGAAAGTGTGCTCATTGGCGTTGATTGTGACATGACATTGTGATTGTTTTGAGTTAGAGTTGCCCGACCCTCGTGTGTGTGCGTGATATCAATGGTGCTGATCGGACCAGAGACATTAGGTTGGGGTGGTAGTGGTGGTAACGTTGTTTGTTGGTTTTGTGAATCCGACATTTTTGTAGATGTGAAAATAGAGTTTTTCCCGAGATAAGATGCCGAGATGAAAGTTTTTGTTATGATAGATGTGATAAGATGAAGGTTTTCGTGTTTTGTAACGAAAAATAGTTTAGATATGTGAATTTTAATGCCGAAAAATGAAGATTTTCGCGGTTTTCGTGTTTTGTAACGAAAAATAGTTTAGATATGTGAATTTTAATGCTAAAAAATGAAGATTTTCGCGGTAAAAAACTTTGTTTCTGTTTTTTGACAAAAAATAACGAAGTTTTATTTTTTGGTAAAACAGAGTTTTCCGGTTCTGGAAAAATGAAAATAGTGGCTTGGTCATGTTACGTATATCACGAATGGCGTCATGTTTACGTATGGTACGCATTCATTGGTTTGGGGTGTGATTTGAGTGAGGATAATCGTATGTTCGTTTTGCATGTTCGGTAAGGACCCCAAGGTGGGGTAACACTCACATACGACTATAGTGTGTGTAAAATGTGTGAAGATTGATTAGTTTCAATTGATTGTTACTTGGTTCATTTCATGGAAACGAGCCAGTATTTATAGGGATGCATTTAGGGTTTTGTGCCACCCATAAATGCGATTCAACGGTTGAGGATGGTCTAGTGGTGGACATCCAAATGAGAAAACAAGAATGACACATGGCGTGACATTCTCTGAATGTTCCATGCACGATTATACGTATCAACGAGATACTCGTAACACTATCTCTATGCCAATAAGGTAATGACACGTGTTGTCTGTTATATTAGCCCTTTAGGATAAGATCCCACTCCAGCTTTTGCCTGATTGTGTTATCAAGGCTTGGTTTATCTCTCATATGAGAACTTGCTTCCTAGGCGAACCGTGAGGGGTTTTACTCTTGCATCCTGTTTTGGGCCTGTGTCGAGTATACGAGTTTTAGCCATTTGGGCTGGAATCCCTATGTGGTATGAGTAATTACAAGAATATTAGAAAAGTATTAGTATAATATGGGATATGCACCCAAAACTTTTGAATTTCGACATTTCTGTGTATTTGCTCATGTAAAATGATTAAATGACCATTTTACCCTACCTTTGTATTTCGTAACCACTCTATTAACAGCGAAGGGTATAAATTGTCATTTTTACATGAACAAAATAGTGAAAATACACACAAAAGTCGAAAATTAAAAGTTTAAGGTGTATGGCAAAAAAATAAGAAGGCTACACATAATTAAAAAAAAATGACAAGTTAGATACATTTATAGGTAATTATCTCTATTAATATCACTTACTTATTTCACCAGCTAAATAATCAGATATGACAAAAATAAACAATCCCAATTCATTTACTCACAAAGTTGCTTATACGTCGTATATTCAAAAAATCAAAATTTAATAAGAAAACGATGCCAAACACCCCTATAAATATGAGAGCAATTATTATGGTGACACCGGGTAATTAGACTGAGAGGAGTGGGGCGATAAAACAAGCGACCCAAGCACTTTTTGGCCCTGGATCGCCTGCTACACCACCCCCACCAGGCTACTTCTATTCCAAGCGACCTATATGGATCGCCTGAGTTTTCTGTCCTTGTGGGTTTGTTGTTTATGTCCTATCTGTCCATGTGGGTCCTCTATTCCAAGCAACCTATAATTTCTGTCCATGTGTTGCGAGTCGCCCCATCCTTGTGGGTAGCCCCACTCCTCTTATTTTTTGAGGCTACCTAACCTGCTGACTAGGCGTCACGTGTCGCGAGTTGCCCCTTAGTTGGGTAGCCTCACTCCCTTCGGTCTTAGAAAGCATGATGTCTTCAAATAGATCATAAGTGCATGTTAGTGGTATATCAATAAGTTCAATATCTCTTTGCCCTACCTCTTTGTCCCTCCTGTTCTTGTTACATATGCATCATCAATGTTGGTACATTAATCTTTAAAAACAAAAGTACAATCATGTAGTTGTTGATGCATATATACGCCAGCTTTCAATATCTGAAGTCATGATACTACCATGGCAGACATGCATAATGAAACATTTGATAATTTTCAAACCCCTTTTTTCTGCATGCCATTAAATTCATATCATGAATGGTAAAAAAAGTACTCTTGTCATCTTTCTCATGTTCTTTCTTTATAAATCTACAAATATCATAACCCTTTTTACACACAAAGATGTTATAAGAAAAGAAGAAAGCATACAAGCAAAGGTATCTACATGAAGGTGAATGATTATTTTTAAAGTAGGGTTTTACTTGAATGATAAAATAGTCAAAGAGTAGGACTTACAGAAGTTTGTGCTTGCTTTTGATGATGATCTCTTCTTTTTGCAATGAATCATTACAATAGCTAGTACTAAAAACATTAAAAAGACAAGGGTAAAAAAGTATATAGGTAAAATTAACTTTAGAGCATAATTACACCAACAAAGGTCAAACAAGCATGCATGATCTCTTGTAGTGTAGATTTTAAGAAGTCAAAGAAACAAAAGAAGCATATGCAACCTCAAACAAACACAAGCATAGAAGTCAAACAAGAACGCAATAATATGACTTACAGAAGTTTGTGCTTGCTTTTGATGATGATCTCTTCTTTTTGCAATGAATCATTACAATAGCTAGTACTAAAAACATTAAAAAGACAAGGGTAAAAAAGTATATAAGGTAAAATTAACTTTAGAGCATAATTACACCAACAAAGGTCAAACAAGCATGCATGATCTCTTGTAGTGTAGATTTTAAGAAGTCAAAGAAACAAAAGAAGCATATGCAACCTCAAACAAACACAAGCATAGAGGTCAAACAAGAACGCAATAATATTTCAGGTGAACATAGGAAATCAACATGTACGGAACCAGGATCAAATATGATCGGATGCACAAATTTTTTGAAACTGTAATATAGAAACACATTTCAATGGACCGGGTGTATTTAAGATATATTTAGAAAAAAATGATGTTTTTTTTTTTAAAAAAAATTAACACTACATCGAAAAAAATCCATAAGGTCCCAGGCACCCACAGGAAGCCCTGGTTCCGTCCCCTGGAAATCAAGAAACAAAAGCCTAATCTCTAAGAATAGAAAAGATGGGATACCACTTAGGAATACCTATCATTTTTCATATCATAAAACACTAAAAACACCAACAAAGATCACTTAAGCATGCATGATTTTCTGAAGATATCAAGTAATAGCCTATGATGTCAAAGAAACAAAAAGCATATAGTTTCACTCAGCCAAAGATAGAAGCCATTTGAATCAAGATAAAAAAAACACACACAAAAAGGTCAAACAAGCATGCCAGAATAGTTAAAGATTTCATGTGAATGTATGAAGTCAAAGATACAAAAGCATAATAACCTCACAAACAGAACACACAAAAGACAGGAAACATGTTAAATCAAGATCAAAAAACACCCACAAAAGTCAACAATCATGCATATTTTTGGAAGATTTCAAGTGAATACAAGTCAAAGTAACAAAAGCATATCTTACACAACTAGAAACATAAGCCATATTGGATCTACAAGATGAAAATGGAAGATCTTGTTAATGTACCTGTTTTTCTTTTTGTGTTTGTGACAAGAGAACTGTGATAGCATAAGAAGGTAATATCATCAAGAGAGTTTTACAAAGAGATACCAACAGAGCTCAATTGGCAGTATGACCACCTCCACCCTAATTAATCACACACACACACACTCACATACACAACACGTACACTCGCAAACACAACACACAAAGATGACTTCTTTCTATTATTTTTGTTAACCACAAGACATTCTTTTTTTATTTTCTTCTTGACACCAAACCCTAGCTAATAGCACACTCAACATGTAAAAATGTCTTTCTTTCTATTATTTCTTTTATCACATATTCTTCACACTAAACCCTAATCACACACAAGGTAAATTTCTCTTAGTTCTTTCTTTTTTTCTTCACCCAATAGTACCCTACTCTCTCACACACACACAAACACAAAGAAAACTATCATCTTTCTTCTATTTTTTTTCTCACTAATCACTCAAACACAAAAGAAGACACATATAAAAAAGGGAGAGGTGGACAGAATGCCAAAGAACTCTGTTGGGAAACCTTTATTAAACCCTCATGATAAAAAAGATGAAGAGTACTACATGAAAGGAATATAGATCAAAACACATGACAGAAAGCACAAAACCTACTCAAACATATAAAGAGAAGGATTTATGACAATAATGATGAAGAGAGAGATAGAAAGAAGACAGCACAGTAAATAAGAGAGATGCATAATTGAGAGAGGTGGAAGGTATGTATCCTGGATAGGAAATACTACATGTTTTACAGAACATCTAGAGAGAATCATATCTTATTTATTGATATAAATCCTACATGGGTCATATTATTTACATCAAATCAAGGTGAAGGTGAAACTAGTGGAAACAAGAAGGGGATACAGATGGTAAGATTTGGATTTGGGCACCCGAAATGACAAAACTAATGGAATTTGTTTTGAAGATAGAATTTGTTGTATGAAAAAGCAGCTTTTAGGTCATTTAGGAAGAAAATAAAGCTTGTTGCCAGTTGCCACGCTCCCTTTCATTATTTTAATCATACCTTTTATATATTCTCATCTTCTATTAATATACAGTATCAAAGTTGACATAAATTTTTAGAGCAAAAATTAGGTTATGAAATTATATATATACACTAAAAGGGGGAAGCACTACTGTAGCAAATGTATTGTAGCTGCTACAGTGGACAAACCAGTGGTCGTTTGCAAAATAGTCCTTAAGGTGTAACTGTCTTTGCAAGCTAGGTCCTTCGGGGACTAACGATGTAACACGCCGAGAATTTTAAGGACTTTTTTAGCAAAAAAACATATTATTTCCAGAATTAATTTTCAAAAATAGTCCTGGGGTTAACAGTTGTCATGTGCAATTTAGTCCCTAAGGTGTAAATGTTTTTGCATGCTTGGTCCTTCGGGGACTAACGATGCAACACGCCGAAAATTTTAGGGACTCTTTTCGTAAAAAACATATTATTTCAAGAATTAGTTTTCAAAAATAGTTCTTTGGTTTATCGATCTTTTTCAAATTTAGTCCTTAATGACTAACTTTTAAACAATACTTAGTACCGTATTCTCGCAGCAACGCGCGGGTCCTCCCACTCACTCGTTAGTTTATCTAGTGGTGGTTAATGTAGAGGTGGCAGGCAAGTTTGACATAGAAATTAAGGAAATTTGCATGTGTAATAATGGGGTTGGTGTACATATATCTCATTCCCTACGTACATCCACTTTGTTTCTATGCCTCTGAGATTAATACAAATATATTGATTATATGAAATTAATACAAATATCCCTATAAATTTATAAGTTAAGCAGTGTAAAAGTTGATATGAAAAAACTTACAAAACCAACAGTTTTGGATATAATTACGAATGTAAAAACAAGCTTTTCGTCGAACTTAAACATTTTGTACATCTTCATCCGTAAAAGCATTAATATTAACACGGTTAAGAGTAGTACTCAAGGAGAGTAAAAAAGTTTGTGTAATTTTGTACTCAATGGAATGTGTGTATTCAAATGTATTGTATATGTCCTTTTTTTTTTTTTTTTTTTTTTTTTTAAATTTAATGACAAAGTATATTTTGAAGAACACCCTAGCAAGACGTCAGGGAAATCGGTTATATATAACCAGTTAATTCATGATACAAATATATGTTAATTTATGTATATACATAAACAAAATTATTATACTCACCATGCATTATTAATTTAATAATCTAAAGGGGTACGCTACTCCATAATCATGTAACGCAAAAGCTTTCTTGAGAATTGCATGGCCATGAAACCCTATCATTTTGTTTAATAAAAAAACATAACTTTTTTCTTTTTAAGAGTAAAGTCAAATATATAGTTTCATAAGCAGGAAGAATCATGATAGAAATGCTTGCATCTATTGTAAATCCATTTGGCCTATAATGTAATAGATACATTTATCCATAAAAGGTGTGAATTAGCATGAACACTTTGACCTTGAGTGTCTTTTGGCGCCGGCCATTATCCACCTCACAACGAATAGCTCCGACAACTCTCCTGTCCCAGTGGGGTACCAACTGAAGTGAGCACAAGCCGAGACTCGAAACTGTGACCTTTTATCCACAAAATATCTCTAGTTGACACATGAGTTTTTCGAAAATGAGTACTAACTGAGCCAAAGCCCTTTGATAACACATATGTTTAAATCTTTCAAATGCTACATTAATATGGTCATTTAGGTGTTTTTTTTTTGGTTATGAAAAATCCGTTCAAAAGATAAAATAAAATTTATGATCATTTAGGTGATCGACTTAATCAGGAAATATAAATACATGACGTTTATTAATAGTTTTTGCTTGTTATATAGCTAGTGACTCAAATGATTATGAAGTTAGAAAAAGAAGTAAGAAAACTGTATAGAATCCTTTGTCTCAAAATACATGTAAAATAACTAAAAAGTAAACAAGTGTTACATGCAATGATGATAGAAGAAGAATGAGGGGCATGGAGGTTTTTTGTTTTTTGGGATAAAGAAAAGTTAATAACCTCTCTGGATGGTTGGAGAGTTTCAAGATAGAAATGATGAAGGGAGATGACGATTTTGCTACCATGATGGTGATGCTCCAACCTACCTGCCTAATAAAAAAGGGATAATGATATGTAAATCTATCCAACTTGCCATCATTTATTAAGTTGTGTAGCGAACTATTAATCTCGTAAAAAAATGCAGGTAACTTACTAATCTTTGCTATCTTGTGAATTAACGGGTGATTAAGGCGTTTACCGTTTGTACTTAACACGCTGGCAGCCACGTTGGATATCCACGCTGGCATAATTTTTGTCGGCTTATAAAAATTTCACCAACATCTTCATTAGTCCCAATCCTAATTAAACAAAAATCACCATAACCGCTTCACCACTGTATCACCATCATCTTCACACACACACACACACATCCGTCGTCGGTAAACCAACACCTTCAAATACCGGCCTTAAACTTTTCCGGCCACCACGATTGAACAACTCTAAAAACCTATAAATAGAATTCATAAAAACCTATAAATAGTAGCTTAATTTAGGTTAAGATTTAATTGTATTTTCTTTTTAATGTTCTGTAAACGTCTTTAGTTTAATTAAATTTGCAATTCTCTTTTCAATTCAAGTTTCATTTACTTATAAGCTCTTTCATTAATGCTTAAGTTTGGTTGAAAAGCTCTTATTTCTGTCTCAATAAGCTCATTTCAGCTTGTTATAGCTTTTGTAAAGGTTAATTGGTTTTAATTTCAAAAATTGCCAAAAAGTCAACTAAAGTCAAACTACTTATTTGCTTATCTTAGTGCTCATTTGTGCTTTTGTTTGCTTTTTCATAGCTTATTAATGCCTTTGATAGTCAATTCATGGTTTAGAATTCCTTCATTTAGATTTTAGCTCAAAAACCTTAAAAAACCAAAAAAATTAGCTAAATATAGGAGTAGCTTATTTAGTGCTTGATATAACCAAGAAACACATTGGGAGGTGGAGGAAACACCATAAACTCGAACTAAAGATTAAACATTGAATATTCGGTTTATTGATTGCCGAGGTGTGTATGTTTTCTATAGAGAGAGTCTAGAAAACACACACACCTCGTGTGTTACAAATGAGTCCTCAACCCTCCTAGTGTTGACATAGGAGGATATTTATTACAAACAACAAGTTTTAACTTAGCAATATGACTAAACTAGTCCTTGTACTTTAAATGCTATTGCAATTTCACATATGACAAAACTTTAAAGCTAACAGTGCTTATTTCTAGCTTTGAAGTGTTCATTTAGGCTTAATTTAGTTAGATAATCATTAGTGACTCAGTATCATAGTTTAAAATTAGGTGTTATTAGCATTAAACTCAAAACAGTCCAATAAGGGGGTGTTTGGCATAAGGCCAAAAATGGTCAAAACTGGAGTTTCACTGTTCATTTGCCTCTTGCCTAACTTTGATTAAGTGTTTTTAAGTCATTTAAGCTGATTTCAGCTTGATCTTAGTTGATTCCATGAGTTTTGCAAGATTCAAGTTTGTCCTCCTAAAGTTTTAATGCCTACTGATCAGGTAAAGTTTCCATTTAAGATTCATGAATTTGAGCTTCTTGTTGTTATTTTTCTGTTCATTATGGTATATTAAGAGGATATCCAAAAGTTGTATTGAATTCACGTGGTTTTGTTAGGACTTAGATTGAATTTCATCAAATCTGCACATCAGTACACCATTTTCCCATATAAAATTCTGCACTAAATTTGTTCATCCAGCCTGTGTTTTTGAATTTTCATGAGTTCATTATAAGTTCAATTAAGCTCAAATTTAGTACAATTACTATTTGGTTGCTAATTTACTTGTTTCACATTTTTTTTATTTTTTATGGTAGCTTTTAGATAGCTTTTAGGAGGCTTAAAGTAGGACTGAGATAGTTAAAATTCTGCACTAAAATTGTTCAGATCAGCTTCTGTTTTTGAATTTTCACAAGTTCATTTTAAGCTCAAATGTTCTAAAATTTGGTACAAAAACTCTTGGGTAGCTTATATACTTGTTCCACATTTTTTAGATTTTTTTTATTAGCTTATAGGTATGTTTTTCATAGCTGCAAAGTACCTCAGTAGCTTAACTTTAGCCTGCACTTTTTTTTTTTTATATACTTTTGCCTCAATTAGCTGATGTTTATGAATTTTAACAATCTCATTATAAGCTCAATTAATCCAAGATTTGATGCATTTACTGTTTGATTGCTATTCTACTTATTTCACATTTTTATGATTTTTTATATTAGCTTTAGATAGCTTTTTCATTAGCTTAAAAGTGGGCCAGTAGGCCATGTTAAGCCCTGCATATCAATAGCCTATTTGTCCCTTTTGATTATTTCAGAGATTATTGGCTTTTCTTTTAGCTTATTCTGATTTCCTCAGGTTCATTTAGATTAGTGTTAGTATACTTTAGCTTATATTGGTTTTCATTTAGTTTGTAAATAGCTTATTGGCTTCTTGCTTTTAGCCTTGGCTTTTCTTGCCTTTTTCACTCCCATCTTCACTTACTTCAGTTGGGACAAAACACAGTTTATTATTCACATTTCTCAAATCCTTAGTAATCATTTTTGCATATAAATCCCCCTGTGCCTTATCCATACTGCTCATATCTTTAATGCAGGCTCCCTTCTTTTCCCCATTGTTATCCTGATTAACCTCTTCAGCCTTTTCCTCAACTACATCCTTAGCCACAACATGCACTCTCTCATTCTGTTTTCCAGTATCAAGTGTACCATTTCCACTGCCTACACTGGCTCCTACATCACTTTCCTCACAACAATCCTTATTACACTCACTAATCACATTCTTCTCTATGCCTATTTCACTTTCCCCTTTTCCTTGGTTCAAACACACTGAAATCTACACTACAGACTTGAATATACCAATTGAATTAATCAGAGTTGAAATTTAATTTTTGGCGCCAAAAATCATCAAAATTGGGGATTTCTTCAATACCTAACGAAAATCTAATCAAAGCTCATTGTTGTGTGCGCAACAAAGAGACGAATTGATTGATGAAATCAGAATTGAAATCCGTTAAGAAATGATGAAGAAAATAAGAATTATGATGATATTTGGTGAGAAGGGAAATCTTCATTTTAAGGCCAGATAGAGAGAGAACTGTAACCCGAAACATTTTGTTGAGATTGATTCTTGTGGGATATTACAGTGTTGATTGTATGAAATTGAATTTGAATATGAATTTGGGATTAATAAAGTGATGATCATTATTATTAGGGTAAAAAATTGAGCCCTAATTTTGGATTTGGGGATTTTTATTTTTATTGATGGATCCATTTTGGATTTGGAATTGAGATTTGTTTGTGTGCAGGTGATGATGAATTTTTATATATTTCTATCTTTATATGTTGTATATGAATTTGGGATTAATAAAGTGCAGGTGATGATGATGAATTTTTATATGATGTTTACTGTTACGGGTCAAATAACGGGGAAATGGGTCAAATAAGGGTCAAATAACGGAGTATTCTAATAATATAACGGAGTCAACGCTACATGGCTTGCCAACTCAGCTAAAATCCTTGCCACGTAGATCGAGTACACAAGATAGCAAAGATTAGTAAATTACCTGCATTTTTTTACGAGATTAATAGTTCGCTACACAACTTAGTAAATTGTGGCAAGTTGGATACATTTATATATCATTATCCCAATAAAAAAACCTCCTAAATGTCCTCGGTACAAAACAGGCGGGAAGATAATACCGGCGACATGTCGTCAGTACCAAACAGCCGGGAAAAAATCCCGCTAAATTATTCGCTATTATTCACAAGTGAGGGAAGCAAAAAAATTGGTCTAAATACGTCCCGACGCCATGTTGTCGGGACAATTACACTAATGACAAAACTAAACGCTAATTACTATAATTTTTTTAGTTTATGTGTTACCGACGATATGGCGTCGGTAACATCTTGGCGGGTCAAATTCCCGCCCAATTATTCGCTATTATTGAGAGGCGGGGGAGAAGTCAAATTTGACCATTATGGTCCCGACGACATGTCGTCGGGAGTTTAACAACAAAAAAATTCAACGGAGGCTGGCCACGGTCAAGCGATTTTTTTGTCTTTTAGCGTTTAGTATCGACGACATTGTGTCGCCGGTATTTTCTTAGTCGTCAATTCTTGTTATTCTTGTAGTGAGCTAGTTCATGTTTAACACTACGTTATACTCTTTCCATCTCAAAATTATGGTTTCGGGCAAAAAAAAAAAAAAAAAAAAAAATACAATATAAAAAATACTACACTTTACGACCAATCAAATATCATTCTCATCCACTAAACTCTTTTAATTGGTTGAGACTAAAAGTGAACAATTATTTTGGCACATCTCAAAATAGAAATAATAATTTTGAGACGAAAGAAATAAACAATAAAATTATACACAATACAAATATACTGTAAAATTACTACACTTCTTTAGTTATAATGCGTTTAAGTTTCCTTTTTTTTACATATATGAAAACCCCTAAAAACCTTGATATATCACCAAATACGAGTAAATGGAGGTATCCTGTGATTGTCTTTAACCTTTTATCTGATTATTATCCACATCCAAATATGTACTTAGTGATGTTTAAACGTGTACTACACCTCTTGTGAGGAACTTATGCGTCAAACCATTAGAGTATTTTGTTGGTTGTTTCTTGATATATCACTAAATGACACATTTTTATTGTGAATATTTGTTTATTATTGCAAGAAAACCTTTGTAATCCATCAAAATATTAGTCATCGATAATGCTTTTACTTTTGGCTTGAAAGGCAAATTTGTACACGCAATTATAACATATACTTTCTCACACAATCACAATTCACAACTATATATCTCACTT
The DNA here is from genome assembly GCA_021014915.2 of Artemisia tridentata subsp. tridentata. Classification (NCBI taxonomy): domain Eukaryota; kingdom Viridiplantae; phylum Streptophyta; class Magnoliopsida; order Asterales; family Asteraceae; genus Artemisia; species Artemisia tridentata. Next base: position 409,756,166 of record CP139504.1, read on the forward strand.
TCGCTCCCGACGAGATATGAACCCACTAAATTTTGATTGAGGATATAATTATATCACGGATACCACTGGATTATATTTACAAAATTTGGTCTTTAACCCTCTATGTCCATTACTACTTGCATTACTCATGATCTTTTTTCTTTTGTGGCGCGATCATGAACATAATAAATTTATTCTTTCTTATTGGGAATATTAGACACGACGTTCTTATAACCATAAACGATCGAGACAAAATTAACATATAAGGCTCCTAATAGTCCCCATTAGAGCCACGATACATAGCATTTGTTAGACTTGAAAAGTGAAGATTAGTAAAGGGTATCCTTTGCATTTTATATATTCTCTCATTATATGTAATAATGAGGAGTATAAATACCCCTCCTAGACCCTGTATGCTTTTGACACTCATTTGAAATTACAACAATTTCTCTTCTCTCTCTCTACGTGTGTGTGTTAAGGCTAGTAGCAGTGGGACGGATTAAATCGGTCACACCCTCAATTCGACCGATATTAAAATCGGTCAAGGCGAGTGTGGATATGTGGTCAAATATCGGTCGAGCAACAAAAAAAAAAAAAAAAAAAAAACAATCGGTCTAAATATCGACCGATTGTGAGACACACATAATTCTAAAAAAACTATCCGTTTCATATTAAAAAAAAAAAAAAAAAAAAAAAAAAAAAAAAAAAAAAAAAAAAACACAAACAAACTTTACCACTTTACAACCTTATAAATACCAACCTCAAACACACTTCTAAACACACAATTTCAAACAACATTTCTATCAATACCTTCAAATAACTTCCTTTAATTATGTCTTACGAGCTATTTTTTGGTTCTTCGTCGTCTTCCGACGATGATGAAGTTATGAGTGAGTTTACGGAGTTTGCTTGGAACGCTTACCAAGCAGCACAACCAAAAGTTCCATGAAGGTACATACGTAGTGGCGGCATACTTCTCCGAAAATCGGCAGTTCGACGAAAGAACATTCTGTCGGCGGTTCCGAATGAGCCGAGAACTATTCACACAAATTGTTTGAGAGGTTAACCGATTATTCTCCTTATTTTCAACAATATATGTAATGTTTTTATTTTTAATGAATTTTAAATTTGTTGTTTAAAATATTTGAATTAAAAAAAAAAAAAAAAAAAAAAAAAAAAAAAAAAAAAAAAAAAAAACTCGGTTATCGACTATGGCAACTTGGTCATTTCTGGTTACTGGAGAGAGAAAGCTGATGTGGCAGGGGATGACCCGGGTCACCACTGTGCCCAGCCTAACCACTCTCTCTATGATCCATTGTATTGTCTTGGGGACAACATTTGGAGTCAAGAGCGAGAATATGGATGCTTGAGTGATTGTAGTTTACTTATTTTGCTCTTAAACACAATTTTTTAATCGGATCTTTGACTTAAAATATGGATTGAATAGGATTTTTTGGTTTTTGAAATTTAACGGTTCAAATTCTATTTGTTAATACAAATATCGTCTAAAAAACGTTATTTATATTTTACGATCTTTGCTATATTTTGTTAATGACAATTATAAACTTTATTTTTAGCAAAACATAAATATAGTTAAGTCTTTTACATATATAGTCACAAGTATTTCGTAAACACAAAACATCACCTAACTAGTATATACATTTTACATGTTCACTTTCATATACATTTTACAAGTTCACTTTCATATACATTTTAATCTAAAATTGGAAATGTATTATGACATCATGGCATGCAACACTTTGAAATCTTTAGGAGATTTTGAAGATCATTGGAAGATATCATGAATATCTTGTTTAGATCCTTACTCAATGAATCCTTGGAAAGATATGGAAATATCTTGGTTAGATTTGGTTAAGATTTGTGAAGATACTTTGGTTGTGAAGGATTTTTGGCTTCAATTAAAGATGCTTCGTTGGATGGTCCTCGTATCGAGAGTCATCCAGTTGTTTGTGATTTTCCTGATGTGTTTCCTGATGAACTTCCGGGTATGCCTCCTGCACGTGAATTTGAATTTAGTATTGATTTGATTCCGGGTGCTGAACCCATTTCCAAAGTTCCATACCGTATGGCACCAGTTGAACTAAAAGAACTGAAGGAGCAGCTTCAGGAACTTTTAGAGCGTGGTTTCATCCGTCCAAGTGTATCCCCGTAGGGTGCACCAGTTCTGTTTGTGAAGAAGAAAGACGGCAGTATGAGGCTATGTATCGATTATCGTGAGTTGAATCGTATCACAGTTAGAAACCGTTATCCGCTTCCCCGTATCGATGACTTATTTGATCAACTTCAAGGAGCAAAATTATTTTCTAAAATTGATTTGAGGTCCAGCTATCACCAGTTGCGTGTGAAGGAAGATGATGTTCCTAAGGAAGCAAACAGGTACAAGGACAGATCCCTCATTTTGGATCTGTCCTATCCGTGGCTTGTTAAGGCAGTTGGCCTATAAATAGCAAGCCACACATTCATGTTTTCTCATCACTTACAAGCATAAACAACATTATACATTCTTTCATTCATATTTCATATTTCATTGAGCTTCTTTGTAGCAAGAAGATCAAAGCATCACAAGCTTCAACAAAGCGTTGCAAGACTTGTTAGTTAGTCACTGTGTGAATTGTTGTTGTTCACACATCATTGTTTGTACCAAACAATCATAAAACCTCTGTAGTGATCGGTTAGTATTTTAGTCCTCAAAATACATAGAGTAACGGGAGTGGTTGTACCCTTGTAAAAGAACTCGGTATTTAGCTTTGTACCGAAAAAAGTGTAAGCGACGTTTGTAAAGGTTTTCTCCGCCGAGAAGGAAGCTTATTGATTAGTGAAGAAAAACTCTCGAGTTAGAGACTCGGGGAGTGGAGTAGGGCAAGGAAAAGAGTCCTTGTAGACCGAACCACTATAAACAATCGTGTTGTGGTTTGATCGTTTCTTTCTTTACTTGCATATTATTTATTGTTTGTTATTTGCATTAGTTGAATTCACACTAAGTATTCAAAGCAAATAAATTTTAAAAGGGTAAAACTATTTAACCCCCCTTTTAGTTTTCCACAATTGGCATCAAGAGCTACGTTACTCAAGGTTTTTAAAATATATTGTATTTTAAAATTTGGAACGATCGATGGATTTTGAAAACTTCAAAGAAGGGTAATCTATGCAAAGACCACCACTATTTGAACCAAATGGTTTTATATATTGGAAAAATCGCTTTGAAACTTATGTGAAACCAAAAGACATAGATCTATGGTATATTTTTATAGAAGGTGATCATAAAGCTATAATAAAAGATATCACAAGTGGTCGGGATGAGGATACTTCACTTGCTCATCATAGTGATGAGTAAAAGAAATTGATTGCTACAAATAATGAGGCAAAAATGATGCTTTACAATGCTCTACCTAGAAAAGAGTATGAAAGAGTCTTTATGTGCAAAACCGCAAAAGAAATTTGGCAATCTTTAATAATCACTCATTAAGGAAACTCACAAGTCATGGAAAACAAAATTGATCTTCTTGTTCAACAATACGAACAATTTGTTATCCCTGAAGATGAGATCATTGATAGTGCATTTGCTAGGTTTAATACTATCATTACTTCTCTTAAAGCACTTAATGAATCTTTTTGTAGTAAGAACTTTGTGAGGAAATTCCTTAGAGCACTCCATCCGAAGTGGAGAGCAAAAGTGACGGCCATTGAAGAATCTAAAGATCTTTCAAGCATGTCACTTGACGAGCTAATTGGAAATCTCAAAGTTCATGAAATGGTGATGGAAAAAGATTCGGAAATAGTTAAGGGTAAAAAGGAAAAAGTCAAATCCATTGCCTTAAAAGCTAGAGTAGACTCAAGTGATGATGAAGAATCTAGTTCGAGTAGTGAAGATGAAGAATATGCCATGGCCGTAAGAGATTTCAAGAAGTTTCTTAGAAGACGAGGAAAGTTCGTAAGACAACCTCGAGAAGACAAGAAATGCTTTCGGAAGGATCGTGATGACAAGAAAGGAAAAGGGGAAAGGAAATGTTTTAGATGCGGAGATACAAGTCATCTAATAGGATATTATCCCAAGCCACCCAAGAACAAGAATCAAAGAGCTTTTGTAAGTGGTGCTTGGAGTGAGAGTGAAGATGATGACGAAGAGCCTAAGAATGATGAAATTGCTCTCATGGCTCAAGACTCAAACGAGGTACACTCTGACTCATCTTATTCTTCTATTGATGACGACGCCTTGCAAAAGGAATATAATAAACTATGTGAACTTAGTTAAAAAATCATAAACAAAAACAAGTTTTTGAAAACTAAAAAGGAATTTTTAGAAAATGAAGTTTATGAGTTAAAAGAAAAAGCTAAACGATTAGAAAGGAGTAAAGCTATTGACGAGGTATGTGTATCATGTCAAGAGCTTAGACTTGAATTAGAGAAACTTAAAATCACACATGACGCACTTATCAAACAAAACTGTAAATTCAAAAGATTTGATAAAAATATTAGTTGTGTAGATGAAATAATGAAAATCCAAAAATCTCCACATGATAAAACTGGACTAGGTTTTATGAAATTAGGAGATTTAAGTAGTCTAAAGAAACAAGCCGAAAAAGTACAAGAAACTATTCCAACAGTCTCAGAAACCCACGGATCAGACGGAACCAAATCCTTGGTTCCGCCAGTGGTTGAGAAAGGATCCGTGGGAACTGTAGCAGAACAAAAAGCTTGCATATCGGCTCGTACAGAGTTCGTTAATGTCACAAAGAAACCTAATGCTAGTTCAACTGTAAATAAACAAAACCCAGCTGTTACTATAGGAGTAGGACTTGCTAAGATTGAATTTAGAGCTAAAACTACTCAACAAAGACCTAGGACGACTATTCCCAAACGCCCCTTTCCAAAAAGCAACTACAACACACAACCTAATTATCAAAATGGTTGGAACCAAAACTTTCCTAGGCATTATCAAAGTCCCAACTACATGCCATGGAACCCATATCCACCATTCCCATACATGAATCAAGTTAATGGGATGTTTAACCAAAATGGACCTATGAGATATTGGAGACCAAATTCTTGAGTTTTTCTGTAACTTAGGTATGCTTGAAAGTCGGTTTGGAACTAGACGAGTGGATAAAAGATAGCGGTTGTTCAAGGCATATGACGGGAAACAAGTGCCTCTTCTCTACCTACCAAGATTATGAGGGAGGTAATGTTACTTTTGGTAGCAAGTTAAAAAGCAAAATCGTCGGAAAAGGTACTATCTCTCATGACTCTCTCTCTATTGATGATGTTGCTCATGTTGATAACCTAGGATTTAACTTGCTTAGCATTAGCCAACTATACCGTAAAAAGTATGATGTCATCTTTAGTAAAAACGGAAGTAAAATACTAAAAGACGGTATAACCATAGCTAAAGGAGTTTTGAAAAATAGCATATATGTTATGAAAATAGATAAAACATCTAACGATAAACTTTGCCTCACCTCTCTAGATGATACCTCAAAATTTTGGCATAGACGCTTAGGCCACGCCAATATGAGACTCATCCAATCTCTATCATCTAAAGAACTCGTTAGGAACTTACCGAAGTTGAAATATGACCAACACTTTTGTGATACTTGCAAAATTGGGAAACAAGTTCATAATAGTCATAAGGCTAAAAATATGGTGTCTACATCTAGGTGTCTAGAACTTTTGCATATGGATTTATTTGGTCCATCCGCTATACAAAGTTATGGAGGCAACTTCTACACTTTGGTCATAGTAGATGATTATTCAAGATACACTTGGACAAAATTTTTGAAAATTAAAAATGAAGCTTTTGATAAATTTGAAATTCTTAGTAACAAAATTCAAAATCAACTAGGAAGTAGCATTGTTTCAATTAGAACGGATCATGGTCGAGAATTTGATAATGAAACACAATTTGGAGCTTTTTGTGATGCTAATGGCATAACACATAATTTTTTAGCTCCTCGTACTCCTAAGTCAAACGGTGTAGTAGAACGTAAAAACTGAACACTCCAAGAAATGAGTAGAACAATGCTTAATGAACAAAACATACCACAAAATTTTTGGTGTAACGCCGTTGACACATCTACCTATATTTTAAATAGAGTTTTAATAAGATCATTTTTGAATAAAACTCCATATGAACTATATAGAGGGGGAAAACCTACATTAGGCTACTTTAGAGTTTTTGGAAGCAAGTGCTTTATTCTAAACACTAAGGATTATCTCACTAAATTTGACCAAAAGTCTTATGAAGGTGTATTCCTTGGATATTCTCAAAATGGCAAAGCTTATATTGTTCTAAACAAAGAAACCTTAAGAGTCGAGGAATCGTTAAACGTAACATTTGACGAAAGTCCACCTCCCTCTAAGACATCACCTTTGGTAGATGATGACTTAGTTGAAAGTCAGCTTGTTGAAGACCAAGAAAATCTAAATAATAACAAGGAAGATGAACTATTAAATCGAGAAATTGTAAATGTCAAAGAATCTAAAAGTCATCCATTAGATAGTGTCATAGGAAATATTAATGAAAGAACCTTAAGATCGAAAGTCCAAAATCAAAGTAACTTCTTTTGTTTCATATCAACCATTGAACCCAAAAATATAAATGAGGCTATAAAAGATGAATCTTGGGTCATAGCAATGCAAGAAGAATTAAACCAATTTGTTAGAAATTATGTTTGGACATTAGTTCCTCAACCAAAAAGTCAAACTATAATTGGAACAAAATGGGTCTTTCAAAATAAAATGGATGAAAATGGTGTAGTGTCTAGAAACAAAGCTAGGCTAGTAGCTCAAGGTTATAATCAACAAGAAGGCATTGACTACGATGAAACTTTTGCTCCGGTTTCTAGGCTTGAGTCAATTAGAATATTACTTGCATATGCATGTGCACATGACTTTAAACTTTTTCAAATGGATGTCAAAAGTGCATTTCTAAATGGTTTCATAAATGAGGAAGTGTGTGTCGCACAACCTCCCGGCTTTGCTGATTTTGAAAAACCAAATCATGTCTACAAACTTAAAAAAGCTTTATACGGACTTAAGTAAGCACCAAAGGCATGGTATGATCGACTTAAAACATTCTTAGTTGAACATAAGTATACCATGGGACTAGTAGACAACACTCTCTTCACTAAGAAAAAGCGATCACATATTATCATTGTTCAAATATATATGGATGACATCATATTCGGATCAACTTGTCAAGAGTTATGTGACGATTTCTCAAAAATCATGCATGAAGAGTTTGAAATGAGTATGATGGGAGAACTAAACTTGTTCTTAGGTCTTCAAATAAAACAATTAGAAGATAGGATATTCTTTAACCAATCTAAATACATAAAAGATATGCTTAAGAAATTTGGTTTTGAAGACTCTAAACCTATGAAAACACCTATGTCCTCAGAAACTAAACTCACCAGGGATGAAGAAGGTGAATCCGTAGATAACACTAAATATAGAGGAATGATTGGTAGTCTACTCTATCTCACGGCTAGTAGACCCGACATTGTGTTTAGTGTTTGTCTATGTGCTCGCTTTCAAGAAGATCCTAAAACATCCTATCTTGAAGCCGTAAAACAAATATTTAGATACATTAAAGGTACTACACACTTAGGATTATGGTATCCCAAAGGAACGAGTCTTGAAACCATAGTGTATGCCGACTCGGACCATGCCGGTGACTATGTCGATAGAAAAAGTACAAGTGGTATTTGTACTTTTGTTGGGCATTGTTTTACCTCATGGTTTTCAAAGAAACAAACGGCTCTAGCCATCTCAACAACTGAAGCCGAATACGTGTCAGCAGGAAAAGCATGTCAACAAGCTCTTTGGATGAAGCAAGCTCTCGTCGACTACGGAATTCAACTTAACGACGTCCCTATTCTTTGCGACAACAAAGGAGCTATCGATCTTAGTAAAAATCCAGTTCAACATGCTCGAACCAAACACATTGAAATCCGTCATCACTTTCTTCGCGACAATGTTCAAAAAGGAAACATCTCAATCGAGAAAGTATGCTCAGAAGACAACATTGTCGATATCCTAACAAAACCCCTTAAGCGAGAACCATTTAATCTTCTTAAACTTGGATTTGGAGTAATGGAACCAAATTTGTAGTTAAAATCTTAGCTTAACCAAACACGACAAAACTGACCAAAACCCAAAACTGTCCCAAGGAACCCTTCGACAACAAGGGTGGAACCAAATATTTGGTTCCGCCCCATCCGTGGGATCCTGGGTTGGTTTTTGAATATATTAAACAAACACTCCTTTCTCATACCCATAACACACAAATAACTCAAACTCGTCCCATAACACATCATTCTCAAAATTTAGGCATCTCCTTCAACCAATTTGTGCTCCAATCAACACTGTAAGTTTCCTAACTACATTTACACTCCTGATCTGAGTCTAGGGCTTCTATTTCTTGCACAAAACCAAAACTTGGGGATTATGCATCTTTTTGATAAATCATGAAGTACATTTGTTAAATTACATAACTAATCATATTTCCTTTAGTTAGGAATTGCATCTTGTAAGACATTATCATAATTTACTAAAAGCCCCATGTCAAATTTTTGTAAAAAGCTTATCACAATTAGGACAAATATTTTTTTACATTGTTCATACAAATAAAAACGTTATGTTTAAAACATCATTTGCATAATGTCTCTTGAATGCTAAAGGAAATACATAACTAATATGTATTTTCGGGTACATTCAATCGAAGCTACATTGAATTAGGAGCATTTGGGTTATCTCTTGTTTTGTTACAAAATTTGCTAAATGAAATTATTTTTATGCATTAAAAGGAGTCGAGATAACCGCACCTCCACATTGTCTTCATATAGGCACACACTAGAACTTTATATCTAAATTCTCGTTAGTTTCAACTAAAGTATGTAATTTTTGTATCTAGGATCAATCATGCCTCTCGCAACCTTCTATGATTACAAAGACACTCTAAACTACCTTCCTAAACATCACAAAACTAAGGGTCTTACTCCGGGTCAAGTCAAAATCTTTAAGGCTCTAGAAAAACGTTATGTTCATCAGGGTAGAACCATTTACCCATCAATTCTAGAAGGAACCGATATTCGTCAAGAACTTGCAACCATTCACTTTGATGGTCTCTTAGACATCAACGAACAAATTTGTCCTAGATTTGTCTTAGAGTTTTATGCTAGTGTTGTTCTCACAACCAATGATTATGGTCTTATGTCAATCCAATTCAAAGTAAACCAAAATGACTTCAACATACCTCTAAATCAATTTGTGGAAGTCCTAGGAATTCCATGTGAAGTTACATGCCTTTACTCGGATAAATGGTCCCTATTAACCCTTGACTCTATTGTTGATCGTATGCCTCCATACGACACTCCTTTAGTTCCAAAAGAAATAATCCGAGAACATCTTTTCCTTCCTAGAACTTTAAACACAAGAACAACCCGCCAAGGTAATGAAGTCAACCGAGACCCATTTGGCATGGAACTCAATGAACTTAGGCCTCAATTCAAAAAGTAGGAAGAAATCCTTAGGGCCAATGTCTTGTGTACCATAGGCAATCGTGATCACATCAATGCTTGTCTTTGTTACATGCTTTATAGCTTGTCAACCCATCAACCTTTCAATTTAGTCTATTATGTTGCCAAAAGGATGGCGGACATACCCATGTTAGGAACCACCGCTCTTCCATACGGGATGCTTCTCACCCGTCTCTTTAGAGCCTTTGCACCCATTCCACCCAATGCTAGAGGTTTTTGTCCTGACTACTCCCTTGTTAATCACATATTTGTGCCATTGAGTGATAAGAGAGTAGCAAAAACTCAAAGAAAACGTCCTCATCTACCTACTTCCTCATCATCATCATCAATGAGCGAGGATGATGGACTTCTTAACTCTAGGCTTCCACCTCTTGAATACTTCCAACAACTCCCGGTCATTGAAAATCAATCGGAAGAATTCAAGCAAACAAGAGGAATGTTCAAATGAATTAGAAGATTCCTAACAAAGATTAACAAGAAATTGGATTGGCAATGAGAGGCTTTATGAGCGTTTGGTACATTTGCTCCTAAACAATGATGTTTGATGTATTTTTATGGTCGTAGGATGATAACTTAACTTTGAAAAATTATGTGAACTAACATTGTCTTGCAGAGAGATAACATCATGATGTTATCATTTTTCATTTTTTCACATTATTAGTGAAATCATTAGCCCCTGTTTGATCTATAACCTTACATGTATTAATAACTGTTTTATTGTTATTTTCTAATCACAAATAATTAATTACACACGTTTTAGAAAAATTTACGGGATTTGAACGGGGTTCGGGGGTTCAAAAAAGCCCTTTGTTTACTTTTTTGGACTGGCGGATTGGACGGAACCAAAAATTTGGTTCCGTCCGTCCAAAATTTTGGTGCAGCCAAAATTTGCCTGACGGATCAGGCGGAACCAAATTCATAGCTCCGCCTGTGTTGTCGATTGGTTCCGCCAAATAACAACTATATTTTTTAAATTTTTGTTTAATCCCGCACTTTATATCTCATTCTTGTTATTAGGATACTTTTACTGCTAATCCCTCATATTAAGATCCTCTTAGCTCACTTAGACCAATAGGAAAACCATTTTCCACCAAAACTTGAAATTTAAAAAATCCACTCAAGTTACCTTTCTCCATAAAGTAAGGATCCCTAAATTTGGTTCCTTGCTATTCGTGGATCAATGACATCAAAAGATCTTGCACTCGATGCCATGCATTAACTGCATATCCTTCTTCTTTCACTCAACTCAACCCCATTGGATTGACTTTGATGATTTGACAACCTTCTCTTCCACTTCCAAATCATTAGAAACCACCATTTTTGTATGGTTTAACATCAAATCCAAACACACTCTTCCATGAACTTGATTTCTATAAATTAGAACCTCTAGGATGATCATTTCTCACACCTTCACCACCATTTCTAGTGAATTTCTGCATATCTCAAGCATTTCTCAGAATGACAAAATCTTTATCACCCTCAAGACCACCTAGAAGAACGGCTAGGATTAGTGTAAAACTTTGTTGCTTTGTCAACCTAAACTCATCATCATCAGACTCATCACCACTCAACATCTCATCTCCAATCCATGATGAAAACTTTCTCACTTTGTCCACTCAAACACCTTCACCTATCATCATAACAACTCCACCACCAACAAAGACACCAGTGGCCACCACACCACCTCCTGTACCATCTCAAATACCCAAATCACCATCACCTCCAAGATCTCCAAAACTTCAACGATTAGAACTATTTGCCACACCACCGACCTCTCCATACCCGTTCTTGGAAACTTTAGAAGACCTACCTCCAAGATCAACAAATCCACCACCATTGCCATTTGAGTGTGAACCATCACAACAACAACCCTTACTCTTCCACCCTATTTATAGGGAAATCCATGACCCACTCTATGGAGAGCATGCTCCACCACCTCAACAACCTCTGTTGGGAATTATCACAAGAGAAGACTTAATATGAAGAACAGACTTAAGTCTGCTGGGTTACTTAGTTAAGTCTGCTAGTTGTATTTATGTCATAGTTAAGTCTGCCAGTTCAATGTTAAGTCTGGTAGACATAATAGAATAGTTAAGTCTGGTTGACTGTATTAGTTAAGTCTGTTTATGAATTATAGGAAGTTTGTTAGCTATAAGTTAGGAAAGGATACGTGGTTATCTTTATAGAAGATATGGTTAGATACGTTTATCCTTCTACATGTTTTGTATCTAGGGTTTCCTTGGTGTATAAAAGGAACCCTATGGGTTATTAGTTTGGATGTACGACATTGTGAAAGCTAATAGTAATACGAAGTTAGTTATCTTGTGTTCTTCATTGTTATTGTTAAGATTCCGCATTAGCAATAAACAATCTGTTAGAGTTTCTTACCTAGATCAATTTGGATTTATTCAAGTTGTCTAACAAGTAACAAAGGCTACTTGGATCCATAATCGGTGACCTACAAGTGGTATCAGAGCCTGTAAAGAGACTTTGAGTTCGAAGAAACACAAAAACCACAAACCCAATTTCACTCCAATAAACCCTGCACAATGTCTGAGTTTGAGAAGCCTGAGAAGCCTGATGATTTCTCAAACCATCCCAGTGATGATGAGAAATCAACCCATGATGATGAAAAATCTGAAGCTGGCACATCTAAACCACAACAAACTATCCCTGCAACAACAACCATATCCAACATAAAACTCCCAATCCTGAAGAAGGAAGAATATGACATTTGGGCTATGGAGATGGAGGACTATCTAGAGTATATTGATAACGAGGTCTGGAAGGTCATACAGCATGGGAATTCGAAGAAGAGGATTTCGGTTGGTAAAGATGGAGTGGTTAGGGTGCTACCACCAGTATCTGCTGAAGAGATACATGCTGTAGAAAAGGAGAGAAAGGCCAGGACTATGCTGCTGATGGCACTTCCCAAGGAGCACTTGAGAAAGTTTCATGGCATGAATGATGCCAAGGAAATTTGGGAGGCTATCAAGAAAAGATTTGGAGGGAATGGTAACTCCAAGAAGATGCAGAAGGCTGTTCTTAAACAGCAGTTTGAAGCATTCAGTGTATGCAGTTCAGAGGGGTTGGAAAAAGGTTATGAAAGGTTTCAACAACTTCTATCACAATTGGAGGTTCATGGTGCTGCTGTGTCTGAAGAAGATGCAAACCACAAGTTTCTCAGATCACTACCAACAGAATGGTCAAGTGTGACAATGACCATGAAAATGAAGGAAGAAATTGACACCATGAAAACTGATGACCTGTACAACAATCTTCGGGTTTTTGAACAGGAAATCCAAGGAAACACAAAAGCATCTTCAAGTTCTACCAATGTTGCCTTTGTTTCTCAAAGCAAGGGCAGCACTAACAAGGTTAAGTCTGGCGGTTTTAATTCTGGTGGTTATGAAACTTCTTCAAGCAGCATGAGAGAGAGAGAGATGCTCCTGCAGGTTTTGCTGATGAAGTAGTTTACTCATTGTTTGCTAAGCAACCAGAAGAGAAGGACTTCATCAATGAGGATCTGGAACAGATCAATGATATTGAAGTTGAAGAGATGGATATCAAATGAAAAATTGCCATGATTGCTCTCAGGGTTAAGAAGTTTTACAAGCAGACTGGGAGGAACATTAGGTTTGATGGGAAGACACCAGTGGGGTACAATAAGAAGACTGTTGAGTTCTACAGGTGTCACAAACATGGTCACTTTGCTAGGGATTGCAAGGCAAAGATGACTACTGATGGGAACAGGAAGAAGGATTCTGACTCTCAAGATGATGACAAGCTGGAGAAGAATCAGATGAGCATGTTGATACTGGAAGCTGGAGCTGTGAATTGGGATGAACACACACAGGAGGAAGAAGTGCCAAACCATGCACTTATGGCTATTGGTTCCAGTAATGAGGTATCTTTGTGCTCCAAAATATGCATTGATTCATACAATCATCTTAAAGCTTTGTGTGATGAACAATTAAAACAAATAGGTTATCAGGAAGTAAAAATTCTTGCTTATACTAAGGCTGTTAAAACTTTAGAAGCACAAATAGTCACCTATCAAAAACAACAAGCTTCCTTAAATGAAAAACTCACCTTTCAGGCTAATGAAATATATGAAAAGGATGAAAAACTTAAGAAATATAGAAGAATTGACATGAAAGCAGTGAAAGAAAGGGATGAATTGCAAAACAGAATAGACTCATGGAACCATTCCTCTAAAAATCTGTGTAGGCTAGTTGATTCCTAAATGAGCTCTACATGTAAAATTGGCTTAGGTTATGAGATTAAATCAGACAGTGAAATACTAAGCTATGAGGAAGAGATGGAGAGATCTGTGTTCACTTGTAGAGAAGATGATTCTACTGGTAAACCAGTGTACAATAGGTTTACAAAAACTGATGATTTTAAAGGAGTTCCACCTCTATTAAGTGGAGATTACACTCCTCTACAAAAGGAAGAACTTGATGACTCTTTGTTTGTGTATGGTAAAAAGGGTCCTCAATATCCTGAGACAGGCAACTCAGATGACAAATCAAGTGAATATTCTACCTGTCAAACTAATGACAGTGAAGGATCCACTAGAGATGTCTCTAAGCAGTCTGAATCAGAATCAGAAAGTGAACCTAAAGAAGTTTCTGAGTCAAAATCTGTCAAACATAGTGAACCAGTTGTGACTACACCCAAACCTGATACAGATAAACCTAGTTGTGATACTCACATAAAATCTCCTAGGAAGTCTGTCAAAAGTCAAGAGTCACCAAAATCTGATAGGAAGAGAAGAGAGTACAGGAAAAACTACACCTTTGGTCCTAAGAGGTGGTTTGTCTGTGGTAGCCTAAGTCATCTAATTAAAGACTGTAATTTTCATGAGAAAAGGATGTTGAGAGAGGTTGAACTTAGGAAGCAGAAAAGTGTTAATACTGGTCATGTGAATACAAAACCAGTTTGGAATAATGCAAACAGGATTAATCATGCTAATAAATTTGCTACTAGACCAGCACAAATAAATACTGGTAGACCTCAGGTTAATTCTGTTAGGTCACAAGTTAATTCTGGTAGAACAAATTTTAATTCTGTCAGGCCAAATGTTAATTCTGTGAAGCCAAATGTTAATTTTGGGTGGTTTAATCAATTTAGACCCAGACAACCAGTAATTAGACCATAGGTGAACTCATATAATCAAAGAAATACTTTTTATAAACCTCATTCACCTGTGAGGAGACCCATTGATAAGACTACAACACAACTTTCAAACAATATTGCTGTAAAGGGAAATGAGGGGTCTGCTGTTAAGGCCTCAGTATGTTGGTCTTGAGATCCATTTAAGAATACACTTACCTACCAATCCAAGAACAACAGTGGATCAAGCTCATACAAGACTTATAAATATGTTGATCCATAAGGCAGACCCAAGCCTGCAGAGGCCTGGGTCCTTGAGAAAAACTAATCTCCTTTCTTTATGTGTAGGATCATCCACTCAAGAACATGGGAGACAGAGGAATATTTGATAGTGGGTGTTCTGGGCACATGTCTGGTAACAAGGATCACCTGAAGGATTTTCAAGAATTCAAAGGAGGTTCTGTTACCTTTGGAGGTAGCAAGGGGCAAATTACTGGTAAAGGAAGGATTGTTGTAGGCAATTTAGAGTTTGACAATGTATCATTTGTAAAAGAACTAGGGCAGTTTAACCTTTTCTCAATATCATAAATCTGTGATAAGCAGCATAAGGTGCTTTTTACTGATGCTGAATGTCTTGTGTTGACTTCTGACTTTAAGATGCCTAATGAAAGTCAGATACTTCTCAAAGTCCCAAGACAACACAACATGTACAGTTTTGATATGAAAGCACCTGAACCTGCAAAAGGTTCTGCCTATTTGATTGCAAAAGCCACTTTGGATGAATCTAAATTGTGGCATAGAAGGTTAGGTCATGTTAACTTTAAGAACATAAATAAACTTGTGAAGAATAATCTAGTTAGAGGCTTACCTTCAAAAGTTTTTAAGAATGACCATGCCTGTGTAGCTTGTAATAAGGGAAACAACAGAGAGCTTCTTGTAAGGCTAAGTTAGATAGGTTTGTTACTGAGCCTTTACATACTTACATATGGATCTGTTTGGCCCTACATCTGTACAAAGTATTAACCATGCTAGCTACTGCCTTGTCATCACTGATGATTGCACTAGATTTTGTTGGGTGTTCTTTATGTCTAGGAAAGATGAAACCACTCCATTAATTCAAACTTTCATTAGGCAGATAGAAAACCAACTTAATAAAAAGGTTAAGATCATTAGGACAGACAATGGCACAATATTTAAGAATAGAAGCATGACTGAGTTTTGTGGTAATAAAGGAATCAAGCAATAATATAGCAATGCTAGAACTCCACAGCAGAATGGAGTTGCTGAGAGAATGAACAGGACCCTGATTGAGGCAGCTAGGACTATGCTAGCAGACTCACTCCTACCCACAACCTTTTGGGCTGAAGCAGTAAGCACTGCTTGCTACATATTCAATAGGGTTAGAGTGACCAAGCCTCAAAATAAAACACCTTATGAGCTTATTTTTGGCCATAAACCAGTTGTTAGCTATATAAGGCCTTTTGGGTGCCATGTTACTATTCTTGATACACTCAGTGTGCTTGGAAAATTTGAAGGAAAGTTTGATGAGGGGTTTCTAGTTGGGTATTCACTGAATAGTAAGGCCTTTAGGGTATACAATTTAGTGACCAAGAGGGTAGAAGAGAATCTTCATGTTAATTTTCTTGAGGAAAAACCCAATGTGAAGGGACTAGGTCATAGATGTATGTTTGATATTGACTATTTAACTGATTCTATGAACTATATTCCTGTCTCTAAGGAGAATCAAGCTAACCCTCATGCAGGTTCCACAGAAGTAACTAACAATGCAGGTACCCAAGTTACTTCTGATGCAAGCACTGCTGAGCCAGACAAGGAGATTGAGGAGTTATTGTGATTCCTACCACAGAAGTCAAACATGTTGCAGCTGATGAAGGAACAAAGAAATCTTCTACAAAGAAGAAGGAGATTGTGAACAAGCCTCAAGCAGAAAGGAAAGAGGCTTCTCCTACCAAAGTTACAGAAGATATTTCATCTTTCAGAGAAGAAGTGAATGCATTGGCTGACAAACATCTTGGGAAGCAGGCTGCCATTACTTCCACACTTAAGTCTGGTGGTGATGCTGTTAATTCTGCTCAACCTGAGTCTACTCCAAATGCTGATTTTGATGATTCTGAGATGCCAGAACTTGAGGTCTTTGATAATCCAAATGAAGGTATATTTGAAGGAGCTTCTTATGATGATGAAGGAGTCATCACTGATTTCAACAACTTACCCACAGAAGTGGCTGTAAGTCCAGCTCCAACACTCAGGGTTCACACCATTCATCCTAAAAGTCAAATAATTGGTGACCCCAAGTCAGCAGTTCAAACCAGAAGTAAAGTGCAGAAGCAACCAGAAGCACTTGTACTTCTCAGTCTTGTCAAGAAGCAGCAAAGGGTCAACCATAAAGATCAAAAACATTGCTTGTTTGCTTGTTTCCTTTCTCAAAAGGAACCCACCAAGGTCTCTGAAGCACTAGAAGATGAGAGTTGGGTGGAAGCAATGCAGGAGGAGTTGCTGCAGTTCAAATTGCAGAAAGTATGGGTTCTAGTAGATCTACCTCATGGGGCTAAGGTGATTGGCACAAAGTGGGTCTTCAGGAACAAAAGGGATGAAAGAGGAGTAGTAGTCAGGAACAAGGCAAGATTAGTAGCACAAGGGTACAGACAGGAGGAGGGAATAGACTATGATGAGGTTTTTGCTCCCTTGAGGCTATCAGTTTATTTTTGGCCTATGCATCATATATGGGGTTCATAGTCTATCAGATGGATGTCAAGAGTGCCTTTTTGTATGGCACTATAGAAGAAGAGGTGTATGTACACCAACCTCCTGGCTTTGTTGATCCTGCTCACCCCAAGAAGGTATACAAAGTCATTAAAGCTTTGTATGGTCTCCATCAAGCTCCTAGAGCTTGGTATGCAACACTCTCCAACTTCCTTGAAGAGCATGGGTACAAAAGAGGTGTGATAGACAAGACCTTGTTCATCAAAAGGAACAAGAAGGATATCATCCTAGTCCAAGTTTATGTGGATGATATCATTTTTGGTTCTACTAAAAGGTCTTGGTGTGAGGAGTTTGAGGCATTAATGAAGGGAAGGTTCCATATGAGTTCAATGGGTGAGCTCACATTTTTCCTAGGACTGCAAGTGAAGCAAAAAGAAGATGGACTCTTTATCTCTCAAGACAAGTATGTTGCTGAGATCCTAAAGAAGTTTGATCTTGCAAATGTGAAGACTGCAGTCACTCCCATAGAGAACAAGGTCCATTGACAAAGGATGAAGATGCTGATGATGTGGATGTGCACCTCTACAGATCAATGATAGGTTCTCTAATGTATCTTACTACCTCTAGACCTGACATTATGTATGCAGTCTGTGTTTGTTCTCATTTTCAGGTTACTCCCAAGACTTCACATCTTCATGCTGTGAAGAGAATCTTTAGGTACCTAAAGGGCAAACCCAATTTGGGCCTTTGGTATCCTAGAGAGTCATCTTTTGACCTGGAAGCCTATTCAGATAGTGACTATGCTGGAGCAAGTCTTGACAGGAAATCCACAACAGGAGGTTGTCAATTTCTTGGTAGAAGGTTGATTTCCTAGCAATGCAAGAAGCAGACCATTGTGGCTACATCAAAACTGAAGCTGAATATGTAGCTGCTGCTAATTGCTGTGGTCAAGTCTTGTGGATTCAGAATCAAATGCTGGATTATGGTTTGAACTTTATGAACACTGTAATTCACATAGATAATGAGAGCACTATCTGTATAGTTAAGAACCCTGTGTACCACTCTAAAACTAAGCATATAGAAATAAGGCATCACTTCATTAGGGATTGCTTTGAAAAGAAACTAATTAAAGTGGAAAAGATACACACAGACTTCAATGTGGCAGACCTATTAACCAAAGCCTTTGATGGACCTAGGTTTAATTACTTAGTGGTTAATATTGGTATGATGAACCCATAGCTGGAATTAAGGGGAGGTTACATTTAAGGGGAGGTTAAATGTAGAGTTTGTATAATAACCAGTACTTAGTAATTTTTTTTTTTTAATTCTGGTAGCTTTAGAAGTTAATTCTGGTAGTTAGTGTTTTTGATTTTGATTGTAAAATCGGTTGTTTGTGTGTTTTTCTTGGTTTGTCTTGGTGTTGGGACTAACTTTTGCAGGAAACACATGGATTGGTGATGATCGGAAGCCTTGCTATTGCTTTTTATGCGTGTTTGTATGATCCTTTAGTTAAGTCTGGTGAGTCAGTGGTTAAGTCTGGTTGACCTTTTTTAAGTCTGGTAGTGTAAAAAATGTAATAAAATTTATTACCGTTAGGTCTGGTCTGTCAAATAATGATTTTCCTTATAAAATATTACTGTTACTTAATTTTCGGGGGAAAGAAGTTGATGCGTGGTTTTGCAACCTTACAACAGGTTTTACCTCTCGAGGGATCTCAAGAGGCTTACAACCCCACCAGGCAGTGTACCTGACCGATGTAGTATAGTGTAGTGGTAAGTACGGGGGATTGATCGTTCTCCACAGGGAATAGTGTTCGTTAGGTATGAAAAACTACTCTAATAGGTCTAAGGGTGAGAGAAGATTCTTTTTATGTTTTTATAATTTTATGAAAGCAAGTAAAATCTCGGGTTTGAAAGAGTGGGCGGAATTAGTTGCTAGTCAACTAACCCAAATAACTACGAATGCAAATAAAATAAAATAACGAAAATGAAAAGGTGGTAAAACTTATGTGGAGAGAAATGTGTTTACTTAGATTTCCTTACTCCCTAACTATCTTTTACCGGTTGATTAGTGTGTATTAATCGCGTGGATGACGGGTGTATTCCTTAATACCAATCGTGGGGTGGCGTACGTACTTCCCCAACTCTATGAACTCCTACTTCACTCCTATGTCGAGCCGGCTAGGAAGCTCCTAACATGGGATCACTAGAATTCGCTCATGCATTAAATACAACCATAAAAACCTTTAGTACGCATTGGTTCATGTTTCTTAAGACGTTCAAGCAAGTTACCGAATAGGAAGTTAGCCAGTTTTCTTAAGCCTAACATAGATAAACAATCATCCAATACAACTAATAACACACTAATAACCAATAATCAATAGCTAGGTTTCATTAGATCTAAGCAAACACAAAGAAAACCTAGCCTAGCATGTTAAACAAAAGACAAGAACAAGATAGAATCAAACAACACATAGACATATTGAATGATTAATTGATAACTTATCTTCAATGTAACATGGAAGATCTCAAGGCAAAAAGCCTTGAAAAAGCTGCTAAAATCGTCCTAGGGTTTTTCACACACAAAGTTCCACACAAGTTCCACACTAATGACAAAAAAATGCAAAACTATATATAGACTTTCAGATCTGACGGCGTCACGTTATGGAGTGTGACGCCGTCACCTCGCCGCTTTTAGGGTTCCCGAATGGCCTTCTTGGCGCCGTCCCTCTTTAGCTCTCCAAAATCCGTTCTGGCTTATCAAGGCTTGACGCCGTCAGAATTAGGCGTGACGCCGTCCCTCTTTAACTTATACCGTGACGACCTTGATCACTCCAAAGGGTGACGCCGTCAGAATTCCCATGCAAATTTCTCTGGCTTGTCATGAGTAATTTTCATATCCACCACTTTTGCCAAGCCATGACGCCGTCAAGAACAAATCCTGACGCCGTCAAAGGTACTTTTTAGTACAATTTTGAGACTTTGCCGTTTTCTTCACTTTTATGCTCCAAAAACGTCCAAAATGCTTCCTTTTCCAGATTTCTTCTCCAAAGTACCTAAAATGACAAAAGGAACGATTTAGGGCAATATTTGATCAAATAAATACGATTTAGGGCTTAAATGACCCCTTAAAAGCGGTACACTTTTCGCTTCATCAAATACCCTTACACTTGAGATTTGCTTGTCCTCAAGCAAATGCGCTTTTATTCTAATCAAAATACAAGTTAGGGGTCATTTAATGCTAACATAAAAGTAATTACAACAAATATTCGTTCCACTTTAATCATAATAAGCACGGAGATTACAAACTAGCACCTCACAAGTAGTGTTTAGATACTCACATCTCTCAAGTGTCATCAAAATAAATCTCATAAATGAAAACGGATATTATCTCTCACTACCTGTCATAGCAAATAGATTACCATAGACTTGGGAAAGGATCAAAAACCTCCTCCACTAGGCGTAAGCACCTAAGATAAACTATCAAAGAGGGCTTTTACATGGGTTATAACGTTAGGTGTAGGGATATGATAAACACGGATTTGTTGGATAAGGGATATTTTACTGGTGGCGAGTTAAAGATCTTGATTAATTACATGTACTATACAATGTTGCTAAGCCAAGACTCGACTCAATCTTAAGCTAAAAACAAAATAACAAAAACATAAAATAAACATAAAATAAAACGGGATGGTAGTCCGTATGTTTTTTCTACTTTTCTTTTTCTCATTTTTTTTTCCATACACTCTTGCCCTACCATCCAAAATAATACATCATAGGGGCGTTGCATTCCCCTTACACTTGAACTTTTACATAACTTTACAAATAACTTATTCTAATGACTCGAATTAAGATAATCGAAACACTTGGAGTACTTTTAAAATATTTAGCACATATGGGGGTAATAAATGATGTTCTTCCCCATTACTCCATTACACTAGTACTTTACCCATGAGTCCCAATCGTCCCAAAACAATATGTACAAGGATATGACTCGACTTAGCAACCATGTAATCAACTAGATAATTAACTTGGGTTTAAACAAATGTTGTAACAATAATGCACTAAAAATGAGTGCATACAAGGTAGGCTAAGGCGATTTGGGTGTACATTTTAGTGGATTGTAACAAATTCTTCCTTTAAGTAAAATGCTTAAAGGTCGAAACGAAAAGATAGGCTCTGAGGGGTGTACTAGGGGTATCGTGTACTAAAAATGAGTACAACGCAAAGGGTGTGGGAGAATTACTTGACCAATGTAGCCAACGTAATTATAACAAAAATACAGGTGTAAAACAATGGGTTAATCCTAATGCCTCTTATCATGTAGTAAATCTAACTACACGAATGTAGTCTCACTTGTGGCCTCGGAATGGTCCTAACGCAAGTTCTAGAATCTAAGTGCTACCGGTACACACATCATAGCATAAATGCTTTTCCTACCAATTCTAGGGGCGAACCTCACATATTTGGGGGTGGAAAATTTTTTAGTGGTACGGTTTTTGTGCTAGTCATATAACTCCTATCCGTGAGACGCTCATTAAGATCAAAGTTTCACTCCTAAATGTTGTAAAAAATTTTAAATTTGGCACTAAAATTACCCTAACAGGTATTTATCTCAGTTTTATTATACATCTACTATTAAACAAACAAAAATAAAGCGTAATAGCATTCTCTAAAGTATCGCACTTTTACCCCCCCTTACACTTAAGATGAACATTGTCCCCAATGTTCAAATAACAAATGTAAAAGTAAAAAAGTAAAAGAATGAAATCAAATACTCCCCTGATTTGCTCGGTGTATAATGTGGTAACACGGTTAGATCTTCTTCCAAGGTAATGATGAAGCTCCATGACTAATGCATCGCCATAAGCTTGATCCAACAAACATTTCCTTGTCCAAAATAACCTGTTAAACCTGAGAAAACAAACACGAAAACCTGCATAACATCGGCGGGATAAACTCTATATATAAGGATATAATGCTTGTGGAATGATAATTTTGCAGATTCCTGGAGATTATAAGTTAGAGATTTAATAAAAACTTTTTATGAAAACAAAACTTTCAAAAATTTTCAGAAAATTAAACCTGACGCCGTCAGGTTGTAAATCCTGACGCCGTCAGAAATGATCTGACAGAATTCTCATGTTAAGTTTCCGGAAAATTTTTGGAAAAACCTATACCTTACTTCCTGGAAATCCTGCAAAATATCATTATGACTCGATACAAGCATTTGACTCAAACAAATACGAATATGTATGTCAACTTATTATTATTACGATTCATGTTCATTTGTTCTAATAAACCGATTTAGATTTCCCTTACACTTAACTTTTGCAAAATACCTTTATATGTAGTTAAGACGAAGTTAAAAACAAGATAAAGCATTTTCACAATTTAGTTTTGAACATGAATCAATAATAATAAAAATTAAACATACATACGGAAGCAAATAAAATCAAACAAACAAATAAATAAACACATAAAGCAAATAAAGCTTGGGTTGCCTCCCAAGAAGCGCTTGTTTTTGTTCGAGTCACGAGCCTGACTCTACCCTTATTTAACGGAAATAGGGGAGGTTTTCCCTACACTTAGGGTTAAGTGCGGGTGATAGTAGCGATACACACCAGCTCGGTAGGAGTATGCCACGTGAGGAAAGATTGGTGGATGAATTATATGCTCAAAGGGGTGTGCTCCTTTCATCATAACCTTACCTAGTTCACTTTGGTCAATGGGTGAGTTAAAGTTTTCTCCTAAAAAGGGATCATCTTCTATCAACTTCAAGAGATTCCTAGTTGGGAATCCATCTTGACTTAATAAACCCGGTTTAAACCCATAATGTTTCTTGTGATCAATCATGAATGGGTGATGTAAGTATGTAAGGTCATGGTTCACTCCTATATTAGCTTCCACTCTACAAGGCCTAGAGTCTACTACCTTAATCTTAACATTACCCAGACTACATGGTTTGATGGGTGGATCGGGACCTAATTCAATTCCTAAGTTCACATCTAAGGATGGAAGATTAGGTAACGGTTTTGGTTGAGGCTCCGGCTCATCAAAACTAGGAACTTCCATAGGACTAAAAGAAAGGTTGTGATCACTAAAAGCATTCAAACCTATTTCTTCTAGTTGTGTTTGGTCCAAGGGCTCTACCTCTATTGGGGTTCCTATAGTCTCTTCAACTTCTTCCGGGTAAGTCACGGGCGGTGTGTGTGCCTCAAATGATGGTAGGACTTGTGGGGTACTTGGTGGGCTTACATTTCTAACCTCATTCTCCATAGTATCTAAATCACCTATATGTTCATCATGTGTTTTGGTGAAATCTATCCCACTCATGCAACTAGGTAGTTCAACACTAACCATCTCAGAATCTTGGTTTGATTCTAAGTCCATGTTCTTAGAAACTAGGTCTCTTTGCTCATACGAATCCACCAATTCGTTCCACTTAAGGGTCATGGTTAGGAAGCTTTCCTCAAAATTCATCCAAAGGGCCTGACTAAAAGGAATTGATCCAGATAATGCTTGTCTAATAGAACTCTCACATGCATAGAATTCATTAAACCCATCTAACCTTACCCCTAACTCCTTTTGGAAATCATAAAGATCACACAAAAATTCATAGGAATGATAGGAAACAAATCTATTGGTGAAATATAATTTTTCCCCTATTGATAATGATCTAAATGGAATTTCATCCATCATAGTGACAAATGAAAATGGTTTTACAAACAAAGGGCACAAAGAAAAAGATAGACTACAAGAAATCCTAGAAAAATAAAATAAAAATCTCACTAGAAAGGAATCTAGTGAGTAGACCTATAAAAATAAAAATTCAACCTAAGCAATAACTACTCCCCGGCAACGGCGCCAAAAACTTGATGCGTGGTTTTGCAACCTTACAACAGGTTTTACCTCTCGAGGGATCTCAAGAGGCTTACAACCCCACCAGGCAGTGTACCTGACCGATGTAGTATAGTGTAGTGGTAAGTATGGGGGATTGATCGTTCTCCACAGGGAATAGTGTTCGTTAGGTATGAAAAACTACTCTAATAGGTCTAAGGGTGAGAGAAGATTCTTTTTATGTTTTTATAATTTTATGAAAGCAAGTAAAATCTCGGGTTTGAAAGAGTGGGCGGAATTAGTTGCTAGTCAACTAACCCAAATAACTACGAATGCAAATAAAATAAAATAACGAAAATGAAAAGGTGGTAAAACTTATGTGGAGAGAAATGTGTTTACTTAGATTTCCTTACTCCCTAACTATCTTTTACCGGTTGATTAGTGTGTATTAATCGCGTGGATGACGGGTGTATTCCTTAATACCAATCGTGGGGTGGCGTACGTACTTCCCCAACTCTATGAACTCCTACTTCACTCCTATGTCGAGCCGGCTAGGAAGCTCCTAACATGGGATCACTAGAATTCGCTCATGCATTAAATACAACCATAAAAACCTTTAGTACGCATTGGTTCATGTTTCTTAAGACGTTCAAGCAAGTTACCGAATAGGAAGTTAGCCAGTTTTCTTAAGCCTAACATAGATAAACAATCATCCAATACAACTAATAACACACTAATAACCAATAATCAATAGCTAGGTTTCATTAGATCTAAGCAAACACAAAGAAAACCTAGCCTAGCATGTTAAACAAAAGATAAGAACAAGATAGAATCAAACAACACATAAACATATTGAATGATTAATTGATAACTTATCTTCAATGTAACATGGAAGATCTCAAGGCAAAAAACCTTGAAAAAGCAGCTAAAATCGTCCTAGGGTTTTTCACACACAAAGTTCCACACAAGTTCCACACTAATGACAAAAAATTGCAAAACTATATATAGACTTTCAGATCTGACGGCGTCACGTTATGGAGTGTGACGCCGTCACCTCGCCGCTTTTAGGGTTCCCGGATGGCCTTCTTGACGCCGTCCCTCTTTAGCTCTCCAAAATCCGTTCTGGCTTATCAAGGCTTGACGCCGTCAGAATTAGGCGTGACGCCGTCCCTCTTTAACTTATACCGTGACGACCTTGATCACTCCAAAGGGTGACGCCGTCAGAATTCCCATGCAAATTTCTCTGGCTTATCATGAGTAATTTTCATATCCACCACTTTTGCCAAGCCATGACGCCGTCAAGAACAAATCCTGACGCCGTCAAAGGTACTTTTTAGCACAATTTTGAGACTTTGCCGTTTTCTTCACTTTTATGCTCCAAAAACGTCCAAAATGCTTCCTTTTCCAGATTTCTTCTCCAAAGTACCTAAAATGACAAAAGGAACGATTTAGGGCAATATTTGATCAAATAAATACGATTTAGGGCTTAAATGACTCCTTAAAAGCGGTACACTTTTCGCTTCATCAGAAGTATATAAGGATAAAATTTGATAAATTTTTCACTTTTATCCATTATTTACTTCTAATTTTAAAAATCGTTATTTTCGGCCTACGATACTCTGTTTTACACTACAAATTCTCAAACCCTAATTCGATTCTCACCCAGAACTTAATCATTATCTCATCTATGGTTTCTCTAAAGTTTTGTGACAAGCACAACCATGTTGGTTTCTTGAAGAAACCAAATAAAAGTGAAGGTTTCAGGCAGATAGTGGATTTCTTGAGAGGTTCTTCAATTCGGTATGCTTTAACTCATAATCCTACTATCTATGCTTCCCTAGTCAAGCAGTTTTAGGGGTCTGTTACCTCCAAAACTCTTGCTGATGGGACACCACAATTAAAGGCAACAATAGATACTCATGAATTCTTTATCACTGAAGCATCCATAAGGAGTAGTCTTCAATTGGATGATGCTTCAGGGGATTATATATTGCCCAACAAAGAACTTTTAGAGGGTATGAGAACCATTGGATATCCCACTGATGGTACTTTTACATTTTGGAAAAACTTTTTCTCACCTCAGTGGAAGTTTTTACTTCATCATTTGCTCCATTGCCTAAGTCACAAGAGTGGTGGATGGGATCAGTTTGGAAGCAATATTGCCTCTGCATTGGTATGTCTTTCACTTGGAAAGACTTTTAATTTTTCAAAACTTATTTTTGATGGCATAGAAGCAAATGCCAATAATAAACACAAGTTTTTAATGTACCCTCGATTTCTGCAAATGATTTTGAATTTTGAAACTGATAATAAAATGCAGACTTATGTAAGTGTGGCTTTTAAAGATAAAATCTTTGCAAATATGAAAAGGGGTTTTGCTGGGGCACATTGGCCACTTTTGCCTGCTATGCTTTCTGGTACAACTAACATTGCAGGTACATCTAGTGCTGCACAAATGGAGCCAATCCATGAGGAGCAAACCCAGGACCAACCCAGATCACCCACACCACAACCAAGTCCATATTCATCTCAACCCAGAGCACCTACATCCACACCACCTTCATCACCACCGCAAACTCAGGTTCCAAGTTCTACTCAGGAGGAGGAATCTACTTCCATGACTGTGGAAGGTCTTTTGCAGCTGGTGCCTACCTTGGTTCAAAGGGTTTCAGATTTGGAGAAGGCAAATAAAGCCTTGAGTGGAGCTGTTATGACATTGGTTAGGAAGGTGAAGAAAATGGAGAAGGTGATGAAAGAAAAGGGAGTTACTTTTGATGATCAGGAAGGGGCTCAGGATGAAAATTCTTCCAAACAGGGGAGGAATTTGCAGGATGAACAAGAATTTAAGACCCCTACTCAAGAGAAAGCTACTGAGATCAGTCCTGAAACTATAAGAGCAGCAGAAACCTTGGCTCAATCCTTCAGCAAAATTCAACAAGGGAAAAAGAGAAGGTTGAAGAGAAAATTGAGGCTTGAAGAAGATAAGTCTGGGGAAGATGTTCTTAAGTCTGGTGAACTAGTTAAATCTGCTGATGGTGTTAGTTCTGATGTTAATTCTGGTGAGGTTATTAAGTCTGGTGGTGATAAGTCTGGTCAAGAAAAATCTGCTGAGCATGTTAGTTCTGCTTATGAAGAACAATCTGCTAGTACACAAAGGGAAGGAAAACAAATTCTGATTGAAACTCCTAAGATGAAGAAGTCAAAGAGGCAAGAAAGAGAGGAGGAAGCAACCTTAGCCGAAATTGAGAGGATTTAAGCACAAGACATTGCTGAGAAGGAGAGGCTTGAAGAACAAAAGAGGCAAGACGAATTGTTTGCTAGAAGGTTGCAAGAGGAGTCTGTTGATGATCCTGTTATGTCACTGATTCAAGATGATGATGAGTTGAGAGCAAAGTTGGAGGAGCTTAAAGCTGTTGAAGGATTGACAACAGAGGAGAGAGCCAAGCAACTTGCAGACTTCATCAATGAAAGAAGGGATTCAGAGACATTGGGTGACTTTATGGAAAAGGTAAAACTGACTCAGAAAAAGAAAGGTACCAAAAAGAAGCTCACAAAACAGGAAAAGATGTATGATATGAAGATGTACATGAAAAACATGATGCATTCAACCTTTGAAAAGATGAAGGGAATGTCATATGAAGAGCTTGAAGGGAGGTATCTCAGGGCATATGAAAGGGATCAAGGTTATAAACCTACTGATTATGAAGACTTAATCAGAAGGAGTTTTAAAAGGCATAAGGTGTCTGAAGGTGAAAAGATAGAGAAAGTAACTGAGGCAGCCAAACCATCTGATGAAACAAAGAAAGTAGTAAAAGTTGATAAGCCAATTATAACTTGGAACAGAAGAAAGAGTATAGCAAAAAAAAGTAAATCATTGTCCAAGAATGTGGTGCAGGAAGAAGAAGAACCTTCATCTGAGGAGTTCACTATGGGATCAATTCCAGAGAGTTCTGCACAACCAGCTAAGATTGTCAGATATCAAATCATCAAGACTGGGATGAGGGCTGCTTATCAGATAATAAGGGAGGACAACACTGATGTAGTGTATGTCAACTTTCCAGGGCTGTTAAATGATGTAACTAGGGAAGATCTCAAGGAGTTGTACAAATTGGTGAATATCAGACATGGAGACACTAGACCTGGGGAGGAGTTTGAAAGGGTCTTTTGGGGAGATCTAAAGGTTATGTTTGAGCCACCTTCAAGAACAGATGAAATTTGGAAGCTGCCATACCAACAAGAAATTGTCAGATGGAGATATTTTCACAACTGTCAGGTACATTGCTTATCATTACAGAGAGCTCATATCTACATGTTGGCAGAAGTGGAGTATCCCCTACCACCTAGAGTTTGCAAAGAAATGTTGGAAAAGAAGTTGTATGCAGACAAGAGGGATGAAGTGTATGAGCAGATATTGGATTTGATTAAGTTGCAGTCACTATAGGAAGCAACTTGGGGTGCTTGAAAGTGTTTGAAAGAATTTTCAAGTTGTTAAGTGAGACTAAAGGAACTTCTCACTTGGTGAAGGTGCTTTGCACTAACACAACAAATGGTCATCAGTCGACCATGTCTAACCCACATAAGGACTGGCTAATCCATGAGCAAACGGCTCTGGTAAAGATATTTCAAATCCGTTTATGGCTGAAAATTTGCCAAAAATTGTATGGTAATCAACTCACCATATCTGTGATAGTGAAGAGTTGACTAGCCCACAAGAGTATGGCTTGTGGTAAAGGCAGTGGAAAACCATAACTGGTAATCAATTCACCAAGGTGAGGTGTATTCCATCAAAGAATTGGCTAGTCCAAAAGCAAAAGGCTTTTGGTAAAGACAAAACAAATCCGTTGTTAAGCTGATGGTCTGCTAAAAATCATATGGTTATCAATGTACCATGGTCTTACACACCAAAACATTGGCTACTCCAGTAGTTAATGGCTATCTGGTAAAGAGACATCAAATCCATTAATTTTCAATGATTCACCTCTCACAGGAGTTTACACACCTGGAAGTGATGAGAATAGTATGAAACTTAAAGAATTGATGTACAAGTGGTCATTGTTGCTGAAAAGATCAGATGGGTTGAAGATCAGATGGTGTAAAGCATGTTAAAGTCAAAGTTGCTGCACAAAGTTCAACCATGCTGATTTGAAGAGTTAGAGATCAAGATAATTCCAAGAATTCAGAGTTCAATCCTCAAGAAGCTTATCAGAAAGGAACTTGAATTTCATGAAGCATGAAGATCAAGTTAGGGGAGGATTGTTGGGAATTATCACAAGAGAAGACTTAATATGAAGAACAGACTTAAGTCTGCTGGGTTACTTAGTTAAGTCTGTTAGTTGTATTTATGTCATAGTTAAGTCTGCCAGTTCAATGTTAAGTCTGGTAGACATAATAGAATAGTTAAGTCTGGTTGACTGTATTAGTTAAGTCTGTTTATGAATTATAGGAAGTTTTTTAGCTATAAGTTAGGAAAGGATACGTGGTTATCTTTATAGAAGATATGGTTAGATACGTTTATCCTTCTACACGTTTCGTATCTAGGGTTTCCTTGGTGTATAAAAGGAACCCTATGGGTTATTAGTTTGGATGTACGACATTGTGAAAGCTAATAGTAATACGAAGTTAGTTATCTTGTGTTCTTCATTGTTATTGTTAAGATTCCGCATTAGCAATAAACAATCTGTTAGAGTTTCTTACCTAGATCAATTTGGATTTATTCAAGTTGTCTAACAAGTAACAAAGGCTACTTGGATCCATAATCGGTGGACCTACAAGATTTTTATGGTTGTAGGAACTCGATGCCTAGACACACCCTACACCTTTCATAGACGTCTACATCTTGACACATACACACAAAAACCTACGCCTGTAATCCTCTTTATATAATAGAGGATTAGGGTTACAAATGATATATTCTATAAATATAAAAGATCTTCTGTAATCTTCATCTAGTTGAAGAATTCTTCCTTTGTCATCTTTAGTCCTTCATGTTTCACATGTTTTGTCTTTATCAACTCAACTATTAGACCCAACAACCTCAACCTCAACCCTTCTCACCAACCTCAACACATAGGGACATTGACGAGTCCATGTGGATTGATCCTCCGCAAACTCAAGGTCAAATCAATGAGGAACTTGACCACCTCTATGCCTTTTCCAACATGGTGGATTCTCACCTCCACGAAGCCATGCAACTACAAATCTCCTTACTTTCATCCATCATAGCTCCACCAAATCCCAACCACCAATCAACATATGTTCCACCACCACCACCAGCAACAAACGAATCTAATCTACCACCAAACTTCCCTTGCCATGGTTGCCCCATGTGTGAAAGAACCGCTCATCTTACTCAAAGAACCAACTTATTAGTTCATGAGCTCTAAAACGAGATGAGGTTCATTTTAAACCACATCCTCGAGCGTCTTAACGCTCTTTCTCATCCTCCTCAATAGATGCTCACATTAGGAGCTTCACATCTTAGGATTTTTTTTCTTTTCTAAGTTATTTTTTTTTTCTATTTTAGGATTTTTATTCTAGGACTTTTCCTTATAAGTTATTTTTCTATTTATTCTTGCATTTTAACATCTCCATTATTGTCCAATTTTGTGACTTTTGTCACAAAATATTTTACAAATGAATGATGTTTATTGATGTTTGTGTGTTGGTTGTGACTTCTTATTGTACATTATATCCATGGTTGGTTTGAACTATTCATCACTAACCTTTGTTTGTAGCACTTATTTATACTTGACACCCTAACTAGGGGGAGTATTGACCAAGGGGGAGCTAATCAAGCACTCAAAATCCATGCATCTTATACTTGGCACCCTAACTAGGGAAGTATTGACCTAGGGCTTGCACTACATTCCGCTACGCTTTTCTTCTTTTTGTTTCGACAAAAAGGGGGAGATAATATTAAACTCAAACATCACACATTTTATACAATTTAAAATGCCTAAATTGATTTTAAAGTTGCATAAAACTAGTTTAATCTATATTTTTAAAGACTTGCACTTTATTTATCTCATTGCTTAAAAATAAACTTTATGTTTTGTCCTCAACAAAAAGGGGGAGATTGTTAATACAATTATCGTCTGAAAAATGTTATTTATATTTTACGATCTTTGCTATATTTTGTTAATGACAATTATAAACTTTATTTTTAGCAAAACATAAATATAGTTAAGTCTTTTACATATATAGTCACAAGTCTTTCATAAACACAAAACATCACCTAACTAGTATATACATTTTACAAGTTCACTTTTATATACATTTTAATCTAAAATTGAAAATATATTATGACATCATGGCATGCATCACTTTGAAATCTTTAGGAGATTTTGAAGATCATTGGAAGATATCATGAATATCTTGTTTAGATACTTACTCAATGAATCCTTGGAAAGATATGGAAATATCTTGGTTAGATATGGTTAAGATTTGTGATGATACTCTGTCAGGTTCCCACGGAACCAAAAAGGTACAAGGACGAATCCCTCATTTTGGATCCGTCCCATCCGTGGCTTGTTAAGGCAGTTGGCCTATAAATAGCAAGCCACACATTCATGTTTTCTCATCACTTACAAGCATAAACAACATTATACATTCTTTCATTCATATCTAACTCATTCATATTTCATATTTCATATTTCATATTTCATTGAGCTTCTTTGTAGCAAGAAGAACAAAGCATCACAAGCTTCAACAAAGCGTTGCAAGACTTGTAAGTTGGTCGCTGTGTGAATTGTTGTTGTTCACACATCATTGTTTGTACCAAACATTCATAAAACCTCTGTAGTGATCGGTTAGTATTTTAGTCCTCAAAATACATAGAGTAGCGGGAGTGGTTGTACCCTTGTAAAAGAACTCGATTTTTAGCTTTGTATCGAAAAAGTGTAAGCGACGTTTGTAAAGGTTTTCTCCGCCGAGAAGGGAGCTTATTGATTAGTGAAGAAAAACTCTCGAGTTAGAGACTCGGGGAGTGGAGTAGGGCAAGGAAAATAGTCCTTGTAGACCGAACCACTATAAACAATCGTGTTGTGGTTTGATCGTTTCTTTCTTTACTTGCATATTATTTATTGTTTGTTATTTGCATTAGTTGAATTCACACTAAGTATTCAAAGCAAATAAATTTTAAAAAGGGTAAAACTATTCAACCCCCCTTCTAGTTTTCCACACTATTGTTCTTGTTTCTAAAGCTTCATAATGGTTAAATTTAAATATCTATCAGTTTAGAATTGTTGGTTATAGCTTAGATATCAAGATTTGAGGAATTTAAGTTGTAGTTTGGTTTTGTACTTCTATCTCGTGATCGGGTACCTCTTGCTATTGTATCTCATGATCTATAGGGAATTTTGAAAATTTGTCTTCACTGACTTGGCCAGTTGTCCCGAGATAGTGACTTTATCTCATTATTCTCTTACGAGGTTGTACTGTTTCCACTACTTTTCATTTTGGTTAAGAGATTTGACTTGTCAACCTGAGGTAGCTTATTCTCAAGAGGTAACATCTTCAAGAGATCGATTCTAAGATCATTTTACGAGATTGGTTACTTCATTGTGTTACAAGATTGGTTATCTTGTTCGTGGGGTTACTATTTTAATTTTTGTTACGAGGTAGTTGTTTAAGTTTCAATCACGTGATTGTATCAAGATTTTATATAACGAGGTTGGTTACAAGTTTTGTGTTACGAGGTTGTTAAGAAGTTGAAATTATGAGGTTGTCTTTTAAAATCAATTACGAGATTCACTCATATTCAATTAAAAAGTTCGGATCACGAGATTAATATTACCACTTTACAAGATTCATTCACATCATAGGTTACAAGGTTGTTTTTATCACAAAATTCACTCTTAATTTTTTTTTATCACGACTTTCTTAGCTAGATTATTTGTGTTACGAGATAGATAATTTATTTTGTGATACGAGATTGCTTGTTACTAGATTCAACTACTCATTTGTGATAAGAGATTGTGTGATACGAAACTCATATAATCTTTTATTATTGTAAAACCCCAAAATCACCACGATCCGAAATGACCAAAATACCCTCTAAATTTGAAATTTTAAGAACTTATGAAATACGCTATGAATTAAAACTTGAGTTATGTATCATGTTATGACTCGAAACTACACGATATGAACATGTAACCTAAAGTAATTAAAACCTAATGTTACCTAATAAAATTTATCAAATAAAACTTTACATTATAATTTGAAAATCACAAAAACAATGTCCCCTAATTAAAGCCTAAGTAGGCGACTTCTAATGTATCATATACACAAAATTCGGCTAGACTAGATCAAAGGAGATAAAACAGCACTAAATGTGATTGATACAAATCCCTTGTAATTTGATTCTTTCCATGTATACTAAATCCCTAATACACGGTTTCCCCATAATAATTTATACCGAACATTTTTTTGTCAAACCCTAAAACCATCAAAAGTTCGGCTCCTCTCTTTTCTTCCCTTTTCTGTCGATCAAACACAACAGAAAAAGGAGGTTGTTCTTGTGGTTTATACTTGGTGAATTGGCGTGTGATTCCTGGTTCGATTGGGTCCTTGCTCGTGGGTTTCAAAAGCTGTACGAAAGGGGTTCTAGCAAAGGGTGTTCGGCTGGGAAAAGGTGTGGTATTCGATCCTTTTTAATCTTGCTTCTCCTTGATCACGCTACAAGGGTAACCGTATCTAACCTTGTTCAATACGATCTCGATCGCTTGATTTTTGTGCGTTTCATTGATGTTCTTGTCAAGTTCAATACACATATGATGATAATACAAGTGACATAAAAAAATCATAATTTGCTCACATGAAATAACAAATCTTTAAAACCCTAATATATGAATCGACATATGTAAAGTATTATAAATTCGATTGTTATGAACATGTTTATGCTATGTAAGAGTCGACCTAATATGTGTTTTGTATCATTCATAATCGATTTGTGATAATATGTAAGTCTTGGAAAATTAAAAACCTAAAAGATCACATAAAGTAATGAGACCAGTTTCTGCCCAGGAAATTAAGTCAAATTGATTCGATTGTGTCTTGATGATGGTAAAGTGTTTTTGAGTGTTTCGGGAGTCAAAAACTAAGTTTAAGAAAAGAGCTTTCTGGAAATATAAGCCTTGTAATTTTTAGAGGTCGGGAAGATATACTTTTTGATTTTACAAGTTCAAGAGTCAAAACTGAATTCGGATGTCTGGAAATTCGGTCGTGGTTCTTGATTTTTAATTTAATATCTATAACGAGTTATGACCTGAAATTTTTACAGGATGAAATTTGGTATTTGAAGTACGTTATGTAAATTTTTTAGATTTTTCTGAGATGTCTAACCTGGGTTAATAATTACATACTTTCGGGGTGTTCCATCAGATCCAATTCGGTACATGTTGTGAATGTCGATTTTTAGTTGGTACTTGCACTACTCAATAAAATCTGGAAAAATTATGTAAAATACCTAAGACATATAGGTACACTTGGGTAAAATTATAGAATTTTATGAGCTCGTTTAAGGTGTGTAAAAATTAGCTAAAGTCGGGTCTGATTTCAATGGTTATGCTGAAATTAAGTAATTAATTATTTTAAACACTTATAAGCTCATTTGCTTAACTTTTGGAGCTTCAATAAGCTACTTATCATTTTAAGAGTATTTAACTTATGTTTTGACTAATTTTCATATTAACCCTTAACTTTGGCATAATTACAATAGTAGCCCTAATCTTACCATAATGACACTATAATCCCTAAACTTGTTGTATTTGCATAATAAACCCTAAAACTTATGAAAACTACACTATGATATGAACCTTAAGTTACTATTTTTGGAAAGTTACTGAATATGGAAACCTACTAAATATGGAAAGTTACTAAATAAGGAAAGTTACTAAAAATGGAAAGCCGACTAAAATGAGAAATTCGATTTAAGATAAGTTATTAATAAGACGATCATAAATTCGTGTAGATTCGCTGAAGATGGAGTTTGCTTCTGGTCTTTATGTTTCTAGTTGTTTTGTCACTTGCGGTCTAAGGTACATATATTCTACCCTTTTTCAGTAAGGGTGCTTTCATTCTCATTACTTTCTTGATCTTGATTCATTAGGATTCCCTAAGCCATTGCTATATTCCCTTATACTCTGATTCGTTCTTCATGATCCATTTGACATTCGTCATTATAACCCTATGACATAAGTATTCGAATCACTTGATGCTTAGAAGGTTCATTGATTTTGTAACTGGATGTGAAAACCTTTCTTAATTTTATCATGGAAATGTTTTGAGAAAAACCAATTTTAAAATGATGTTTATGAACGATGCGATACCACTTTTATATGAAATCTTACTAAACTTTTATGAAAACCACTTTTAAAGACTACTTTTATGAAAACCATTATTAAAAGATTTCTTTAAATGAACATTCGATAGAAACTTTTGAATTGAACCTTGCTATGAACCATTTGATTTCGAACCTTTGATTATGAACCTTTGAGATCCTATGCCTGATATGATTCCCTCATTTGACTCCTGACATTCATTGTATGATTGTCATTCTTATTTATTCATTCTGACATTTATTTAAATGTCTCTGCTATGCTATGTGTGGAAAACTAGAAGGG
Source organism: Artemisia tridentata subsp. tridentata (assembly GCA_021014915.2). Taxonomy (NCBI): domain Eukaryota; kingdom Viridiplantae; phylum Streptophyta; class Magnoliopsida; order Asterales; family Asteraceae; genus Artemisia; species Artemisia tridentata. The sequence continues at coordinate 409,792,004 of CP139504.1, forward strand.
GGGGGGGTTGAATAGTTTTATGTCCTTTTAATAATTTATTGTGAAAACTTTTATTTTCTTTTTAAAACTTAGATTCGAATTTATGTGATCTCAATTCTTGAACAATATGAACAATACGTATATAAGTAAATATAACTAAGTAATGCAAGTAAGGTAATAAAATGAAATGAAAGCTAGAGATGGAAAGATCTAACCGAGAGACAAGAGATTTATAGTGGTTCGGCTACAAGGACACCTTCCTTGCCCTACTCCACTCCCCGAGCACCTAACTCGAGAGTTTTCTTCACTATGTCAACAAGCTCCCTTATGGCAGAGAAAACCTTTACATGACTTTAGCTTACACTGGCTTAACGACACAAAGCTAGATGTCGAGTTCTAATCGTAGCTAGAACCAATCTCACAACTTAAACACGACTTAATCACACCGTCTTCTTCACGACTAGTTCACAACTTCTTCACGACTTCTTCACAACTTCTTCACGACTTCTTCACGACTTCTTCACAACTTCTTCACGACACTTCACGACTAACCACAACCTATGTTCACTACTACTTCTTCACACCTTCACTACTTACACACTTTAACAACACAACTTCTCTACTTACACACTAACCTATCTCAAATAAATATACACACAACTATCTAATAATAATACACAACTTATATACAAATATATGTGATGACACAAACAACTTAGGTATCTAGGTTGCAATACTTCTTCTTTAGTTGTTGAAGGAGTATTCTTCTTTTGCACTTGAATGGAGGAAGCTTGGATCACTTAGAAACCAAAGCTTAAGATTATATGATCAAAGGATTTTGAAGATATGAAATGTGATTTAAAACAGAAAGTTTTAGTGTGCAAAAGGTGAGTAAAAGTCCAGGAGAAGACTGGTATTTATAGGAGAAAATTTGGACAGCTGAAAGTCTACTGGAGCGGGGGCGGTCCCCTTAATAATTAAGGGGGCCGCCTAGTAAAATTAAGGGGGCCGCCCCTTCTGTCCGTTGGCCAATTTTGTCCTTTTGTGGGGAAGGTTTTTCTGGAACATTTTAACTGATTTTGGCTAAAAATTTGAATTCATATTTTTATAAAAGATTAAACATTTTTATTTAATGCCAAAAATGTTTTTCAAAAATATATAAAATGTTTTTGATGTTTTATAAAAAATCTAGTTATTAAGAAAATGTTCCTTTGATCATATAATGCATTAAGCATTAGTTTATTCATACCTTAAGTGATTGAGTTGTAGAAGTGAATATTTACAACTAAATACTTGTTTATTTGATAAGTTTATGTTTAATGAGTTTATATTTTGTGATCATTAAAACATAGGGATATGAATAATGTTTTTAGGCATTATTTATGTCAACAATCTCCCCCTTTTTGATAATTACAAAACTTAAACTTATTAAATCCAAAAATTTATTTTTGGACAAGTATTTAGTGAGTTTATATTCACTTCTCCCCCTTTTTGTAGAATCAAAAAGGTTATGCCGACAAGTTTTAGAAACTAAATTTGTCGGGACGAGAACTCCCCCTTGATGGTTACTCCCCCTCGTTCGAGGGCACCAAGGAGACGAGCTATGGAAATCTTGGCTGCAAAAACAAGTTAGGAGACACAAGATACATATACATAGCAAAAATATTTAGAACAACCAACTAAAACTTTCAAGATGATCATATAAAATATGAATCATCATTACATTACATACTTTGAAACATAATGATTACAACAAAACTAGAAATACTAATGCTTCTCATATTGCCAAAGAGAGCGATTGGACTTGCTTGCAACACAAAAGGGTGAGGGATTTTATTTTGAGGCGGAAAGCATGTGGATGGGTTTTAGTTATGTGATGGTGAGGGAAATGGAGCGGATCCATTGATGTTATATCGTTGTAGTGGAGGAATGGGATAGGGACGAGTGAGTAGATATTCGATCCAAGAAATATCTTCACTTAGGTGGAGGATTTGTTTTTGAAGGAAGATGCAACAAGGGCAATAGTGGGTGTGGTTTGTAACTTGATCCAAGTTAAGAGAGTGGGGTAGGCAATTTGAGTAAGGTGAGGATGGAGGTTGTCCCTTGTTGCGTTGTGTGAGGTGCATAGCAAGGAGATCATTAAGATCATAGATTTGGTTAATCTCTTCATGAAGCTTATGTCTTTCATGAATGGGGATTTGGTTATTTGGTGGAAATGGATGGTATTGGGGTGAAAGGTTTGATGTTTGACCAAGGTGATGAGGGTTTTCAAGTATTCCATTGAAGTTGGTTTGAGGTTTAGGTGAGTAGTTTGGAATGAATGTGGATGTTTGGCCAAAATGGTAGGGTTTGTGAAATGGTTCAATGGAGTGAGGTTGTGATCTTGGAGAGTAGTTGGGGATGAATGATGATGGAGGTGTTGGTTGTCTAGTTGTAATGGGCTTGTGGTGAGGGTTAGGTTTTCTTTTCCACCCGGGTTTTTAGGTCATCCTTGCTAGCTTAGATGTTTTTGGTTTTGGGTTGATTGAAGAAGACATGATGGGATGATTGAATGTGGTGAGATATGGGGTTATTTATAGTGGAGGATTTGTGTTGTTTAGGAATAAAAAGGCTTGTTGGGTGTTTAGGACAAAATGTGTTTGTGAATTTGGGGAAGTATAGGATCAAATGGGCTAAAAAGCAGAAAAAATTCTCTGAACCCGTCCAGCAGATGGCCGGTCCCCTTAATTATGGGTGGTCCCCTTAATGATTAAGGGGGCCGCCTTATGAATTAAGGGGGCCGCCCATCTGGTATCTTTCTGGGTTCCAGAAATGGGTTTTTCTGCAGAAATAGGTGAGGATGGCTATGTTTTGAGCTTTTGGTTTTAGGCAAGTCCCACTCTTTGAGGCAATAGAAAAACATATTAAGCATACATGGCATATAAGACAAATGAAAAAACAAGCAATAATTAATGACTAGCAATTAAGAGAATTAAGGAACCTAATCATCTAAGGCAAGGGTAATAAAGCAAAGGCACTAGAAACTAAATGGGGAATAGATGATGGAACAATTGTGAGGATGTGATTAATAAGCTTGTCCTAGTGTGTGCCTATATGCAACAAATGTGGAGATGTGATTGTTTCGACTTCTAAATGCAAAAATTTCCTAAGAAACAATCCAAGGTCTCCTTGATTTGATTTAGCTCAATATATGAATATCAAAGATGTATATATTAGATTATATACTTTGACAATTCATGTGAGATCTTTATGCATAAAAAAAAAATGTTTTTAGCATTATTCAACAATGTAAGAAAAATGTGTTTTCCTAGATGTGAGAATGATTTGTAGAAAATAGATTGGGTTTTGTTTATAAATATGTTTATGCAAAGAAATATCCCAATCTTTTATTTTGTGTAAAACAGATTCCTAGACTCAGATGGGAGAAAAACAGAAAAAAGAAAAAAAAATGTTACCGTCAGATGGCCGGTCCCCTTAATGACAAGCCGGTCCCCTTAATAATTAAGGGGACCGCCTTTATAACATTAAGGGGTCCGCCCATCTGAAGAAAAAATTTTACCAAAAATGCAGAAAATTCAGTCAATTTGTTCCATCATTCCTAGGCCTAAACGTAAGTGGTTAAAGAGTTCACGCTTAAGGGGCTTAGTGAATATGTCTGCTAAGTTATCTTCCGATGCAACCTTTTCTATAGATATGTTTCCTTTTTGAACGTTATCGCGGAGGAAGTGGTGGCGTATTTCTATATGTTTAGTCCTAGAGTGTTGAACGGGATTCTTACTTAAATCTATAGCACCTTTATTATCACACATAATTGGGACGTCATCTAACCTAATGCCATAATCTACGAGAGCTTGTTTCATCCATAGTGCTTGTTGACATGCCTTGCCAGCGCTTACATATTCGGCTTCTGTGGTAGAAATAGCAAGAGTGGTTTGCTTCTTCGAGAACCAAGATGTTAGACAACATCCCATTAACGTGCAAATTCCGCTAGTGCTTTTTCTATCCACGTAGTCTCCCGCATGATCCGAATCCGCATAGACGATGGTTTCTATGCCCGATCCCTTAGGATACCATAATCCTAAGTGTATAGTGCCTTTAATGTATCGGAAGATACGCTTAACCGCTTCTAGGTGAGAGGTTTTGGGATCCTCTTGAAAGCGAGCACAAAGGCAGACACTAAACATGATATCCGATCTACTTGCCGTTAAGTATAGTAAACTACCTATCATTCCTCTATACTTAGTATTTTCTACGGACTCACCCTCTTCATCTCTTGTGAGGTTTACTTCCGTAGACATTGGTGTCTTCATGGGCTTAGAGTCTTCTAATCCAAATTTCTTAAGCATTTCCTTAATGTACTTAGATTGATTAAAAAATATTCCATCTTCTAATTGTTTTATTTGTAATCCTAGGAAGAAATTAAGTTCACCCATCATACTCATCTCAAACTCATCATGCATGATTTTGGCGAATTCATCACACATATCCTGACAAGTCGATCCGAATATAATGTCGTCGACATATATTTGGACAATGATGAGATTTGGGCTTTTCTTTTTCGTGAAAAGAGTGTTATCTACCATTCCCATGGAATAATCATGTTTAATAAGAAATGCCTTTAATCGATCATACCAAGCCTTGGGAGCTTGTTTGAGTCCATATAAAGCTTTCTTGAGTTTATAAACATAATCAGGTTTTGCGAAGTCAATGAATCCTGGAGGTTGTGCCACGTATACCTCCTCATTGATAAAACCGTTAAGGAATGCACTTTTCACGTCCATTTGAAATAACTTAAAATCTAGGGCGCATGCATAGGCAAGTAGTATTCTTATAGATTCTAATCTAGCTACGGGGGCATAAGTTTCGTCATAATCTATTCCTTCTTGTTGATTATATCCTTGGGCAACTAACCTAGCCTTGTTCCTAGTAACTATTCCATTTTCATCTAACTTATTTCTATAAACCCACTTAGTTCCTATGATGGTCATGTTCATGGGATTTGGGACTAGTTCCCAAACGTCATTAGTCTTAAATTGATTTAGTTCTTCTTGCATAGCCATAACCCAACTTTCATCTTTTAATGCTTCATTTACATTTTTAGGTTCTATAGTTGATAGGAAACAAAAGAAGTTATTTTTATCTTGAGCTTGTGATCTAAGGGTTCTTTGATTTAAGTTTCCTATTATATTATCCAATGGGTGTGATTTAGATTCCTTAACATTTACTATTTCGTCTTCACCTAATATTATATCTTCATTATCATCACCTAAGGGTTTAATTTTACTAACCTCAATAGCTTCTTCTTCAACTAGGTCATCATCTTCTAGGGGCAATGTCTTAGGTGGTGGTGGAGTTTCATCAAATGTTACATTTAAGGATTCTTCTACTTTCATAGTGTGTTTATTAAGTATTATGTATGCTTTACTATTTTGTGAATATCCTAGAAAGATTCCTTCGTACGGCTTAGGATCAAACTTAGTAAGGTAATCTTTTGTATTGAGAACAAAACATTTGCTTCCGAATACCCTAAAGTAGTTTAGATTAGGTTTTCTACCTCTTAATAACTCATATGGGGTTTTTCCTAATATTCTCCTAATTGAGACTCTATTTATTATATATGTTGATGTATCTACGGCATGGCACCAAAATTTTTGTGGGATAGATTGTTCATTTAGCATTGTTCTACTCATTTCTTGTAAGGTTCGATTCTTTCTTTCTACTACCCCATTTGATTGTGGAGTGCGAGGAGCGGAGAAATTGTGAGATATCCCATTTAAATCACAATATTTTCCGAATTGCACTTCATTATCAAATTCCCGACCATGGTCCGTCCTAATTGATACTATAGAACATCCTAATTTATTTTGAATCATTTTACTAAAAATTTCAAATTTATTAAAGGCTTCGGTTTTATCACTTAAAAAACTAGTCCACGTGTATCGTGAATAGTCATCTACAATTACTAAGGTATAACGATTACCTCCGTAACTCCGCACAGCGGTTGGACCAAAAAGGTCCATGTGTAATAATTCTAGGCATCTAGTGGTGGAGACTATATTCTTAGCTTTGTGACTAGCATGTGCTTGCTTTCCTATTTTACATGCATCGCAAAAGTGTTGGTCATATCTTAGGTTAGGCAAGTTTCTAACTAATTCTTTAGAGGCCAGGGATTGTATTTGTTGCATATTTGCGTGACCTAATCTTCTATGCCACAATGTAGAGTTTTCATCTAAGGTTGCTAGACATATTTTATCTTCCGGTTTATTTCCTAGCTTTATAACATATACGCCACCTTTCCTAACTCCTCTACCTATGACCTTTCCGTCCTTAACTATTTCGCTATTTTTACTTGTAAAAGTAACCCTACACTTATTATCGCATATTTGTCCTATACTAAGCAAGTTATATGTTAAGTTATCTACATGCTCAACATTTTTAATAGTTAGGGAGTCTTGAGAGATCGTACCTTTGCCAATGATTTTTCCACGAAAATCACTACCGAAAATAACGTTACCTCCGTTGTATGCCTTGTAGGAGGAGAATAGCTTCCGGTTTCCCGTCATGTGCTTTGAGCAACCGCTATCCTTAATCCATTCGTCGGGCTCCAAATTTATTCCTAGACATATTTCATCGGTGGCTTGAGCTACAAGGCACTTTTCGTCTTTTGCTTTGTCCGCTTCATCTTTGTCGCTATCGCTCCATGTTCCACTAACAAATGCGCTTTCGTAATCGTAACCCGGTGGCTTTGGACATTCGCCAATGAGATGGTTTTGACTTCCACATCTAAAGCACTTTCTTTTCCCGTAGTTATCATTTCTATTTCTTTGTAGCGATCTTCTTTCATCTCGCGGTTGTCTCGTGAATCTTCCTCGTCTCTTGAAGAATTTCTTGAATTCTCTAACGGCCATTGCATATTCTTCGTCTTCACTCTCGTCACTTGAATCATCGTCATCACTAAGTTCCTTTTTGGCTTTTAGCGCGAGAGACTTGATTTGATCTTTCTTGCTCTTGACCGTTTCCGAGTCCCTTTTTATAATTTCTTCATGAACCTTTAAGTTGCCAATAAGCTCATCAAGTGATAACGTCATCAAGTTCTTTGATTCTTCAATCGCCGTGACCTTTGCTCGCCATTTCGGATGTAATGCCCTAAGAAATTTCCTTACACAATTTTTGCTAGAAAAAGTCTCATCAAGTGCTTTTAAACTTGTGATGATTATGTTAAATTTAGCAAATGCATTATCAATAGATTCCTCTTCAGGAATTGTAAATTGTTCATATTGTTGTACAAGAAGATCTATTTTATTATCTTTGACTTGACTATTACCTTGGTGAGTGATTAGTAAAGAGTCCCAAATATCTTTTGCGGTTTGACACATAAAAATTCTTTCATATTCTTTGCGTGGTAACGCATTATAAATAACCATTTTAGCTTCATTATTTTTTGCTAGTTTCCTTTTTAAATCATCATTTTGTTTTTCAAAAGGTACAATTTCATCTAATTTAGTTAGGATATTATATTGAATAGGAGGAAAATCACAATAGATAATAACATGCCAAAGATCAAGATCCTTTGATTTCACATAAGTTTCGAATCTATTTTTCCAATAAAGAAAACCATCACTTTCAAATAGTGGTGGTCTTTGCATAGATTGCCCTTCTAAATATTTTAAAGATTCCATAGATCGTTTCAAGTTTTAAAATACAGTTAATTTTAAAAATCTTGTTTGACGTGGCTCTTAATACCAATTGTGGAAAACTAGAAGGGGGGGGGTTGAATAGTTTTATGTCCTGTTAATAATTTATTGTGAAAACTTTTATTTTCTTTTTAAAACTTAGATTCGAATTTATGTGATCTCAATTCTTGAACAATATGAACAATACGTATATAAGTAAATATAACTAAGTAATGCAAGTAAGGTAATAAAATGAAATGAAAGCTAGAGATGGAAAGATCTAACCGAGAGACAAGAGATTTATAGTGGTTCGGCTACAAGGACACCTTCCTTGCCCTACTCCACTCCCCGAGCACCTAACTCGAGAGTTTTCTTCACTATGTCAACAAGCTCCCTTATGGCGGAGAAAACCTTTACACGACTTTAGCTTACACTGGCTTAACGACACAAAGCTAGATGTCGAGTTCTAATCGTAGCTAGAACCAATCTCACAACTTAAACACGACTTAATCACACCGTCTTCTTCACGACTAGTTCACAACTTCTTCACGACTTCTTCACAACTTCTTCACGACTTCTTCACAACTTCTTCACAACTTTTTCACGACACTTCACGACTAACCACAACCTATGTTCACTACTACTTCTTCACACCTTCACTACTTACACACTTTAACAACACAACTTCTCTACTTACACACTAACCTATCTCAAATAAATATACACACAACTATCTAATAACAATACACAACTTATATACAAATATATGTGATGACACAAACAACTTAGGTATCTAAGTTGCAATACTTCTTCTTTAGTTGTTGAAGGAGTATTCTTCTTTTGCACTTGAATGGAGGAAGCTTGGATCACTTAGAAACCAAAGCTTAAGATTATATGATCAAAGGATTTTGAAGATATGAAATGTGATTTAAAACAGAAAGTTTTAGTGTGCAAAAGGTGAGTAAAAGTCCAGGAGAAGACTGGTATTTATAGGAGAAAATTTGGACAGCTGGAAGTCTACTGGAGCGGGGGCGGTCCCCTTAAATAGGGGGCGGTCCCCTTAATAATTAAGGGGGCCGCCTAGTAAAATTAAGGGGGCCGCCCCTTCTGTCCGTTGGCCAATTTTGTCCTTTTGTGGGGAAGGTTTTTCTGGAACATTTTAACTGATTTTGGCTAAAAATTTGAATTCATATTTTTATAAAAGATTAAACATTTTTATTTAATGCCAAAAATGTTTTTCAAAAATATATAAAATGTTTTTGATGTTTTATAAAAAATCTAGTTATTAAGAAAATGTTTCTTTGATCATATAATGCATTAAGCATTAGTTTATTCATACCTTAAGTGATTGAGTTGTAGAAGTGAATATTTACAACTAAATACTTGTTTATTTGATAAGTTTATGTTTAATGAGTTTATATTTTGTGATCATTAAAACATAGGGATATGAATAATGTTTTTAGGCATTATTTATGTCAACACTATGCTTGTGTTTGCCATGCTTATTTGAATTACTATCTTGTTTCTCTTGCCATGCTAGATTATATTTGTTGTATGCTATGATAGATCTGTGCCTGAGCTTACCTAGTTGTGGAGGTACCATGACCATGTCTTTGATGGCACCTTAGGCATGACACTCCCGTAGAGGTGTGATAGATCTACGGCGTTCCCCTTTATGTTTATGTATTATATTGTGATCACTATTGGCCATTAATGCGTGTGTGTGCTTAGTCTAGTATTAACATACATACTTATGTTAGGGAGCGTATGGATGCATCCTAGGTTTTATGTTTTATGTGATTATAGTGACCAGGTGGTGTGTGCCTTGCACTCCTTCTCACACTTTTATTTACTTAGGGTCTCCCCTCTTCGTATACTTGTTATGCTTTAGTATGATTTGACGATTTATGTATGGAGTTCTTATGGCACATCCTTATATGAACCTTTTCATTATTTCATTCTTTCTCTCGATTCATTTATTATTCAGTTCTCATGCATTCCTGGTTTTTAGTTCTCTTAAAAATTTGTATGACTTTCATAATTATACTTTCGTTTTGTATTCTTATTCCTTCGTTGCTTATGCTTATTTACCGTTCTGTTATGTTATATATATCTGTTCACTGGGCTTTTTAAGCTCAGCCGCATTTCTTTTCCTGCGGCAGGTTTTAGTTGGAAGCTGGGTTATGAGTGGAGAGTACTTTGGACTTAGAAGACCTTACTAGCTATTCTGGATTAGAGATGACTAGAACGTTTACAAATTGTAGAACTTAGAATTTATTATTGTTCCCTTTGTAACCTTGTATTTTCAATTCTTCCTTTGTAACCTTTGAAATTTATTTTGTATTATTTAGTCATATGCTTGTGTTTGCTTTGATATGTCACCATAACGTAATACTTCTACCCTTATCGGGTTGGGGTGTTACAATTATGATTTACCCTACTCACTACATTTCACTTAACGAATTTTCATTCTAAACATCAATAATCAATATTTTGTTTATAGTGTCGATTTCAAAAGATGCTTCGGCTTCCATGCTAAATAGAGGTAATTATGCTCAATGGTCATCACGTTTCCTCAGTCATATTCACGAAAAGAAGAATCGAAAGTTGTTACTTAACTCCATCAAGAATGGACCATTCGTGTTAAAGAAAATTCAATTTCCTACTAATACTATGTTAGTTTTATAGACATAAAATAATAGTTGTGTGTTAGGATCGAACTCGAGATCACGGGATTGCACACGTTACAAAGAATTAATGATTAATAGTTATTTATAAAATGTTATATTTAATTATTATATGCACAAAACATTTAACGAACGTTAAGTATTTAACGGATAATGACTAACGACCGTTAAACGATAAAAGGAAACAATTAAAGAGTGAATAAAAGGAAAGTTGAGAAGGATCCAGAAACCCTTATGGGTTATGCCGATCGGCCATAGGGTTAGAATACCTAATCCTTGGTTAACTTGTCCTCCAAGCTTGCTCTACTATAAATACAAAGGCTAGGATTCATTATTGGGTACTCTTGTACACTCTAATACCCAAAACCTTGTGTGTTTTTCTTCCTTTCTCTAAAAGTCGATCGAACTATACCCCTATAGGGACGATCGAATTTTTTGTTAATCAAAAAATTCTTGTTTAGTGTTATTACTTGCATAACATTAATTCGGTATTAGTTTGTGTCTACAAGAATGTGATTCTTACACACTATTGTAAGAATCTTGGATTGAATTGCAAAATTGGTAAGGGGCAATTCTTATAATCCTTTAAACCCTAATTAGGGTTCATCATTCATATTGCTCGGTTTGATTCTTGTTCTTGCTAGAATCATCAAGGTACGTTCACTTTAATATTCGGTTAATTATTTATGTGTTATATATCCGACGCTTCCGCAATATGTGTTCTTTGATGTTATTGGTTATATATGATTGTCATGGTATTATAATTCCAAAAGTGGCATCACGAGCCGTTATAACATGTAATTAATTACCGAAAACACGTAAAAAACGAATCTTGATTGAGTTTATACATGTTTTGGTCGATTTAGGGTTTATTCAAATCGAAACCGTAATTATTTTTTTTGGGCCGATTGCCCTATAATATTTAGGGTTTTGGATTTGTAATTTAATTTGATTAGAAACCCTAGGTTTAAAAATGTTTATGTGTTTGTAAGTGATCCTGTGGCAATATGCTAATTGTTAGGTAGAATCCATGCAAACGTGCATGTTTGGCATGGATTCATGATTATGATGATTTAATTGTTTTCACATGTAAGTTAATTGATAGATGCAGAATTGGGGAAGACTCCAATTAATTAAGTAATCAATTATGTGCAACGTGGTATATATTTAATTTTTACTAACGCAATCGATACGTCGATGCATGTGGCTCACTTACCATTGTAAGTGATAGTCTTGATTAAATATATGCATTATTAAACATAGATTGATCATTAATAGGTTATCGAATTAGTTTGCAGGTGGCTACTTGCTTACATAATTAATTGTTAAGTTATGTGTGTTATTTAGTTGTTTATTTTTAAATTATTACTTGTTTTTGTTTAATTGTTCGACATGTTTTAAACAAAAAGGGTAATTTTTGTTAAGAAAATAAATGGACTAAATAATGGTGAAACTTTATGTAATAAATTATGAATATTGCAAAGTCTTATGTGCCGATAGTGGTTCGCTTCGCACGGTAATTTGCTCCCAGGCAAGACTAGCAAGTTTATAATTTATGACATGTATTTTTAAGACTAAAATCATAAACTTTTAATTGATTGTTGAGTTTTGTACCAATAGTGTGAACGGCTCACATAGTTTTGACAAACTATAAGAGGGGTATAAGGAGGATTGACATTAAATTGTCAAACCGGAAGAGACGCGTTATTAATTGGCACTTGTGCTGGCGTTTGTCTCTCCGCTCCTTTGTGCGTCAAATTGGAGCTACCAAGTAAGCTATTTTATGTACAAAATCACCTTAAGGGTGAATTGACCTCAATTTCATGCGCCACTTTTGTGGTAATTATCCGAATAACTTGGGTCTTTTGACTCATGCAGTAGTAGGATATAGTGGGCGATAATTGTAGGTAATTCTTTGATTGGTGAACCCAATACCTCAATTAAAACTTTGTTGATTGAAATCTTAGCTTAAAAATGGGTAAAAAGGTTTTGAAAAACTTATGATACGAAGATGTATGCATGCTTCTTTATGCATATTTTGATTGACACATCAAAATAAGTACCTTTTAAAATTAAGTCAATGCCATCTAATTACAAAACACTTGAAGTTGTAATTTAGTCATGTGAGAGCTTGGACTAGATTACAATGGATAGGTAAATTTCATCTTCTCATTACTAGCAGATCAACTGATGTAATGGGACTATGGTAATTTACAGTTTTTAATTATATGACTTAAATTGAGTTAAGTGAGAGCTTGGACTCAAGGCATAAGATGGGGATAAAACATGCTTATATTAGAAATTATTTGCCAATATAAATCCCATTATGATCTAGGAATTGGAAATTGTTTGCCAATTATTGTTCGACAGATTACCTTATTATATACTTTCATTACTAGCAGATAAACTGATGTAATGAAACTATGATAATTTGGATCCTAGTTTTCAAGAAAATACTATGGTTATATGAATATTTCCTTGGGTATTTTATTTTCTTGAAAAATTGTATTATCGAAAATACTAATTTTGAACTTTCTTTATCTATAGAAATGGCTCAAAACAATAACACCACTGTGAGTTTTGCGTTCAAATCATTTTTTGAACGGGAAAAATTGACTGGCACTCAAAATTTCAATGATTGGTATCGTTCACTCAGGATTGTCCTGCGAGTGACAGATCAACTTGAATATTTATCTAAGCCTTGTTCTGCTGAACCTACTGCTGACACTTCAATTGATGAAGAAAAACCAGCATGGAAAACTGAGTATAAGACGCTTAATGAAGTGGCCTGTTTAATGTTGGGGGCGATGACACCTGCTCTTCAAAAGCAGTTTGAGAATTACTTCCCAATGGACATGATAAACGAACTCAGGGAAATGTTTGAAAAACCACAAAATGTTGAGGTCTATGATTTGATGGAATCTCTACATGGTTGCAAACAGGCAGAGGGTGAACCTGTAGGTGCTCATGTGTTGAAAATGAAAGGTTACATGGATCAACTACAAGCACTTGGAAAAGTCTATGAACAAGACATTGCCATCAACTTAATCAATAGATCCCTTACTAAGGAGTTTAGTGGTTTTGTGCGTAATTTCAATATGCACTGCGTGGGGAAGACAGTTTCTGATTTACACGCATTGCTTATTGATTACGAGAAGGGTTTACCTCCAAGGACTTCTACTTCTACGCCCTAGGTACTTGCTATTCAAGGAGGTAGGATTAACAAGCCAAATGCGAACAAGAAGGGTAAGGGTAAGGGTAAGGCTGATAATGGTAAGCAAGTTATGGCTTATCAACCTCCACCCAAGAAAAACCGTCCTAAGAAGAAGAATAATTCTAAGAAAAATCAGGCATGCCACTACTGTCATGTAGTGGGTCACTGGAAGAGGAACTGTCCTCTTTATATCCAATAGTTGCGGGAAAGTAAGAACAAGAAGACTGGGCACTTTGACGCCAGCACTTCAGGTAACTTACTTATGATTGAATTATTTACTCTAAATCATAAAATTAATTCCTGGGTATATGATACTGGATGCGGTATTCACATTTGTAATACGATGCAGGGATTTAGAGTGGAAAGGAAGCTTGCCTATGGGGAGCAATATCTGCATGTGAGAAATGGAGCACCTGCAGCTGTTGAAGCCATAGGAGTGTTTAATTTAGTTTTTCCTTCGGGCTTAGTACTGTTATTAAACAATTGTCATTATGCACCTTCAATTGTTAGGGGTGTAGTTTCCTTTTCTTGTTTATTGGATCTTGGTTTTAATCACATTTTCAATAACAATGGAATTTATGTTTCTTTAAATAATGTTTTTTATTTTAATGCTATTGCTGTTAATGGTGTGTTTGAGATTGATATGAATGATAGTATATCCAATAATAATTCAATGTATAGCATAAGTAAGAGAATTAAGTCAGACTTGAGTTCTTCTTACCTTTGGCACTGTAGACTTGCTCATATAGGCAAGACTCGCATGAAAAAGCTACAACATGATGGGCTTTTGAAAAGTATCAATGATGAATCATTTGATAAATGTGAGTCTTGTATATCTGGGAAGATGACTAAGAAACCTTTTCATAGTAATATGGAAAGGGCTTCTGATCTACTTGGTTTAATACATACTGATGTGTGTGGACCACTTAGACATGTGTCAAGGAAAGGTGCTAGCTACTTCTTAACCTTTACAGATGATTTCAGCAAATATGGTTATGTTTACTTGCTTAAACATAAACATGAAGTGTTTAAAACATTTAAGGTTTTCAAAGCAGAAGTAGAATTGCAACTAGGAAAGAAAATTAAAGCTCTACGTTCCGATAGAGGCAGTGAATATCTAAGCCAAGAGTTTAAAGATTATTTAGCTGAGAATTGAATTGTCCAGAATCTCACATCTCCATATACTCCACAACAAAATGGTGTATCTGAGAGAAGGTTGATGCCTTAGAATCTGCGGTTCGTATTTTGAATATGGTTCCCACTAAGAAGGTTGATAAGACACCATATGAAATATGGAATGGAAAAGCTCCAAACTTGTCTTATTTAAAGGTCTGGGGTTGCGAGGCGTATATAAGACGTGACTCAGCAGATAAACTCCAACAGAGATCTGTAAAGTGTATCTTTGTAGGATACCCAAAGGAAACGATTGGTTACTACTTTTACTACCCACCTAAAAACAAAGTAATTGTTGCAAGATATGGAGACTTTTTAGAAAAGGAACTTATATCTCAAGAATTCAGTGGGAGAGTTTATGATCTGGAAGATGATCATATAGATACATTACCTTCTGAAAACACTAGCGTACTTCCTGTGGAACCTGACAGTCTGGGTCCTCCACCTGAAGTTGAAATTGTTCCCATTCGCAAGTCTTCAAGATATGTGAAAGCTCCTGAACGTCTATGTCTTAACATAGGAATTGAGAAAACTATATTAGGGGATCTTAATGAACCTGCTAATTATAGAGCTGTCATTGAGAGTCCTGAAAAGGATAAATGGGTAGTTGCTATTAATGGGGAAATGCAATCTATGAAAGATAATAATGTCTGGATTGAAGTAGACATTCCTCTTAATGCCAAGATAGTTGGAAGTAAGTGGCTCTTCAAGAAGAAAACTGACATGGATGGCAAGGTACACACCTATAAGGCCTGTTTGGTAGCTAAAGGCTTTACTCAAACATTTGGTGTTGATTACGAGGAGACCTTTTCTCTTGTAGCTGACATTAGGGCTATTAGGATTCTCATAGCCATAGTAGCATACTATGACTATGAGATTTGGCAAATAGATGTCAAAACCGCCTTCTTAAATGGTCGCCTAGATGAAGACATCTATATGGCGCAACCTGAGGGGTTTGTGAATCCAAAATTTCCAAACCGTGTATGCAAACTTCAAAGATCCATTTATGGATTGAAGCAAGCATCAAGGCAATGGAATAAAAGATTTGATGAAGAAATCAAAAGGTTTGGATTTACTCAGAATCTTGATGAGCCATGTGTATATCAAAAAGCTAGTGGGAGTAATGCAATTTTCCTTATCCTATATGTTGATGACATATTGATCATGGGAAAAGACATTCCAAGTTTGCAAAAAGTTAAGGCATATCTTGGAAAATGCTTTTCTATGAAGGATTTAGGAGAAGCTGCATACATTCTGAGAATCAAGATCTATAGAGATAGATCAAGGCGGTTAATCGGATTAAGTTAAAGTGCTTACATTGACAAAATGTTTAAGAGATTCACTATGCAAAATTCCAAGAAAGGATTTTTGCCAATGGAAGTAAAACATGGCTTGAGCAGTGAGTTATGTGCTTCAACACGTGCAGAGGTGGCACGCATGAGCAAAGTTCCTTATGCTTCGGCTGTAGGATCTATTATGTATGCGGTGAGATGCACAAGGCTAGATGTGGTGTTCGCTCAAAATATCACCAGTCAATTTCAACAGAATCCAGGTGATAAACTTTGGATTGTTGTTAAACATATTCTAAAGTATCTTAGGCATACAAAAGATATGTTTCTTGTGTATGGTGGAAATCCAACTACAGAACTTGATGAAACAAGTTTCTGTGATGCGTCATGGCAATGTGACAAAGATGATGCGAAGTCTCAGACTGGTTATGACTTTGTTATCAATGGAGGAGCAGTAGACTGGAAGAGCAAGAAGCAGAGTACAATTGCGATGTCTACGACAGAGGCCGAGTACATAGCTGCTTCAGAAGCTACAATGGAGGCAGTCTGGATTAGGAAATTCATTTCAGGGCTTGGTGTTATGCCTTCAATTGAATCGCCTATTAATATGTATTGCGACAATTCTGCTGCAATCATATTTGCCAATGAGCCTGGAGTCATGAAGGGCACCAGACATTTCCTACGGAAGTGTCACTATGTTCGGGAACAAGTCCGCGAAGGTAAAATAAATCTCATGAAAGTTCACACAGATGATAACTTAGCTGATCCATTCACTAAGGCTTTAGCTAAAGAAAAGCATACTGAACTTGCTAATGGCATTGGACTTAGATTAGCTAGTAGTTTCATGCATGAATGTGTTTAGTATTTGGATAAAGGATATTGTAAACATTTATTATTTATTAATGAAATAAAGTATTGGTTATGTTTATATTCATTATTTAATATTGTTGTCCTATTTTTTGCATGTTTTAATCCGTGAATAACTTAGTTATTCTAAATGTCCGTTGTCGGTTAATAATATGAGAATATCATTATGATAAGACAAATATGAGTTTTGGTATAATATACTTGAAAGTATATTGATGCGTTGTCATACCAAATTCACATGATATTCAATGAATTGAATATAGGACTTATCCCAACTACATGATGTTACTTATGGATATTTCTAAGTAAATCATGAATAGTTATCCTCAGACTTGAGATACCAGATAACTGTTGTGAATGTAGTGCATTCTGTGGAACAATTTAACGCTATACATAACTGGTAGTCATTAGGATTATTTTCGGAATTGTTGCAAAGTTCATAAGTTATGCTTGTAGTCAAGATAGAATTTGTTCCTCTAAATTTATTTTTGGAGTTTAATATTGCTGGGGTATTTTTAAAACTGAACAATCATGGTCGTTTGGTATACTAAAGATTCGACAAAAGCTGATTATTCACGCAGGTGCGTGTTTCAAATCAACCCAAGTTAAATGTTTAAAAACGATTGGTCAATATTTATATTTAGAATTTGACTCGTAAAATATTTTCGTCTTGAATTAAAACGAGTCGGCATACGAATGCGTACCTCAAACTCTTCCGATAAAAAGATAAAAATAGTCTAGGCAAATACCACGAGGTGGGTGTCCTCTTTACATGGTATTTATGTTGACACAAACTTCGTTAGTTGCCATATTTGATTTTAAAATTGAAAACATGTTTATGTCGTTTTATCTCAAGGGATGCCTTGTTAAGAATAAAGCACAATAATCAATCGTATTTATCTTGACACAAACTTCGTTAGTTGCAATATTTTATTTTAAAATTTAAAACATATTTATGTCGTTTTATCTCAAGGGGGATGTCTTGTTAAGAATAAAGCACAATAATCAATCGTATTTATGTTGACACAAACTTCGTTAGTTGCAATATTTGATTTTAAAATTTAAAACATGTTTATGTCGTTTTATCTCAAGGGATGTCTTGTTAAGAATAAAGCACAAGAATCAATCGCGCATACGCTTTTCGGTTTTAGTTAAAATATATTTTTATTTCAAAAACAAATCGCAACTAATTTTCGTTTGATTCAACCGCGAGTCACAACACTAACTAAAAATATCAACCAATTTACCAAATACCACCTCATCATCAAAACATTGAGACAACTAAATCCAAGCAAATATATAAATTTACGCTAACATGCTGAAAACTAAAACCACAATTAACATAGTATCGTATACAAGGATTAGAAGTCACCAAATACGGGCTAATGACGAATGAGATGATAAGATAAACTCCAACAATATCAAAAATACTCATCTCCAAACTCATACACCCATATATCCTTCCTTTGATTGGTCTAAACCCCAGTCCAAAATTCCATGACAAACTAACTAATACACTCTAATTATGCCCTGATCACCTTATAATCAAAATACTAACTTCTAGATTTTAAATAGGTTTTTAGTGCAAACTAGACAAATACCCGCGTTAAAGCGACGGTATATAGCGACATATAATTATACTTGTGAAATCGTGATTCTGTTTCGACACTTGATGCAAAACGTGTGTTTTTTGAAATACAAAACATGTTTTTTTTTTTTTTTTTTTTTTTTAAATTTAATATAGTGTGTGTTTTTGTTAAGTTGTCTGTTTAAAATTGATCACGAAAAGATATAATTTATTTTGCCAAATCTTTGAAAAGTTGCCAACTTTAATTGGTACTTAAAGTAATTTAGATAAACTACATTAATGTAACTTTCAAAATTCAAGTTTCAACAAAAAAAAGATACACTCTTATAAGTAGCAGAGATAACTTGATTTACTAAGTGTATGTTAGGCAAAAATAAGTGTTGCTGGAACTGGAGATGGTGCTGGAGATGGAGATTCTAAAAAGAGATTGTTTTTATAAGCTACATGAAGTAATATTTTATTTTCAGAGATTATGGAAGATTATTTTTTTTATAATCTCTTATATGTTATGTCTGTCAAACAAAGAATATTTTTTAAGTAGCTTATTTTTTGAAAAGATAAGCATAATTTCTCTATAATGTCAGGCAAACATGCCCTAAAGCTTTGAGAAATAAAATGGTCAAGGAGCTTGTATTTGGCGGAAGCAGCTGAACAAGAACAAATGGGTCTCATACTTCTTGTTTCAGCTGGGCTTGTATAGGCTCATTTATTTGACTTTGGTCTTTTATATCATTTGGGCTTAATCATACCCACTAATCTTCAAATAAATTTCATAATCTTCAATAATGATATCTTTTGCTTCAGAATTCTCGAACGTACTTTAAAAATAAAATACTCGTAACAAATAAGCGTAATAGTTGCAACTAAAATCTTAATATCATTAATTATTTAAGCTAAAATGAGGGTATTTCGTATATCAAACCATAAACAAATGTGACACACATAACACGGAACAAATGAGTGTTTGGATAAGCAAATACATTAAAAAATATAGACTACTCAAATTCCGAGATTTTTTCGGTACTATCCCGGTTTGGTACCGATCCCGTTTTAGTACTCCTGATTTTTTTTTGTCCGATTCATGGTACCGGTCCCGTACCGAGTATCCGGAATTGGTACGATTTCGGTACGGTACCGGTACGGTTCCGATTCGGTACTAGGGCTGTTCACTAGCCGAACCGAACCGAGCGAGGGTCTGCTCGAACTCGGCTCGGTTTGAAACCGAGCGGCTCGGCTCGGATCGAATTTACATAACCGAGCGAGAAATGGTTTGCTCGAACTCGGATCGGTTTCTAAACGAGCGCTCGGTTCAGCACGTTTTCGCTCGAATTATATACAAAATGTTGATGAGCATCAGAACTGTTCTTGCGCTTTTTTGTAGCTGCACCACTATCTTGAGTTTCATTCTACTTATTTCCATGTTCTTCATCTAACTCGACACTCTCGTCGTCGCTTAACTTGATTTCATTTGAGTCTTTGTTAGAAGTCATTCTACAAAACAAATAATCACATAATATTAAATAATCTACAAAACAAATGAAAAGCAAAGTTGGAAAGCAGAACAAATAATCACATAATATAATTAAATAATATTAAATAATCTACAAAACAAATGGAACCAATGTAATTTTGCGCTGCAGAACAAATGAAAGCAAAACAAAAAATCATACCAAAGCTTGTGGACTGTGTGGAAACGTCAATGGATGGTGGAGGATTTTTTTAAAGATAAGGTAGAAAAGATTGGGATGGATGGAAGGCTGGTAGAAGACTTTTTAAAGATAAGGTAGAAAAGATTAAAGATTATTTTATAGTATTTGTTTATTGTAAATTTGTACATACTTATTGTAAAAATATGCATATATTAGTATAATAGCTATTATATATATATATATATATATATATATATATATATATATATATATATATATATATATATATATATATATATTATATATATATATATATATATATATAGTAGGGTTATTTTCAGAACCAAAAAAAAGGTACAGAACTGCGAGAACCGATCTGAGCCATCTATTATTTGATCAATGGCTATAAATGATGGTGGCATAAAAGTAATAAATTAAAATTGTAGGGTAAATTATGCAATTGAAGAAAGGGTATATACGGAATTTCATATTAACCCTAAAAAGCTGGCAACAATCAATAGCAGTTATATTTTATAACCCATTTAGTGTCCATTTTTTCCTCACTTTCAGCCGCCCTCTACTCTCTCTCTCCCTCTCCCCTTTTCCGGCCACTTTCCGGCGACGACCATACGCCCTCACCGCCACTCCTCTCGTTACATCGCCACCACCAAAATGACCCTTGCTGTTGGAGATGGAGCAGATTCGAAGGAAAAAGAGCAGATCTGGTAAAAGTTATTTGAGGTAATCATTAATTTTTGTATCGATCTGGTATCGTCTTCATTATTATAATAAGAGTATTACATTCATGAGTCAGATTCACAATTCGATATATTAAATTATGAGGACATGTGAGGCTGTGTTAATGTCAGACGAAAATTGAATAATTCAATATTCTTCTTGTCGTTTATTGGGATTGCTTGGGGCGAGAATTAAAATTGTTATTGTCAACGTTTTGGACTTTTATTATCACTTCTGGTTGGCACATAGTGGGGTACGATTTGTTTGTGCTATTATGTTTTCATTATCCTCGTGCTGTATGTGGGACCGATTGCTGCTAAGTTTGAATTTTATTGTTGGCTTGTGAATTGGGATACTGAGATTGGTTATGTTATTCAATTCGGTTTGTCGTCTGGTCATTTAATTGGTAAATCGAATTATTGGTGGAGCGTTTGTAATGTGTTGTCATGTAATTTTGGTTGTCTGGCATTATTGATTTTATGTGTTTTATTTGTTACTAGCCTATAAACCCGTGATAAATCACGGGTGGCTTATAAAAAGTTTGAAAATAAATGTTCAAATACTTAAAGTAACAAATATTAATTCTCAAACAATAATCGAAAATTTTCACAACTCAAGGCGAAAAGAAACTTGCATATATAAAATCATAACATGAAACAAAAATTTTCATTAGATGATAGAAAGCAACAGATATGGGAAACTATCTTCGTTAATCTTCAATAGAAACCACTTGTTGCAAGGACTAAGTTTCAACCGCGAGATGATAGTGGTGTTACACACATCGATTCTTGTTATTTTTCGTGCCTCTTGTATGAGAATTATTTGAAACTCTTGTATCCTTGATTCATAAACATGGGACGGTTTAATTGTGTTAGTAGCATTCAAATATGATGACTTTCTTGCTAGGGGAACCTGGTGGCAAGATAATTTATATGCAATAAAGTTTCTAAAATTGTGCATACCTTGCAAGCAAAATGATGATCTTGTTTTTTTTTTTTTTTTTTTTTTTTTTTTTTTTTTTTTTTTTTTTTTTTTGCTTCTAAAAGCCTACCAGTGTCACCTAAATGACTGGCAAAATCATGATTACAAATGCAATATTAGCCAAAAACTTGATTTTTGGAAGATTTAAAATTTTGAGGATAAAGTGCAGGATAGTGTAATATACCCCAATTTAAGCTTTAAATGGAATGATCGGATAATTCAAATAATGGAACAAATCAGTTTAGCGAAAGGACGTACACAATTAGTTATCCCCATCATCCATTTCCGCCTCCTTGTCTCATGGAATAGCAGCAATCCTTGTCTCGCGGAATAGCCTGTTAATAACCCGTTTTTTGTCAGCAGCTTAGTATAAGCAAAATATCATCTCAATCAACGTCTAAAACTCAATGTCAAACACCCCTTCTGCAGGCCATCTCACATTCTCTGAGCGACATGCTCTAATTATACCATGACCTTCGTGTGTTTGGAAGTTTCAGTCCTGATACTTCTCGAAATCCATACTCACTCCCACAATCTAAAGGCTTTTTTCTTTGACACCCATTCGACCAATCAGATGATTGCCATTCTTCTGGAAATTTTGGCTCAAAACCTTCCATACAACTACAAGGTGGATGCTTGGTTATGCTACAGCTTCCAAATCTCTGATAGTTTTACAACTCATCTGCATCTTTTAGCCAAACCTGAAAAGTAAGTAAACATGCCGACCCTCACACCTTAAAAAAATAATTATATTAGTTATTTTATTTTCGTTTATATTTTATTTTATCCTTGCTTTTGGGTTTCTGATATGCTACTTTCTGTTTTTTTTCATAAACTTTATTGACTTCTGTTTTTATATCATCCTTGCTCTCACTGTGGAAAATTGCAAAAGGATTATCATTCACGGTTTATTGAAAAAACAAATCATTCTACACCTTAGAGAAGATCCTAAAATGAGATTTTTAGCAAGAAAACTGAGTTGCTAGTGTCATAATAATCCGCTTTTGGTGTTTGGATATAATTATTCTGATTATTGATTATGATTATCTGTCATCTGATTATACAAAGGTCGATAATCAGTTTCACACCTAAAGCAGTAAAACTACTAATTTGAGAAATATTAAGATAACTTATTTACCCCTCTTTTTACTCAGATATCGTTGCTAATAATACTACCAATATGAGCTACACTCCCAATTTAGTATAGTTAACTACGTATTAATCTAAATCTAAGATTGACTCATTCAAAGCTATATTTCATTAAGAAGAGATGCGGCAAGATGGGTAGACTGGACAATATAACGTAATGGTCGAATGTTGCAGCCTATTTGGTTACAGATCATAATGGGGCTAGTCAAATTGTTCGCTAAGTCAAGTTAGTTCAACAAAAGCCAATCTGGAAGTCTCTCGCTATTACCCAACACTCCATCCATATAAAATAACATAGCTTAGTACTAATCTGACTTTGTTTACGCTCTAATTGTTGTACATTACTATGAATTGCACAGTGTATTATCTATGAGAAAATATTTAGAACAAAATAGATGCAGTGATGATGCTTTTTATCACAAGATAATAGGCACACTTAAGGGGAGTTTGGATTAGCTTCTCTAAGGCTTATAGGTTTATTTGAAACTGAAAAAGCTTATAAGATCACTTTTTCTGGCTTATCAACTTATCAACTTGAGCTTATGTCCTATTTAAGGGGGTGTTTGTTTTAGCTTATTTGGCCGGCTAATGGGCCTATTGAACTTTTGAAAAAGCTCATAAGCTCAAAATTTTGGGGTTATGAGCTTATCAACTTGAGCTTATCAACTTCAATAAGCCATAAGCTCACATTGAAAAAATCATAAGCCCGAGCTTAACAAATAAAGTTTAAAAAAAAAAAAAAAAAAAAAAAAAAAAAAAAAAAAAAAAAAAAAACACCCACCCCTATTAGGCGGAAAAAAGTTGGCTTATGAGCTTTTCTATATTCAAAAAAGCCTAGAAAATAAGACCCTCTTACCGGTAATTATGGGCCATCAAAATGTAGGTAGTCAAGTTAATCATCTTAGGTGAGCATATATGCTAAGAAACATATAAATAAATAAAATTGAGTTTAGTTACCTGGTCAAGCAGTTGAAGTGAACCACGCTGATAACGGATAGCTTCCAAAGCCATTTCTCCTAAACACCCAAATACATTAATGTTTTGTCCCAATCAAATAGTATATATATGTACATAGAGATGATGCTGATGGTTACCTTTGGGTCGGGTCGGGGATGGAGGCGCTGCTGAAACTTACAAGTTACAAAGAACATTATTTATGATCAATTGATGATGATAGAAAGAATATGTCTCTTATAGGGAATCCAACCTTTTATTTTAAAAGTTGTTATTTCTTCGCTACTTTCTTTTGTCATGAACCTTACGGCTATCAGCAACCACAGTTTCAGAACTACCATGATTCCTCACTGGCTCAACATGTTCATTTATACCTGCGGAAATTATATAGTAGGAAAGTAATCAAACTAATAACCTCGGTACCTTGTTTTCAGCAACTGGTGTAGAAGTAGAGCTGGTCGTTGACTTTACCTATTTTAACAACATGTTGTAGGTGCTTCCTATGCTGTCATAACTATAGCTTTCTGATTTTATAACCATGTAATGGGTCGAAATCTCTTCCTTTACCCATATAACAGAGTAAACAGGTCAAAATCATTTCATCTACTCTATAATCCCCATTCACCAAATCAAAATACACCCATGTAACAAAGATTTAGCGTATTAACCACTTATAATCAATGGACTCCTCATTGGAAATCCAAAAGAAATATAAAACCTTCACATTTTCAATAGAAACCTTGGTTTTTAGGTTCATTAATTGAAAATCACCACCATTTCTGTGTTGCCATTTCAGCAAGCATCAAACTCCTAGAACTCCATCAAGTATGCATTGTTGTGTTTCTTTTGTACCTTGACACCTTCACTGATGAGGCCATGGGCAAACATAATAGATGTGGTCTCCAGCTAGATCATTTGTCTTTGCACCAGCTTGTGTTTATATACAGTTTTGTGAACCATGCCATCACTCTGCAATTCATTGATACACAAAATAATATTAATCATGTGAGCCATTCTTATAATGGCAAACAAATGTTACAGGAACATTATTAACATTAGGTTACCTCCACTTTTTTATAACCGATTTGTTCCATAGGTCACCTAAAAATCACGACTCCTTTAAATAAAATTATGAATATTAAAACTGGGTCAAAACACCATGTGGACCTAGGGTAGCATTTAACTTTTTTTCCAAATCATAGCACAAGACGAAAATGAGTTTTGGAACAAAAAATCAATATCAGTTAAAGTACCTGGTCAATGACGATCTCTCTAATGCCGCCAGAAAGATTCATGCCAAATCAGCAAGGATAGCTCATAAGCAGCTTTACATTTTCAAATTTATCTCCTTCTTGTAATCCCAGTTCTCAACTTCGATACAGGCAAACATGTTTGACCACTAAAGTAATCATTCTCGATTTCATCATGTTCTCATACAACCATCTTTAGTAAGGCCAGTTCAAAGAATTGTCAACCCGAATGTAAATTCTTCATCCCAAATGGGTATCCAATCATCTTTAATTACTTTGGTCTGCTTCTTTGCTTCATCAACCAGACTCCAACCATATACATCTGTCGGCCAATGCTTTTATTAGATAAATTTGACCTTGAAACTTAAAGGGAAAGCTTTTTCATAATTGGCTCCATAACTAGGGGTGTAACGAGCCGAGACAACTCGCGAGCAACTCGAAATCGACTCGAAAAATACTCGATTCGACTCGATTTTTAAACGAGCCGAGACAACTCGCGAGCTACTCGACTCGACTCGATTACACATTTACACCCATATATATATACATATTATGTATATATATATATAATATATATATATATATATATTATATATATATATTATATATTATATATATATATATTATAATATATATATATATATATACATATATATATGCATATATATATAATATATATATACATATATATATGCATATATATATTAAATATATAATATATATGCATATATATATATATATATATAATACATATATATATGCATATTATATATATTTATATATATATATGCATAATATATATATATATATATGTATATATATATATATATATAACATATTATATATATATATATATATGTATATATATATGTATATAATATATATATATTATATATAATATATATATATATATATATACATATATATATATATATATATATATAATATATTATATATACTATATACATATATATATATATATAAATACATATATATATATATATATATATATATATATATTTATATATATATATATATAATATATAGAGATGGGATATTATGAGAAGGGGTCTTTAAATGAGAAGGGTGGGGAAGGGATGCAGATAACCGTGATGCAGTAAAAAATTATACTGCATCGTGATGCAGTAACCGTAATGAAGTAAAAAAATATACTGCATCATGATGCATTTAACTCTTAATGCAGTAAAAATTTATACTGCATCGTGATGCATTAAAAATTTTGGCGGGAAAAAAAAAATTTTTTGCCCAAAAAAAATTTTTTTTTTTTTTTGGCGGGAATAAAAAAAATTTTCCCACTAAAATTTTTACTGCATCACGATGCAGTAACCGTGATGCGGCATGATGATGTGGCATGGGGATGACACATGTCATTCCCACAATCCTTCCTACCCTTCATTTTAAGCCCCTTCTCATTGTATCCCTACCCTATATATATATATATATATATATATATATATATATATTATATATTATATATATTATAATATATATATATTTATATATATATTATATATATATATATATTATATATATACACACACACACACAATACATATATATATATAGGTCGTTTTATATATATATATATAGGGGTGTAATCGAGCCGAGACAACTCGCGAACAACTCGAGATCGACTCGAAAAATACTCGACTCGACTCGATTTTAAACGAGCCGAGCTCGAGCATGTCAATACTCGACTCGACTCGGCTCGATTACATAATTGGCCCCCTAAGTCCATAACTAACCTTTGTGTAGAAATCTGTTGGCAACTTGTAAGCATTCACAAAAAATGTATTCCTATGTCATTTGTTCTTCATGATACTCTTCAAATTTGTAAGTGTGAATAGATATACAAACTCAAACTATATCATGTGCTTATACTTGCGGTGAATAGCGTACACAGACATAAGTCTTAAACGTGGATAATATACAATTTATCTAGATATAAGAATGTTCAAAATCAATTTGTGAGAATCATTCGCTTACGGGAAAAGGATGCGTTTGTAATGTGTTGTCATGTAATTTTGGCTGTCTGGCATTATTGATTTTATGTGTTTTATTTGTTATTGAATTAGGATACTGCATATGTCAATTTGTTGCAGTAGTTGTTATGAGTAATGGATTAATCTGTGGTATAGTACATTTGGATTTATCTGTTGTAGTGACTTATGCAAGTAACCTGTTATTTTATATAAATATTTTGTGACTTATGTTAATTGTGTTTGATTGTGGTTGAAGTTGTGTTTGAGAGTGCATATGTGTTTTTTACAGTTTCTGGTGAATTTGATGCCCTTATGCGCGTATGTGTTTTTACAGTTTCGGAGTTTGGATGTATTGAAAGTGCATATATGTTTTTAGTTATGATATAAGGATGTGTTTAGTTCTGATTTAATGGTGCACTTGTGTTTTGTGTTTTAACGTTTTACTAATTTCTCAAAGAATGTCAAGAATGTGGTTTTGTGTGCACAAGTCCGAAATACATAGTGCATATGTGTTTTGTTAATTTTTATGATTAAATAATTTATTTATTACATGTGCAGATTTCATGGGTTCTTGAACCAGGCGAGGAATACATGTGCACGCCAAAAAAGTGAACCAACTGTTAAAGACATTGGATTATGCACATGTGCACGCTTCATATATTTGTAATATGATGCACATGTGCACGCTTCATATATTTGTAATAAAATTGAATACAAGTGTAAACAAATGGATGTTTGTGATAAAACTAAATATCATATCACTAGAGTAATACAATTTGTAAAATTTGAAATTGCGTAAATCTATTGTTAAAGTTTTGTTGTTTGTATTTTATTTATGTTATATTACTTAAAGATAC
This sequence comes from Artemisia tridentata subsp. tridentata, assembly GCA_021014915.2. Classification (NCBI taxonomy): domain Eukaryota; kingdom Viridiplantae; phylum Streptophyta; class Magnoliopsida; order Asterales; family Asteraceae; genus Artemisia; species Artemisia tridentata. The sequence goes on from CP139504.1 coordinate 409,820,055, forward strand.
TTGTGCATATACAAAACACCTATGCATAAACGAAAAATACAATTGTCATAATATAGTTAGTGGTTAAACTTATTTTTTACAAAACACATGTGCACATAATGTATTTCCAAAAAAAAAAAAAAAAAAAAAAAAAAAAAAAAAAAAAAAATCCTAAAATTTAGGAACTAAAAAAACTTTTTATATTAAAAAAATTCAAAAAGAAATTAAAAATTGTAATTTTACTATTATACCCTTTTAAATTAAATAATAAAAATAAATATTCAAAAAAATCTGATTGGTTGATGCTGGTTCTCGCAGTTTCTGTACTTTTTTTTTTTGGTTCTGAAAATAACCCTTCCCTATATTTTATATATATATATATATATATTTTTATATATATATATATATATATATATATATATATATATATATATATATATATATTAAAAAATAATAAGCTTAAAAATAATTCGAGCGAGCGACGAAACGAGCGGACCTATGCTCGTTGCTCGGCTCGTTTAAAACCGAAACCGAGCCGATCGGCTCGGTTACAACCGAGCGATAATCGGGGCGAGCGAATTTTTGAGTATTTTTTCGAGCGAGTTATAAAGGGAGTTTCGAGCGTCGAGTTTTTTGGACAGCCCTATTCGGTACTGGGATTCGGGTCTAAATGCTCATCCCTACCTAAAAAATTGATCCACTATTATTTTTTCATTTTAGTTTTGTTTTTTAGCATTTAAAAAAAAATCAAAAAGTTCGGAACAATTTAGAAAATTTGGTAAAATTTTTGAAATTTTTTGAAATTTTTTGCTAATTTCTATAGGGGCGGAACGAAACATGTAACCCAGGGGTAGCGGTCGCTCCCCCTGAACTTTTACCCGGTAGTGGAATTTTTGGCCTTTTTTTACTTTTTTTTTGGCGATTTTTTTGGTCATTTTTTGGCGATTTCGCTACCCCTGAAACAAATTTTTGCTACACCTAAACAAATTTTCGTATTTCGCTACCCCTGAACTTAACTCCTAGTTCCGCCACTGAATTCTATGGTGCATACAGAGAAGCAAGGACCTACATATATGATCGAAACTCACCCAACACTTTGAATCGAACATCGTCCTCGATTTCTAAATAATGGGACGTACCCAACATTTGGAACGTTTTGCTTCTTTAGACTAGAATTTATAATTTAGAATAAATCTTCCCAACACTTAGAATAGAATTTATTGTCATTTCGTTATGTTGCTTCTTTAGAAAACTTTTGTGTTATCTCTTAGTGTTATAAAAAAGGTTTAAAATAAATCAGAGCATATAAAAATGTAATTCATACCTGAACAAACCAAAAAAATGTATGAAACTAGTGATTAGCGACCGAGTTGTTAGTTGTGTGCATGAGAAGTCTCATGCGAAGCCCAGTGGCCCAATTTAAACGCTTTCCCCTTATTTCATAAACCCTACAGCCATTTTGACGAAGACGGCAAATAGCAAATGAGGAAAATAGCGCGTTCCCTTCTATCAAACCGCCCTGACCTTTTAAAAAGATATGCTGCTGGGGAAGATCGCTACTGCGTCATGATACAACCACCTCTGGCCTGTGATGCTGATGAGCGTTGGGAATGGGCGTTTAGTTTTATCGAGGCATCTGGTATTAAAGTGATCAAAACTTTGTACACTGTCGATAGGTACTGTAGGCTCTACGAAAGTTACCTTACGAAGGATAAAGTCAAGCAATTACGAAAGATGGATGGATGTGTATCCGTGCACAGCAAAAAGTATAGTTTTTGCTGGATCGAACCTAGAGTCGATTATCTTTAAGATTCAAGATATGTGATGGGTCTGGTTACTTCTCTTTTATCTTTTAGTTTATACTAATAAAAATTTTGAGTATCAAAATTATTATTTTGCTATTGATTATCTTCAATAATATTATGTGAAATATTATGCTCCTATGAAATATTTTGCATGGCACTTTCTTAACTTGCAATCATTATATCTAATTCTGCAATGCCGTTTTTATTTTAATATATGTTTGTAAAAAGCTACTTATGTTGCTGTTATTTTTTGATGTCGCAATTGTTTTTCGTATAATGGTTTTTACCATGAATGTTGAATTAGTTATCTGTATTATAAATGGTTAATTGTCTAAAATGTATTATTACTTATCACCGTTTGAGTTGTTTGTATCATTGTTTGAATACGATTATTTAGTGCAAATCCTTTCAAATTTTGATTATTCTGCGTATCGATTCTTAAAAATACTTGATTCAATTACCAAAAATACGTCATTCGATATAAACAGAATAATCAAAATTTGAAAAGATGTACACAAAATAATCGGATTCGAACAATTGATACACACAATTACAAAATTGGCAAGTTATATCATACATTTTTAAACAATTAATTAGCCTATTCTACTTAGAAAACTAATTAGTTATCGGAAATGATCATCTATATTGTAAACTGTATTATGACCCCAAATATTATGTATGCAATGCATGAACATATGGTGAGACAGATCCACCCTCTGCATGATCGGTCTCTTTCCAAAAACACATTGCACAACCCCTTTTATGTAAAGTTACTTTATACGTATTTAACCCGTTGAATGTTGTGGTCCAAAAAATTTAACATCATGAAAAAACTTCCCAACAACCTATATGTATTTACCAAATTCATCAAATTGTTAATGGTCGCTTTCGACGTCACATTGTTAAAATATACATTTAAATTAAAATAAACACCCTGATAAACTTCTTGATAGTACATATAAAATTATATTATAATTTAAATTTAAACTCTAAGGAATTTCAAGTAAGAACATTATAAGACCATGCAAATTTATACTTTAAAACGTGAAATATGTCTTACGTACATTATAGATTCAGTTAGATTCTAAAAAACGGATGAAGTTTAATTTTTTCCTAAAATAATGATCATCCCCTTTATAATAGTATAAATTCTTACTTTTTCTTTTTCGGGTTCGTAAGGAAGAAGAAAACAAGTCAAATCAGTGGGGCACCTGTTTGTGGGTTTTCACCCCTTTTGATTCTTTTTCTTCTTCCTTTCAATCAATATTTTGCATTTTTCGTTTTGGGGGGGCGGGGATTAATTTTTTCAGTTTTAATTGTCCAATATTTTTTTGCTTCCTTTTGTTTTTTAAAGTTTTCCCCTTTTTGGCAAAACATTTCCCCCCCAAAATTTAAATCATTAAGCTATAGTTTTGATTTATTCAAATTTAAAGGATTTGGTGGTTTTGTTGAAAGATTTCGCGCAATTTGAATTTGAGTGGAACCTTAAAAAGAGAAAAAAAGGGAAAACATAAATGTCAAATTCTGGTTTGGGGGTTTTTACCACCAAAATGTTTGAAACAATCGCGAAAAAACAAAAAAATGGTAAAGATATGTTCGATTTAGATTTTTGTTTTGTTCGACTTTTCGTACCCAACCCCATTATTCTTGCTTTTGGGCCCTTGCACTTCCGGGGTTAAATTTTAAACACGAGGAAGAGCAAAAACCCCGAATCAAAAAATCGAAACTTCTTTAGCCCGGGGGATGACGGAAAAAATTTAAAAAAACTTCGTTTTACCAAAGATTTGGATGCAACGTCGATGGGGATCATCACATGGATGGCTAGTGATCCTTAATGAAACGCCTTCCATTTCTATAAAAAACCGCTAAACCACAAGCCAAACAAGACCTTCCACCTTTGTCGTCTTTTCCTAATGTAACAATTTTTGCACCTAGTGATATGGGGAGATACAAATTAGGATTCGGAGGGTATGTTTATACATGTTTTTTTGAAAAAAAATCGTGATTTTTATCAAGAAATTTTTTTCTTCGAGCCTTTAAATGAGGATTTTTGGGGTATTATGCATTGGCGATATGAACAAAATTGAATATATTGTGATATAAAATGAATAATATTATGAATATGATGAAATATGAAATATTTGAAATATATTGAAATATGAATTATGATGATGAATGAAATGAATGAAATAATGATATTATGAATATAAATGAATGTGAATATATTGAATAAAATAAATTAAATAATGTGAAATAAAATGAATTAATTATGTTAATGAATATAAATTATGAATGAAATATGAATAATAATATTGAAATAAAAATATATATGATAATTGATATAAAAATATAATAATATGAATATAAAATAATGAATAATTTATGAAAATATAATGAATAATGATGAATGAATTTGAATGATATATGAATGATTGAAATGAATTATAATGAAAAAATATGAATTGAATGAATTATGAAATGATTAAAAAATGAATATGAATAATGAAATAATGAATTAATGAAATGATTGATGATAATGAAAAATTGAATAATGAATGATATAATGAATATATGATATGATGAATATAAAATATTAATATGATAGATATTATGAATATGATAAATGATTATGATGTGAAAAATATGAAATTGAATATATATTATGAAATGAAATTTATGATGATAAAATGATGAATGAAATATAATAATGAAATATTGAATGAATATGAAATTGTATGAATAATATATGATTTGATATAAATAATGAAATGATTAATAAATATATGAAAATAAATATAGAATGATAAAATTGTATGATGATTGAATATTAATATTGATTGAATAAATATTATTTAATGAAATTAATATGAATGATGATAAAAATGAATAAATGAATTATATTTAAAGAAATGATATATGAAATGATAAATTAATGAATTGATGTATTATATAAAATATGATATAAAATTGAAAATAAATATGAAATTGAAATGATGTTTATATAATTGATAATGATAAATATATTAATGAAATATGAAAATGATATATATTGAATATATATGATTTTGATGAATGATAATGAAAATTTGAATGATTTAATTATTATGATATGATTAAATGAATAATATGATATGATATAAATGAAATTGATTATGATATAATATGATAAATGATTTAATGAATGAAAAAATGTGTATTGATGAATGATATTATTTAATAATTGAATTATAATAAAATGAATTATATATTGATATATAAAATATTTATGATTATGAATGATTGAAATAATGTTGATATGAATATATGAAATATATGATATGAAATAATATGAATATATAATGAGAATATTATTTAGATATGTGAAATTTGAATAAAATAATAATGTTTGAAAATGATATAATGATATAATGAATGAATGATGATAAAATTGATAATAATGAAAATATAAATAAAATTATGATAATAATATGATATATAATGAATATTAATGAAAAATTTAATTATATGAAAATAAAGAATGTAATGTGAATATGATATTGAATAATATAATGATATATGAAATATGAAATGAAAAATGAATGAATTGAAATATGAAATATGAAATTATATTATAATGAATGATATGATATTAATATGTGAAAATGAAATTAAAATATGTGAATATTGATGAATGATGAAATAAAATGATAATGAATGAATGATAATATATAAATATATAATAAAATTAATATTATGAATATGAAATTATAATAAATGTTATAATTGTATTGATGTGATATATGAATGGTAGAAATATTTGAATTATAATATATATTAATATGAATGTGATATAAAATTTGATAAATGATTAAATGAATATGTATAAATAATTATGATAATGAATGAATTAAATTATAATATAAATTGAATATGAATGATATGTGATGATATAATGAATATATGATTTAAATTGAAAAATAATTGAAAATTATTATATTAATATAATTATGAATGTGAATGATAATTATGAAAATGGAGAATATGAAATGATATTAAATGTAATGATTAATTAATAAATGAAATAATATATTAATGAATATTGAAAATAATATTATATAATGAATTTGAATGTATAAATTAAATAATATTTGAATATTATGAAATTATGATATGAAATGAAAAATATGAAAAATGATAATATTTATTGATTTATTTATTGTATTTAAATTATAATAATATAATTAAATATTGTAAATTAATGAAATGATAAAATGGATGATGATTTGAATGAATGAAATGAATTATAAAATGTAAATTATTGATGATTATTGATAATGAATAATTAATTGAATTGATAATATTGATAAAATGAAAATGAAATATGATAGAAATAATATGAATATAATGTAAATGATATTATATGAAATATATGAAATTTTAAATATGATAAAATATAATTTGAAATAGAATTGAAAATGATTAATATGAAAAATAATTGAAAATATGATGATAATGATGAATGTATATGATATATATGAATTGAATAAATTAAATTTGAATAATATATTATAATGATTATATAATTAATTATGAAATTGATTAATGAAATAAAATATGAAAATATTGAAATGGAAATATATGATGAATTATATTGTAAATATTGAATGATGATTTATTTTGAATATATGAAATTAAAAATGTTTTGAAATGTTATTGAAAATGATTTTATGAATATGATATAATTGATATATAATATGAATATGAAAATGAATTGATATGGTATATTGTAAATGATAAAATTAATATGAAAATAATTATGAAATATTGATTAATATATAAATATATATTTAAAATTGATTATGAATAATAATGAAAATGAAAATGAATGTGGAAATTTATACATGATGCAAATTCTTATTGTGAAGATGTGATATATTACAAAGGGTTTTTTATGGTGTGAGTAAACATGGGACGGTTGTGAAATGTGATGTAAAACGGGGGTGAGGCTAAAGTATCGTTTATTGAAACCCCGCGACAAGTTGGTGGTGATATGCAATATTTAGTAAATTGGAAAAATGAATTGTTGTTGGTGACTCGGTATACCGAGTTGGAGTTCAACATGGATCAAAATAAACTTGATATTGTGTATAAAACTAATGAGTTTCGAGTGTTTAAGCTTGTTTTTGAATGGACCAAAGTGGGAGAGTTTGAGTGCATTAGATGGGTGGGCGTTGTTTTTAGGGGAAAACTCTTCAATAGCGTTATGTGCTTCTGATTTTCGTGGTTTGTAAAGGGATTGTATATACTACACGGATGATTTTTTAGAGTGGAATTACGATGGAGCTGATGGAAGTCACGATTTGGGTGTTTACGATATGGAAAATGGTAGCATAGAAGCTTTACCTTATTATCCAAAAAGCTTTTACAATGGACGCCGATGGCCGCCTCCAATTTGGTTTACTCCTAGTCTACATTAACCATAATTACTGATCTTGCACCCTTTGTGTTATGTGTAGGCTACTTTTGTGAATTGTGATCAAGATTCTTGGTTCTTTGTGGTTGAAGTTGGTTGTATGATAAATTTGCAAAGACAAGTATGAATTATGTGAAGGGATCATGATTGCTTTTATGGTATATAAGGTCGAAAATTTTGTAATAATCACAACAATTACTAGACATGTGTTATGTTGAATGTTGAAAGTTCACTATGTCGAGTTTTGTGTGTAGCACTTTGGGCTTTTTCTACCATATGTGAAGTTATATGACAGTTTTGTGATGGAATGTTGAGGTCTTTTGGAATATTAGTCGTCCTGAAAATGGCCACTATCATGAAAAATAAATTAATCTTGTTTGGACTCTATTATTAGACATGTTTTGAGGCCCAAAATCCGGTTGAACAAGTTTAGCTTTCTGATTTTATGGCCCAAATTTCCTATAAGATAGTGATGGTCTGATAATGTCTTGAAAAATTAAGCCACCCAATAAAGCTTATATTTTAATAAGTTAAGATCAAATGAAAAAAATAAAAAAAAATAAAATAAGAATGATGAGAAATAACTATAACCACACATTAGATATGCATCGATCTGAAGTGTATTTTCTGGTAGTCTATTTCTTAATTTTGCGGTGACCCTTTGATGTGGGCCGATTTGATATGTCACCGGTGACTCAGCCTAATCCCATGGCATTGGCCTCTCATGACGACGTTGTTAAAGACTCGCCTTTCTTCTGGGAAAAACTACGTAGTTTCCATAACTTCATGGGCACCAAACTCATGTAATATATCCTCTTTATTTTCCTTGTTTGGTTTTATAACATATTAACATAGCCATTGGTTTTATTCAGTACTTGTTTATGTTTTTTCGCTATAAACAAGTCATCGTTGGTTCACGAGTAAACTATGTGTGTTTATCGTGAACATGGTTTCATTTATGAGCTAAAAGAGCTAGTTTTGACAAGGTTTACTTTTTACTCTTATTCGATCATAAGTTACTCGTTATACATATTTCAAGTTATGTGTGGCTTCAACTATATGTTCTTCGCCAGTGGTAGGCGGTGAGTGGTGACAACTAAAAAATGGAGGGAGGTCAGTACAATTTTTGGATTCTCGTCAACTAAAATAACTGCTTCCTAACTAAGATAGCGATTGTTGTATCAGTATAAAAACACACATTTTCTAAGATCGGAACTCTCTATCGAGCAGTCATGTAAATATACATACTGTACTTAAAATGCAAACTGTTTGTAAAAATGTTATACATCATTGCTAAGGTAAGTACACGTACAAACATTTATTATGATTCCTTTTATAGGTTGTTCATCATTTGAAGCTATTGGGATAATTGAAACAATGTTCGATTATGGTTATTTCGTGAGAATGAAAGTAGATTCTGAGATTCTACATGGAGTACTCTGTCCGCAACATAATGACATTCTTCCAATTGATATGGACTCGACTAGTTCAAGGAGGAAAAAGGAAGAGGAATAAAGAGGAGATGACCCACACGCTGAAAACAAATAGAAGTGGCTACAATTTATTCTTTGCGGAAAAAACATGCCGAAATAAAGTTCAGGTATCCTGAGAGAGAACGAGAGATTAAAAAGATGATCGGTTTTGGAACAAGCTTTCTCTCGAGGATAAAATGGTAAAAAAAAACGTGTTATATATACAATTCCCTCGTACGAATTTGATGTCGTTGTTAGGGTATATTGGAAGTAATTATATGCAAAAACAGGTTAACAGAAACCAAGGATTTAAGGATAAAGAGAGGTGTCAAAATGAATTGGCTGAATATAAAGAAAAAGGCTTTCACTAAAAGAAAAAAGGGGCAAATGTTTTATAACCATTTGTTTTTCTGGGTTATCGAACAATTTTTTTTTTTCTTATTGCGGGTATTTATCTTTTAAATTCGGTTTTTTTAAGGTACTAATCTTTCAAATTCGGTCTTTTTGAGGTACTTTTGTGACATTTTTGCCCCTGAAGTTTAATACTTTTAGGGGTAAAAATGTCACAAAGTACCTCAAAAAGGACGAATTTGAAAGATAAGTACCCGTATAAGAAAAAAAATTGTTCGATACCCTCAAAAACAAAATGGTTGCAAGTATGATAACTTTATAAAATATTTGCCCAAGAAAAAAAGTTATGATTTCAAATTTGATTTCAGTGAACTGTTATTATATTATTATTACTATTACTATTACTATTACTACTATATAGTAATTCCCGTGGTCGGTGCAATATTCTATAATTTTTTTTTATACTAAAATAATCGACTTCATGGCCTGTTAAGTTAGCCCAATGCAGATCCACCCCATATGAGAGATCTATATACCACCGCCTCTCTCACTAGAAGATACGAACTGTTCCACAACCTTCTGCACATAATCTCCAACCGCCTTACCAATTGCTGCCGACTTTTGATTTTCGCGATAGGTATTCCTTCCAAAATTTTTTTAATCCCGCTACATATCTAGAGTATGATATGTTCTTGATTGTTTGTGTTGCAGGCATTAGAAGATTAAAAAAAAAAACAGTTTCATCCGGATTACCCAACTTCTTAGGATTCTTGATCATATTTTCCTGTTCCCATGGAGGTAAATTAATCTTTAATTCTATGTGATAGTTGATTTAATTATTGGGGTGTATGTAAAATTGTTTTTATATTTTTTTTATTGATTATGCTATTAGTTTTTTATGTAAAGTTTTGCTTTTTATGGTTGTTGATCATAAAGTTATAAACTTATAATCTTTTTATGGTTTTTTTATGTATTTTTATATGGGTATGTGTTAATTTTACTTTATGTGATTGTTATTGTTAAATTAAGTTTTCTTTAATTATTTTACTTTATGTGTATGTGTTAATTTTACTTTATGTGATTGTTATTGTTAAATTAATTTTACTTTATGTGTTAATTTTACTTTAGTGGTTTAATTAAGTTTTCTTTAATTATTTTATGAAAAAGCTGTCAACTTTATGGTCTTTGGTTTGTATTTGATTATTTGGGAGTGACATAAGCTGTTTTGGATAGAAAAAGCAGTTGGAATAAGCAATCCTTTAGGTCTGATTAATGGTTTTGTGGTTAATTAGGTCCCGGGGATGGGAGATGGAAAGAGTGAGAGTCATTTGACTTCGCCTGCAGCTTTTGTGGAAGGAGAGATACAGGAAGCTTGTGAGGATTCTTGTAGTATCTGCCTCGAGGCGTTTTTTGATAGTGATCCCAGAACGGTAGTGTTTATGTTCTTTCTATGTATATCATGTTTTTATTCATCTGGATGATGTTATGAATATGTAATTATGGTAATTTATGTATTCTAGGGGTAATTTATGTATTCTAGGTGACTGGCTGCAAGCATGAGTTCCATCTTCAATGTATCCTTGAATGGTACGACTATTTTTATATTTGTGCATACCTTATAGTGTATGATCATCAGCTAAGAAATACAATCGATGAAAATCTGACTATTACAGCTTGAAATAATACAAGCACGTATAGATACTAACCAAGTATTACTTGAACTTCACGATGTTATACTTCCTTTTATTTGTTGACGTTTAACAGTTTCACATGTTTAGATGGATGTCGCTGGTTTTGTTCTTTCTAAATTATACAATACTGCAAACCCTAATGTGGCGGTTGAGGTAATCCGCATCTTGGCAGGGCAAATTATTGGATTTTGCAGCCATGGCGGGTTCACCTTTCTGTTTACTTTCGTGGCTTATAATGGGTACCAAATGAATATTTTACGGTTTGGCATTTACATACCCGGAATGTAACCAAACTTTGGGCTTATAACTGTCTGGTTGTAGCCATGGCTGCTTTTGTGTTATTAAGGTGACGATGATAAGTTTTGTGCAGTTACATTTTTTCGACGCGCGTTCATTGGCGGGGCAACCAATGTTGTGGTTGCAGCCACGGCGTGCGTTTAATGTCGATTATATATGTACATATCTGAGCCTAAAGAACATCAGAAAGATGCAAACATGAAAAAATAGCAGGTATGTTTGCTGCCATCTTGCAGCTCTAATATTATCTCTTAATATTCGTTTTTTACTTTGTTTGTATGCGAAAAACAAAATACAAGAATATGAAGTTTAGGTTTCTGTTACTTTGTTTTCTATTGACGTATCGACATCGAATGTTGTACGCAGGTTTGGTGGGTAAACGGTCAACAACAGCCTTCTTCAACCACCTGATCGTCATATTTTATACCAGGCGGTGTCTGTGTGAATGTTTGGTCGAAGGTTTTCCTTCCACTACCGAATAAGTAAGTTTTGCGTACGCAATGGTATATTTTTTATTAACTAATCTGTATGGCAAAGGTGTGTGCGTGCTCGGCCATAGGATGAGTTAAACATTTTTTTCCCGTCGAACAATTGGTTATTGTGATGCAACTCCCGTTACCCTCTTTTGAGTTAGTTGTTTAACTTTTGTAGCCACAATTTATAGGGGCTGCTTGGATGTCGAGTCAAAAAATAAACAAACGCTTGACTTTTTTATCCAAGGTTCACTCTATATTAGTAATTATAGTAACTGTTTGTGTCACTAAATTCTATAATAACATTGGTAGTATAATATTATAAAGTTTTATGACCATTCAAAGATATTCTATATTGTTTAACAATAATACATAGAATTCAACGATTGTATATTTTTAAAAGACTAAAGATTCAATAAACATTCTATAAGAAAAAATATATAAATTTATTAAAAGTTTAATTGTCACCTAGCCTTTTATGTAATTTGCTCTTTCTTAATGTCAAAATTAACTATTAGCTAATGTGTTACTAATATTAGTTTTTCTTGATGATTTATGTATATAGAACAATAAAATAATGAAGTTGCTTTCATGAAAAAGGGCATGACAATCCATATGGAGTATCAGGAACACCATACATGCTTATGTTTGGTGTTGTAGAAATACTATTCTCTCAAATCCCAGATTTTTACCAGATTTCATGGCTTTCAATGTTGGCTGCTGTTATGTCATTCACTTATTCCTCTATTGGTCTTGGACTTGGGGTTTCTAAAGTTATTGGTAAGTTTATATGTCAAAAGGTTGTAAAGATCTTAATGTCTTTGGTTAGTCATAAACACTGGCTATTTTTAGTCAAATGAGCAAGTAATTAATTTCAAAAGTTAAGACTAACACATGTTGGTTGTTGGTAAAACTTAAATAACAAAGTTAAAGTGTAAAAGACTTTTCAGAACATAAAGAAGTTGGAGCAAAAAGTATAAGTTTAATTAATTACTATTAATATTGTTGATTTATTTCAACTTAGAAATTATCAGATGTGATATTTGAAAGTCAAAAGTAATTAGCAAATAATTTGTTTAAGTGAAGTCTCACTGGTATTAGCATTGGGAAGTCTCACTGGTATTAGCATTGGCAAATAACAGTTACTTTTTCTTTGTTTGGTTACAGAAAATACAACAATTAAGGGAAGTCTCATTGGTATTAGCATTGGGAAGGTGACTCAAACTCAAAAAATATGGAGAAGCTTTCAAGCACTTGCAGCCATTGCTTTTGCTTATTCTTATTCTCTAATTCTTATCGAAATCCAGGTAAATTTTTTACTTTTTATTTAGTTCCCGTCATCAATCCGAAATAAAAAGATAGTTGAAGTTCTAAAATCTTTTCTGTAATAATATGCAGGATACACTCAAAACGCCACCAGCGGAGCACAAAACCATGAAGCGAGCAAGTTTGATAAGTGTAGTGACAACGACAGTCTTCTACATGTTTTGTGGATGCTTTGGCTACGCTGCATTCGGTGACATGGCTCCTGGAAACCTCCTCACTGGTTTCGGATACTACAACCCTTGGCTTATTGATATTGCTAATGCCGCTACAAAATAAACGCCAAAAATCAGCATGCAGAGCTTAAATATGGCGAGAAGTGGCAGCCGATATGAAAGGCAATAGAGAATTCACATCAGCCGATATAAGTCGTCTTAAAGAAACCAGCAGCTGCCGTTGTTCACGAAGTGAAAGATGTAGAAGAGAAAAAAACATCAGTAATCTATATTCCAGAATTTTTTTAGGTACTTATATATCTGTTACGTTGAAGAAAGACAAGGTCGTTTACCGAAAGACAAGGTCGTTTACCGAAATCTAACAGATACCCCCGCCGCAACGCGGCGGGAACGTTTTTTCCTCGTTATTATTATTATTATTATTTTTTTATTTTTTTTTTCTTCATTTAACAGCTCAAATGATATGATTGAAAACATGATTCTAATCTAAACACAATGACCAATTAACACTATTGTATTAGCCATCAACATTAATCTTCTTTTTCCTATGTGGGATTAAAAGTCTGAAAGCTTTTTATTAAGAAGTGCTTAGATTTACCCTTTGACTCAGGCATAGTTAGTTAGTTAGTTACTATCCTAATCAATATGATGTACGTGCTAATTACAGACTACGTATCTTTCAAAGCCGGTCGAATAATTGAAACCAAGTTCAAATAACGTTATTAAGTGATGATGCAATTGGCTTCTTACATCCCCAAAGGAGTACTCTATCATCCGCTACTACACTATGCAATCCCGTCATTTCAAACAAGCGATTGTTTTAGAAAAGAGGGAGAATGAAGAAGAGAAACATAGATGTGACCAAATTTGCCCGAAAACTAAACAAAGCGTTGATATTTTAATCCATTGACTAACTGAAGGTAAACATGGTATATTAATAATCTCAAAATGACAAACTCTAAAGCATTTTCGTTAAGAGAACAAGTTCTTAACCCAAGTTTGTACCAACAAAACTAAATGCAAATTTGTGCCCTTGTATTTTTAATTTTGAGGAATACAATATATGAAAAACTCTCTTCTATATCAATATATACTCTGCTTGAGTGTACAAAGGTAATATATATTTTGTTTTTCTTTAATCAAAATCGTTTGCAAAATAACTTTTGAATACTATCATGATTTTTGACATGCAAATTTTCTTCAGCAAACAAAGCATTTATTAGTCCAGCTACATCCGAAGTTTCAATTTTAGAATCTCAACTACATTTTTCTTAATTTTAGGTATCCAAGTTATTTGTGCAATAAAGTTTTTTCGACTTTTCTAAAGATGTTAGCGGCCATTTTTTCAGCAAATGGTTAATCATTGTGATGTATCCTTATAACCGAGCTTTTAAAAGTTTTTTCGGCTGAAGTTATGACTGATTATCACTTTCTAAAAGTCGAAAATACCTTATATTGCACAAAGAAAAGTAACTTTGATTCTTAAATTGAGAAAAAAAAAAAAAAAAAAAGAAAGAATATATATATATATATATATATATATATATATATATATATATAGTGTAACTTTATTTTCAGAACCCTCTTAAGTGCGGGAACTGCGAGAACTCGTTGTACACCGTTAGATGAGTTGATCAATGGTCAAAAACGAATGTGTCATTTATGTAAATAACTAAAAGTTAAGGTAGATCGGTGTAACTGTTCTATGGTTAATTTAGTCATTTATCAACCCCTAAAAAAAAGGGATAAACCTGTTTATCTCATCACACATTCCTCTCTCCTCTCAAAACCTAAAAACCAACTCCCCAAATCTATATGCCGCCTCCCACTGCCTCCAAAATAAGATCTGGTTCTTGACCAAATAATCATCATCTTTCATGGCTTATTAGATCTGGTTCGCAATAATTTCGATCACGTTCGTGGCCGATCAGAAGTTCTATTTTGATAAGGCAATGAAATCGTTATTATTTTGTATTTAATTTATGTCTGATTTGTCTTTGATTCGTAGTTGTCATATAGATTGAATTTCTAATCGGACATTAAAACAACAAAACAAATATCTCTTTGATTCGTGTTATTGTCATACAAAATAAGAGTCGAGTTATTTGAGAAACCAAACATTCCTCACATACCAAGGGACTCATCCCCACCATCCATCTAAAAAGAAATCAATGGTTGAGATTAAAAGCATTTAATATTTCACCCATTTTTTATAATTTAAATATCTCTTAAACCGTTAATCGTTAAGCGAAAATAATTACACCATCGCGACAAGCATTTAATTATCTTTCTATAGACGGGCATTTTGATATACTTTCGACAAAAAAAAAAATTCGTTTTTTTCACGTTTTTTTTCGTAGCCGAAAAAATCATATATGATATATCATATATGATATTACATATCATATATGATATATATGATATATCATATATGATATTATATATAATATCATATATGATATATCATATATATCATATATGATATGTAATATCATATATGATATATCATATATGATTTTTTCGGCCACGAAAAAAAACGTAAAAAAATGAAAAAAAAAAAAATTGTCGAAAATATATCAAATTGCCTATCTATAGAAAGATAATTAAATGCTCGTCGTAACGGCATATTTTTTTTCGCTTAACGATTAACGGTTTGAAAGATATTAATATTTGAAAAAAAAGGATGAAAGTGGGTTTTTTAAATTGTTGGGATTAATCTCATCCATTAGATCAAATAAAGATGGAGGGTGGAGATTAGTCCCTTGGTATGTAAAAAAAATTTGGTCATCAAATGATCTTAAATAACTTCCTAACTTTGAATAAAAGCTCTTTTCTCTAATGATCGTATGATATTCAAGTCATTGAAAAAATGACAACTATTATCATAATAACTTTCAAAATAGATGAAGATATGTAATTGAGTATCACGTTGCTTCGTTCATTGTACAGTACTAGACGAGTA
Source organism: Artemisia tridentata subsp. tridentata (assembly GCA_021014915.2). Classification (NCBI taxonomy): domain Eukaryota; kingdom Viridiplantae; phylum Streptophyta; class Magnoliopsida; order Asterales; family Asteraceae; genus Artemisia; species Artemisia tridentata. Next base: position 409,836,036 of record CP139504.1, read on the forward strand.
CTCGTAAATAGCGACAGTAACTTACAACGGCAAATAATTATAGTTGCGATATTATTTACTTTTTGTCTTCACGATCTTATTAGTCGAAGAATTATACTTTTTTTTTTTTTTTTTTTTTTTTTTTACTATAGTAAATATCATCGCAAATGATATTTATTTTAAGTACTTAAATGGTTGTCATGCATTCAAAAGGTTGTAGCCGAATATAGATAGACATTATAGTAACTTACATTTGAGTTAAGTTTTAAGGGCTAATATGTTTGTTTACAACTTTATATGTTTGTTGTGCATAACTATTACTTAAAGATTTAGTGTTCTCATAGGACGTATAGGGTTCAAATTTCATTGGGTATATATTTGGGTTGATCAAGAAAAATGTTTAAAATAAGATATATGAGTCAAAGTCGTGTACATCTTGTTCCATATAAGACAGGTGGTTGAGCCTTCTTTCACTAAATAAAATATAAATCATGTTTTGAGTGTCACATATTTTTTCGTCAGAGGTAGGTCTTGTTGATTTATCTATTTTTGTAACATTAAATAACAATAAACTTTAATTATTTTTTCTATTATTTATCAAATAATAATATATATAATATATCTTTTCTCCCCTACATCAAATCTAAATTTAAATTTTAATACAAATTTAAATTAAAATTCAAATCTCAATCCTAAACTCATATACAAACCAAACGGGTCCTAAATCTTAGTTTGTATTATTAATTTTGTGAGAGTAGTAGTATTTGGTTGTATTTTTTTCTTTTGGGTCCTTTTTTTAGTTATCTTGTTTAATTGAGGAGGGATGCTCTTTTTTTTTTTTTTTTTTTTCGTTGTTCTATATATATTATTGCCTTTCTAAAAAAAAAATCTAATATAGTTTGTAATTTTATTATCAAAAAGGAGTTAAAAAATGTTTAGAAACTAAATAAATGGTCAGGAAACACTATTAAGCTGTTTTCTTAAGTAACCACTTATGAATCTTTGAACATAAAGTGATAGTAGTCAAAATAAATAAGAAAGATAAGAGCTAAGATTCAGGAAAGGATGCTTTATGGGAGAAAGGAGAAAAAGTATGTATTTATCTGTCAATTAATTCCTTCCTCCAATAGATGCGGGTGAATTAGATGACTTTATCTTGTTCTTCGTTCGTCTAAATAGATAATCGATGTCCTTCACTTCATCTGCAGTTATAGGTGTAATAAAGCAAAGGGAGAGTATACACTTTTATTTGATTTTTGAATTAATAATAGAATGAAAAGGGAAAATACTGAATTTATTATTATAAAGAAACTGGTAGAGTTTGAATCTTTTTTTTTAACCATGGTTTTTGACTTTTTGGCTGACTAATCCATGGGGTTTGAACCCACCACCACACAGACTCAAATCATGTAAAGCCCTCCATTTTCAGGAGGTTGACATGGCCACTTCAAGGTTGTTTGCACATAGCAGAAATTGAACTTAAGACCTCACACATTTTAGAGTGATACTCACAAGCCCTTTTGCCACTAGGCGAAAATGTATAAGACTGATGCTAATGGTGACCATAATTTATTGTGGTCACCCTTGCCACATCAGCGCCAACCCAGCTTTCTTTCTCCAAGAATACACACAGACCATAAACAAGTAGTAAGACAATCACAACCACAACAAAAAAACATACCTGAAATAAATAAAATAAAAACTTCACACACACAAACACAAATCATTGGTATGATCGGCTGACATACCATTACTTCATTTCAAAAGTGGGGGACGAGGTCTGCCTTGGTTGAGCTAGGTGGGACACTGTCGGGTTGTGGTTGGTCGGGTGCTTGTGGTCTCCCATTTGCATTAATCTTAAAAAAAATATAGGTCCTCTGACTCTCGTGTACATCTTGTTCCATATAAGACAGGTGGTTGAGCCTTCTTTCACTAAATAAAATATAAATCATGTTTTGAGTGTCACATATTTTTTCGTCAGATGCAGGTCTTGTCGATTTATCTATTTTTGTAACATTAAATAGCAATAAACTTTAATTATTTTTTCTATTATTTATCAAATAATAATATATATAATATATCTTTTCTCCCCTACATCAAATCTAAATTTAAATTTTAATACAAATTTAAATTAAAATTCAAATCTCAATCCTAAACTCATATACAAACCAAACGGGTCCTAAATCTTAGTTTGTATTATTAATTTTGTGAGAGTAGTAGTATTTGGTTGTATTTTTTTCTTTTGGGTCCTTTTTTAGTTATCTTGTTTAATTGAGGAGGGATGCTCTTTTTTTTTTTTTTTTTTTTTTTTTTTTTTTTTTTTTTTTTTTTTCGTTGTTCTATATATATTATTGCCTTTCTAAAAAAAATCTAATGTAGTTTGTAATTTTATTATCAAAAAGGAGTTAAAAAATGTTTAGAAACTAAATAAATGGTCTGGAAACACGATTAAGCTGTTTTCTTATGTAACCACTTATGAATCTTTGAACATAAAGTGATAGTAGTCAAAATAAATAAGAAAGATAAGAGCTAAGATTCAGGAAAGGATGCTTTATGGGAGAAAGGAGAAAAAGTATGTATTTATCTGTCAATTAATTCCTTCCTCCAATAGATGCGGGTGAATTAGATGACTTTATCTTGTTCTTCGTTCGTCTAAATAGATAATCGATGTCCTTCACTTCATCTGCAGTTATAGGTGTAATAAAGCAAAGGGAGAGTATACACTTTTTATTTGATTTTTGAATTAATAATAGAATGAAAAGGGAAAATACTGAATTTATTATTATAAAGAAACTGGTAGAGTTTGAATCTTTTTTTTTAACCATGGTTTTTGACTTTTTGGCTGACTAATCCATGGGGTTTGAACCCACCACCACACAGACTCAAATCATGTAAAGCCCTCCATTTTCAGGAGGTTGACATGGCCACTTCAAGGTTGTTTGCACATAGCAGAAATTGAACTTAAGACCTCACACATTTTAGAGTGATACTCACAAGCCCTTTTGCCACTAGGCGAAAATGTATAAGACTGATGCTAATGGTGACCATAATTTATTGTGGTCACCCTTGCCACATCAGCGCCAACCCAGCTTTCTTTCTCCAAGAATACACACAGACCATAAACAAGTAGTAAGACAATCACAACCACAACAAAAAAACATACCTGAAATAAATAAAATAAAAACTTCACACACACAAACACAAATCATTGGTATGATCGGCTGACATACCATTACTTCATTTCAAAAGTGGGGGGACGAGGTCTGCCTTGGTTGAGCTAGGTGGGACACTGTCGGGTTGTGGTTGGTCGGGTGCTTGTGGTCTCCCATTTGCATTAATCTTAAAAAAAATATAGGTCCTCTGACTCTCGTGACATCTTTAAATAAACGTAGGTTGAACTTCTTTACCATATAAATTAATGGACTTCAAGTGACAATTTTTTGTAATGGGTCTTGTGATTTTCAACATTCAGTTGTTACAATTAAATAGCTATTTGATTATTTCTTGTATATCAATATTAGAATAAACTCCCCCCCTACCACCATTTTTAATCATTAATTAAATCAATCCAATCCAATACACCATGGGTTACTTGGATTTTTTTGGTGTTTTTTAATTTTTCTTTGGTCCAGTTATCTGTTTAATTAGTGAGCGCGTCTTTTATCGGTTTATACTAATGCCTTTAAAAAAATCATTTTTGTAATTATATTAACATAATTAAAAAATTATATAAATAATTAATGGCTGAAAATCGTTTAAAAAGCATCAAACTTGTCGTTAACAAAATTGTTTGTAGTCAAAAACAAAAAATGGAGAGTAAGATTCAGAAATGCTTACGAGAAAGAGAAAAAGTATTTTACGTCTGTTTCCTTTCATCTAGATCCGAATTAGATGATTACTTTATTAGGTTCGTCTAAATTAGATATATGTCTTCACTTCATGCAGTTATAGTGTATAAAGCAAAGGAGATATCACTTTTATTTGATTTTTGATAATAATAGAATGAAAGGAAAATACTGAATTTATTATTAAAAGAAACTGGTAGAGTTGAATTTTTTTTTTTAACCATGTTTTGACTTTAGGTGACTAATTATGGGGTTTGAACCCACCACACACAGACTCAAATCATGTAAAGCCTCCATTTTCAGGATGTTGACATGGCCACTTCAAGTTGTTGCACATAGCAGAAATATGAACTTAAGACCTCACACATTTTAGAGTGATACTCACAAGCCCTTTTGCCACTAGGCGAAAATGTATAAGACTGATGCTAATGGTGACCATAATTTATTGTGGTCACCCTTGCCACATCAGCGCCAACCCAGCTTTCTTTCTCCAAGAATACACACAGACCATAAACAAGTAGTAAGACAATCACAACCACAACAAAAAACATACCTGAAATAAATAAAATAAAAACTTCACACACACAAACACAATCATTGGTATGATCGGCTGACATACCATTACTTCATTTCAAAAGGGGGGGACGAGGTCTGCCTTGGTCGAGCTAGGTGGGACACTGTCGGGTTGTGGTTGGTCGGGTGCTTGTGGTCTCCCATTTGCATTAATCTTAAAAAAAATATAGGTCCTCTGACTCTCGTGCTCTCCTCCTTAAAATAAACCTCGAACTGAAATTCTGACCGTTGGACAAGTGGGACTCCAAGTGACAATTTTGTTTAGGGTTTAGGTTTTCAAGCATTAGTGTTCATTATATAGTATTTGCATTACTTGGTGAACAAGTTAGAAGCCCTAACCCCCCCTTCTTTAATCTCTTAATCGGCCGATCCAAGGACCCCATGGGTTACTTGGATTTGTTTGGGCTTTTACTAATTAATTTAGTCCATTACACTTAATTAGTTTAGCCCGTTTAGTTAATAGCGCGTCTAACGGTTAACTAACGACCTTTAAATCATTTTGAGAATTCTATTAACATAATTAACAAATATACTATAAACATATTAAGGGACAAATCTTTAAAAAAAATATCAAACTTGTCGTAAAAATCTGTTTCGCGTAGCAAACAAAAAATGTGTAGAAAGTGACAAATTACCAAGAAACAAGAAACAACCTACATTTACGTTGTTCTCCTTTCAATCTTTACAATCAAGATTCGATGGAACTTATAAGGTTTTAAATCTAGATGCTAGTAATCTAGACAAATAGTTCTTTTATGGAGTAAAACACTAGAAACCACTTTTTAGTTAGTGCTAAAACAATACTTCACTGAGTTAATTTTGGTGTTTTTTTGTATTTATGTTTGACCCCTTAAGGTATGATTATGGTAGGGAGATAGTAATCGAGGCCTCCTCAACTGATAGGATAATGTTTAGTCCACTTTTAGACCTGTTAGTTGCTAAGGTAAGGCAAAATATATGGGCATTGTATTTTTGCATTCCTGAGTTAGATACTGATAGTGGTTGCTTAAAAATAATTGAAAGGGATGCAGATGTGCATGTTTTATACGATCATGCTCAACGGCATAAGATTCTTGATTTGTATGTTGCTCATTCCCCCTCAAAAATTACCTAGAAACAAGACTAGATACTAAAGGGCACAACCTACATTTACGTTTTTCTCCTTTCAATCTTTACAATCAAGATTCGATGGAACTTATAAGGTTTTAAATCTAGATGCTAGTAATCTAGACAAATAGTTCTTTTATGGAGTAAAACTTAAAGTTTTGAAAAAAATATTAAATTGTGTATGACTAGAATCGAACCCGGGAGCGAGGGATTGCACACTTTACGTATGAATGACTAACGTAAATAATTAATATATATAATTATTATATATTTTAATTATTTGGACACGAAATATTACTAACGGACGTTAAAGTAATTAACGGAATTGACTAATGACCGTTAGTAAATAAAGGAGGGGGTTGAGTGTCAAGTTTTGAAACTTAAGGAGGTATTAGACTCAAACTTGAAAAACAAGTTTGGAGACTATATATACATCCTCATTAGTTCTACAAAAGTCGACACATAATATAACCTAAAGATCAGACGGCATAAAAGAATTACCAATGTCAGACGACATTAATATATATTCAAAGTCAATTGACTTTAATGTACACTAATTCTTTGCATGCATGGTACATATGATATCTTTTGAAAGATATGGATTAGGGCTAATTATCAAAAAGGTATGTTAATTTCAACTTTTTCAAAAAAAGGTACAAAAATAAGTGACTTTCCCAAAAGAGTCATGTGCGATCGTGCGATCGTGCGAAACCACAGAAAACGCGACAAGTGTCCAGACAAATTGGTACAAGCCAATGATTGGCTCCAGCAAATAACCCACGTGCAGAGTTGACTTTTTAAAAAAGATCGTGCGAACGAAGTTGTGCGATCGTGCGAACGAAATCTTGCAAGATCTTTCCAAAATCTTACCCTGTACTTGAGATTTCTTGGAAAAGACCAAACTCATTTTAATAATAATTATTTTAATTTTAATTTTATTACTATTAACAAAAATAATGTATAATCAAAAACCTGATTATATCATCTCACACACACAAATCCACACACATTATCAACAACCTGATTATATCAATTTTGTTCATACGAAATGGTTAGTTTTTTCTTTAATTTTGTTCATTAGAATGGTTAATTTTTTAGTGTTTCTTCATACGAATGGTTATAAATAATGGTTAATTTTGTTCATAAGAATGGTTAATTTTGTTTATGTACTTCGCACATTTGTTCATACGAATGGTTACTTTTAGGGGGCTTTTTTGATTATTTGGCTTCTTTGAAAATACATAGGGGCTTATTAAGCTTTTAAGTTTGGTCTTTTTGGGCTTATTAGTTTATGTACTTAAATGGTCAGATGTGGTATGTAGTTCAGGTTACGGACTTTAATGTGTTTGGATTAGCTTATTAGACTTAAACCGTCTGTTTGGATCAGCTGTGGTATGAATACTTATGGACTTAAATGTGTTTTTTTGCATAAGTCTCATAAACCCAAAAAGACGCTTTCAGTAATGACTGACATTATGAGATTATCACCCATTTGGATTAGCTTATGAGACTTAAAGCGTCTTTTTGGGTTTATGAGATTATCAAGTATGTAGAGTGGTGACAATGCTTAGCAGTCAAAATTGCCTTTGAATCACTGAATTCATATAGTTTATCTCTCACAGTTGCAGCAATATTTGCTAAAAAAGCAGTGCATGTTGATGATGTCTTATAGACAAAAGCCTAAACCAACAAACATCTATGTTCATCGAAAAAAGCAAAATCTATGTTACTTCTATTATGGTGACAATGCTTAGCATTAAACCTCACCATGTTTCATGGTTGGCTTTTTCAAAACAAATTGCATTATGAGATTATCAAGTATGTAGAGTGGTATAATGTCATCCAAACCCCTTGTTGAATACTTAAAGTGTCTCTTACAGTGGTGACAATGCTTAGCAGTCAAAATTGCCTTTGAATCACTGAATTCATATAGTTTATCTCTCACAGTTGCAGCAATATTTTCTTAAAAAGGCAGTGCATGTTGATGATGTCTTATAGACAAAAGCCTAAACCAACAAACATCTATGTTCATCGAAAAATGCAAAATCTATGTTACTTCTATTATGGTGACAATGCTTAGCATTAAACCTCACCATGTTTCAGAATATATATTTAGTAGTATTGTAGTATGTGTGATAATTTTAGGGTGTATCGATTAGTACACTTCGGTGTTTTCAGGAAGCCCACAAGTAGCCATGTAGTTTCATAGTTCATTGTTACATGTTGTTTGTATTTGTAGTATTTCTTGTTATAACAGTTTGTTTATTAATATAGGAATATGATGCCAAGGTTCACATTCGAAGCAAATTGCATTACTTTGAATTGATTAAAGGCAGGTTATCTGAAAACCGTCGTACGCTGTTTCGGTCAACATGCTTTGGTCCATGGTTGGATTTAAATTACTTTGTGAACGAGGAGAGTCTTATCCATTATATGCTTCAAAAACAATTTCCATCTGATGATGACCACTATGATTTGGCACTACTTTATTTTGTTAATGGACATCAACTTCATTTTGGACGCCGGGAATTTCACTTGATAACAGGTTTTAAATTTGGATTGCCTAGTTTTCGGAAGTTTAGAAGTGGTGATATAATATTTCGGGACCGTGTTTTTCCTAACAAGGTAGGGGAGAATTTGAAAGCCATTGATCTTCTAGGTTTGATTGAGGATGAAGAGCTTTTTGGAAAACTATCTGATGAAGACGCCGTCCGAGTTTGCCTTATCTTATCACTTATTGTCATATTTATGGGGCATGGCCTTTTAACCGTGGTTGCTGATGTATTTCTCAGATTGGTTGAGAACTTGGAAGCCTGGAATGACTTTCCTTGGGGGGAACACATTTGGAGACAGTTGTACGAAGCCCTTCGAAATAGGTGCACAAGAAAGAATGTGGAGTATACTTTGGATGGATTTGTTTTCTGTTTCATGGTTAGAATGATTACACGAATTGTTTCAATGAATTGTTTTGTTACCTGATATTCTTTTAATAAAAGTTGTTTTTTCAGATATGGATTTTAGAGTCTTCTACTCAGAGCCGTCTTTGGTGGAGCAAGGACGTTGATGTTATCCCTAGAGCACTTTCATGGTCCAGGAAGGTTCCTTTTCAAGCATGGGAGGATTTTGGAATGCTTTTTCCTCAGGTAAGTGTTTAATTTTTAATATCAGTCAATTTCTATTTACGATACAAATGTATTTTTGCTTAATGGTTATCCCACTTTTGGTTTGTATTTTTGCTAGGGTAAAGATACAAACCATGATCTATATCCTACCAGGTCTGAGGCTGATTCAGAGTGGTACACAAAAGGCATTCGGTTTTTCAACTGGTATTCACCGAGACCAGCGCCTGTTGTCCATGGAGGGCTTTTTGAGGATTACATGCGTAAACGAGCAGAACTTCGTGCCAAAGCCCATGATATGGACAATGAAGCTCAATCGCCAAAATCTCGTGATACTCTTGAGGATCGTGTTAGGACCCTGCAGGGTATATGTAATTGTTTGTTGATGTTACCCGCAGAGGTCAACAGTTTGAAAGCAAGGGTCCACAAGCTTGAAACAATTATTCAGGTTTGTTTCTACTTCAAATGTTTACCGTAAAATTTTAAGAGTTTAGCGACTTATTCATGTAATCGATCTTTTGTATTACCCAGTATATGAAGAGAAAAATGATGGGTGGACATAGGCAGGACAGAGTTGATCAGAAAGGGAACAAAGGACTGGAAAAAGTAAATCCCGTTTATTATATTTTATTTTTCTTTACATGAGTTTGAGATATTTACCTGAATTTCTTACATTGTACTTAATATATTTATAGGATGAAGTCGCTGGTGATGAAAAGGATATTGATCTTGGTGATGAGTTTTGCCCAAATTTAAATCATAATTTCCTAGAACTGTTTGAGTTTGAAGTCCAGAATGAGGATGTCGAAGCTGAAGGTGTTGGAGAGGTTTGTACAACATTAAGAATATTACATGTAAATTGTCTTTTAAAGTTAATTATATGTTGGTTTGATTTGTATTTTGTGTTACGCACACAGAATGAATGTGTTTACCAAGCTACCCAAGATCGCGTAAAAGCTCAAAAGCAACAAGCTGAGGTTCGACGTGTGGCTGCACAAAGGGAAAAGAGGGCCAGAGACTTAAAGGATCGCCAAAAAGGCGCGGAGCTTAAAAAGCAGTTTTTGAAAACCACTTACGTGAAGCTTCCTGTGAAAAATAAGAGGCAGTATGAACTGGTACCCAGGGAAGAGTTTACGGACGTAGATACGGATGTTAAAGTTCCCCCACTGGATGAACTTAAAAGAAGAAACTCTTCATTATCTCCTTATAAGCTCAAGAAGTGTAAAGATCTCACACCTTGGGAAGAGGTATGACCTAAATCCTTCATTTATGTTTAACATTTTAATCATTTATATAACCGTGTAAAATCCCTTGATAACCTTAGAAACGTTGACTTTAAGTTCAGATAATCTTTCATTTATGTATCTACATGTTACGTGTTGACTGTGGAAGGCAAATTGTACTTGATTGAAATTAGTGAAATGTGATGTTAGTTATAAGTTCATGTATCCTGCTAGGACTGCAAATTAACCACAGGTCATGAATTATATTGTCTAATCTAGGACTGCAATAGTTGGAACCCTTCACATGCCTATCAGCCTATGTATGTTTTCACTCAGGATTATAATTATACGTTTTCCATTGTGCTCACCATACTTTTCGGACCTATAATGTGTAGGATCTAATACGGCCGAACTTCAGGATTGATAAAGTTCATGTTAATCGTGAGTTGGAGGCTTATCTTCAAAGTTCTTATAAGTCTCGTTGCCAGTTTCCTTGGTGCAATGATATTACTGTTGATTATCTTTTCTGGGATTCTTTTGTTGGGATGGACGATACCCGTGAAGGCTGGTTCCGTGATGAGGTAATTAAAAAATGGAAATATTAGCCAGTTTTGTGTTTTTTAATGGAATTATTGATCTACGTTTTTGTTAAATGTCTACAGCACATTGAGCTTTGGGTGATGTATTTGTGGCACTTTAGACCATCTTTTGCAGATTGGTCCGTTGTTAGCAGTTACTTCTTGACACTTCTACTCCAAGGTTCATTGCCACTGTGTTATGCTACCGATGAAGTTTACAAATTGGCATGGTCTGATGTTGACCGGGTATTTATCTTTTTAGCAATTACTTCTTGACAATTCTACTTTAATTTTGTCATGTGGATTTTTTTATTTTTATTATTTTATATTCCTTGCAGGTGTTCATTCCGATAAATGAACCAAAGAAACATTGGTCTGTTGCCCAGTTTCACATACAATCTGGGAATGTTATATTTTATGACAGTCTTTATCGTGGTGAAGAGGAAGGCCGTGACTGGTATCTGCAAATGAGGAGTTGTTTGGAAGTGAATCTTCCCTTGATTCTACGGGAGACAGGTGTGTTTGCCAAGAAACGTATAGACCCGAATTCATACAAGATCAAGTTTCGTCTTGCCCAGAACGTTCCAAAGCAGGGTGGGGTATTTGGTGATTGCGGAGTCTTTGTTTGTATGTTTCTTTACAGGTTAGTAATTCTTGTCGCTATTTGCATTGGTAATTAGATTATGATAAACATAAACATAAACCTTAATTAGAAACTAAGAAATGACACACTCCGATCAACAAACACTAAGATAGACATGAGACATTTAGCTGATAATAATTCCGTCATAAATTTGGTTACACAGGTTTGCTTATGGAATTCCTTTGGATGTCGATGATCCAACCCAGGCAGCACTTGCATATCGAGAGGGATTGATCCGTTATTATTTCAAGAACAGGATAAACTGTGGTTGAATCTAATGGTTGTGACTCATTGTTCCTATTCCCACTAGCGTGAAACAATCAGTTATGTTAGCTTATTTATGAGTACCTATTCGCACTAGCGTGAAACAATCAGTTATGTTGGATGTTATCAATTATGTTGTAATGTTATGAGTCATAGATTTTAAAATGAAAACAATGAAAACTTAGTTGGGAGTACAAGGTGTGTGCCATAACAATTAAGGATCAGCCAAGTTAACATGCTCGTAGTCTTCTGGCATTGATGGGTACCCTGATTGTCTTTGATTGCTTTGTGAGTTTTCGGTTGGGGTTCCTGATTGTCTTTGACTGCTTTGTGATCCTCCTCGTGCAGAGTTCCTATGCTACAATTTATCAAACATAGTTATCAAGTTAATACATTTGTCAATAATCGAATACAAAATAAAATAATAATGTCACACATACTTACCTTTTTCTTTGGCAATGGTGCATTGCAAACTCCTCGGTTGTGACCACTTTCACCGCACCTTCCACATTTATTTTCAGTTGGTTCCTCACCTTGCGATCTAATCCGGTCTTTGTTCTTTGGTCTTCCGGCTGGGCGCTTATCCATTTTCGGTGGATTTACTTCAGGCAAGTTTGTTGGAAGCTCCCAACTTGGGATTTCTCCAACGGGAAATACCAACTCTTGGTATGTAGCTTTTAGAGTGGTTGTTCTAAACCAATCTTGCGCCAAATGATTACAACTTGTTAATCCTTGAAATCTACAAACAGCTATAGCATGACCACATGGCAAACCAGAAAGTTGCCATTTTCTACATGTGCATGTATTTTCCCTGAGCTTTACAATATGTCTCTTCCTACGATCATTTACCTCGTAAATCCTTCTATGTTCAATGGCATTCACTGTCCAATTAACACTCTTAAACATTCTGCCCTGAATCTTTGCATTAGCCCAGTCACTAAGCTCACCCGCAGTTGCATCTAAACATTTGCGTAATAATTATAAACATGATATGTGTGCTAATAATAGTAATAATAATACTAATAATAACCATAATAAACATATATATATATATATATATATATATATATATATATATATATATATATATATATATATATATATATATATATATATATATATATATATATATATATATATATATTTATTTAATTATATATACCTTCGTACTTTTCTCGTTTATCACAAAACCATTCTTGTAGAAGCCCTCTATAGTATTCCATTAGCATTGAAATAGGATGTCTTCGAACGTTTTTTGTTAAATTGTTTATTGACTCTGCACTGTTCGAAGTCATATAATTGTAACGTTTACCTGTGCAATGCGCCCTCGACCAATAATTAATCCCAGCTTCTATTAGTTTGTTGTAAGCTTCCGGTTTTTTTCGTCCAAGTTGTGTGAATGCTTCGTGAAACTCGTCGGTTGTGTAACATTTGCAAGTCTTCCAATATAAAGCCTTAAGCCTTTCGCTTTGTCCAAAGTTGCAATTCAACATCAAATGCCTACAACAATAACCATGAAATGAATCCGGAAAAACCGTCTCACAAGCTTGTTGTATTCCTAGATGTCTATCAGATATTATAGCCAAATCTGGAACATCGCCGATGCATTCTTTCAAGTGGGTCAAAAACCATGTCCACGATCTCCCCGTCTCACCCTGAGATACACCGGTCGCAAGAGGAACAATCTGATTATTTCCATCCATTCCAACGGCGAGCAAATTTGTACCGAGGTATGTACCTTTAAGATGAGCCACATCAATTATTATTAGTGGTCGCAAATGGTCCACGAAAGCCCGAATCTAGAACATTAACAAAGTGTTAGTTTTAAATTAATAACATAAACTATATATTCAATAGAAAAGTTAATTCATAAATTATTACCGCAACACCAAAGGCTATAAAAACCATCTCAAAACGGTCTTTAGAATCCGTCTCAATATGTGTTACCCATTCGGGGTTTTTCAACTTTAAATTATAACAATAATACGGTAATTGCGAAAAAGAATTTTTCGGGCAACCGGTCAACGTCTCCAATGCTATATTTCTTCCTCCCCATGCCTTTTTGTACGAAATGTCGATGTTGTACGTAAGGTTGATGTCGTTTACTACGTCATTTGGCTTATATATCCGACTAGGATCTCCCATCTTCGGTATCAACAAATGACCCAACAATTTAGAGGTTGCATTTCGGTGATTGGGATAGAGTTGTGTTCTGTCACAAGTGTGAATGTCATTTACTTTTCCTATTACCCATTTCATAGTATCTTCCGCCTTAGCTGAAATTATCTTCCAGTCGCAATCGGGAGACAAACAAACTACATCATACCTATACCTATCTGTTTTTCTTGGTCTAAATTGAAAACCTTCTAAAAGAGCCTTTTCACCAATTTCGAACATGCATAATTCTTTGCTATCAAATTCATCACCTGTTTTTATAAGTTTTTTGCAAATTTTCCCGGCCCCTGCTATTTGCGTTTTAATAGGTTGTGTTGGCTGTTCTGGTGGAGGAGGAAAATAGTTAAATGGGTTACTTTTCCATGCATGATCAAAATGGTCGTTTGAAAAAACAGGTTCTTTATTTTTGAAAGTTTCGTTCTGGGGTTCTTCTTCGAAAGGTTTTGTATTAAGATCGAATGCAAAAGTATTTGATGAAGAAGTATTTACCTCTGAGGCATTTTCAATCTTCTTAATATACACATTATGCAACACTGTAGATTTTCCTTTCAGAACTTGATGTACAAAAAACGCAATATCATCATCGTCAGCTATTTCGACACAATTATTTCCAACATTGTAAGAGAGCTCAATATGATCCTGTTGCCCGATGTTGAACTTTTTCTTGACCACATCAACAAGTTGTGCGTATGTAATATTTTTTAAAAGTGATGCACCAAATATTTTTTCTCCACAAACCAAAAATACACTAACTTTACCACTCATGTTTTTTAGGCTTAAACTTGTAAGACCACACAGTTGTGTTTGTGAAACAATATAATAGAATTGTAATTCGCACATTTGTCCAATTCGCACATTCGCACATCTGAAACTTAAATTTTAACCTACCATTGGTACCTTTATTTAAATATCCTACTTACCACATATTTATTAGGGTCCTTTTAATAAATTTACCTTTGACTTTTTTAGGGGTAAAAAATTACAGCTGGATTCATAATTATGCAGTTCGCACATTTGTCCAATTCGCACATTCGCACATCCAAAAATTATTATAAAACTTTACCACCACCGATTATTAAAACACATATTTTACATATTTTTTAAGCATGAACGTGTCTGATATTAACCTCACAACCCTCTGTCACACGATTTGGAGAGCTATTCATATTTATATTACTGCTAGGGTTTGGACATGGCCAAATCCATAAAGAGTGTCTTTGAAACTGAAAAACCCATTAATGAAACCATAAAACACATACCAAACATGATAATAGAAATATGCAAAACCATGACGCCTATCTAATAGACCATAATCATTCAATTTTTGTTGTTGTTCTTAATTAACTTTCTTGCCTTCTTTTTTTTTCTTCTTTTTTGCTTGAGTTGGTTGACTTGCATCTGCACTTTCTTCTTCAATACTCTCCTTAGTTGGTGTTGTTCCCCCACTTCTAATACCCAGACCTATGACATAACCACTTACTTTCGGTGCCTTTGCACCACCAGCTCCACCAGCTACAACGCATCTTTCGTCCAACACCTCTACCTGTGTATCATTAGCCATTAGTTTCTTTCTCTTTAATTTTTGAGTTGAAGGTTGTGCTATGTCTATGTTGGAAGGCAAGTTTGATGAAGAAGTATTTACCTTTGAGGCACTTTCGATCTTCTTAACATACACATTATGCAACACTCTAGATTTTACTTTCAGAACTTCATGTACAAAAAAGGCAATATCATCATCGTCAACTATTTGGACACAATTATTTCCAACATTGTAAGAGATCTCAATATCATAGTCTTGGCCGATTTTGAACTTCTTCTTGACCACAGTAACAAGTTGTGCGTATGTAATATTTTTTAGAAGTGATACACCAAATATTTTTTCTCCACAAACCAAAAATACACTAACTTTACCACTCATGTTTTTTAGGCTAAACGAATTTTAGATACAGTAATTTAGAATTCTAAGACCACACAGTCGTGTATGTGAAACAATATAATAGAAATGTAATTCGCACATTTGGCCAGTTCGCACATTCGCACATCAGAAACTTAAATATCACACCTACCACATATTAAATATCACACCTACCATCAATTAAATTAAATATCACACCTACCACATATTTATTGGGGCACTTTTAATAAAACTACCTTTGACTTTTTCTGGGATAAAAAATAACAGCTGGATTTATAATTATACAGTTCGCACAATTGTTCAATTCGCACATTCGCACATCCCAAAAATTATATGTTATAAAACTTTACCCCCACCCATTATTAAAACGCGTCTTTTTATAACCACTATATTTGGATAAGAGTACTATATGCCTTGTATAAAACTTTACACATTCGCACACTTGGCCAATTCGCACATTCGCACATCTAAAACTTATATATGTTATAAAACTTTACAACCAACCATTATTAAAACATATCTTTTATAACCACTATATTTGTATATGAGACGTTGTCATGGTACTATATGTCTTGTAGAAACAATAATTATACAGTTCGCACATTTGCCCAATTCGCACATTCACACATCCAATAAATTGTATTTGTTTGGAATAAACTTCGTCTAATTTAGTTGTTTTATATTGTTTAATTGTTCAATATCATATCACATCTAACACCATAAATTCCATTGAAAAACTAGATAAAAAAATTACATGACTTAAAATTAAACAATGATTACACTTGACTAAAACCAATTTCAACTCCATTCTTAGGAACCGTATCCTTGGGGAAAACCTTAACCACATTTCTTATTGTAATGTTAAGATAGTGTTTGCCAGATTGTTTGGGAGAAAAAACAGAAACATTATGAAGTACCAAAACAGCTCCGACGGTAATCTCCTTTTCAAACCTCTCATCCTTAATAACTTTGTGATGTATTGTTCCTGAAATTAAACCTGAAACATCTTTCAATGTTACCGTTATATCACCCAACACATTTGGAGTACAAGACTTGATTATCGCAACAACCTTTTCAAGTTTCCCTTTCTTAAGAAATTGTTTGATATTGGCAAAACAACCGATCATGATACCGCCATCAGGTTTCACATACTCAACGGCCCTAACCCATGGCCCAGTATTAAAATCGGAATCCTCACCCACATCATTAGCTACTTTCCTAATGTACTCCTGTGTCATTACCTCATCAGATACACCTTCCGGAATATTATCCGTTTGAACTAGACCTGCAGGACCTCGTATTATACTTGCCGTCACTTCCTCACAATTTTCAAATTTAGAGAATCCAGATGAAAATATGCTTTGTGCGGTGGCGGATAGTCGGAGATCAGAGTCGTCAACATCAAGTAATTCTTCCCAGTTTGGTGGTGAATTCATTTTCAAGCTTAGTTTGTTGCAACTAAAAAACTATAAATTTTTATTTTAGGAATTCAGTGTGTTAGTACCTAGTATTTATAGGTATAGTTATTAACTTGTATAATTCGCACATTTGGCCAATTCGCACATTCGCACATCTGAACATTAATTTTCATATATACCTTTACATTATTGTGGTACCTTTAATTAAATTTCATACCTACCATTCGTACAGCTGGAGTGTTAATTATATACAGTTCGCACATTTGTCCAATTCGCACATTCGCACATCAAACAAATTATATACGTTATAAAACTTTACCAACACCCATTATCAAAATTAAAACACATCTTTTATAACCACTATATATGTATAAGAGACGTCATGGTACTATACGCCTTGTAGAAACAATAATTATACAGTTCGCACATTTGTCCAATTCGCACATTCGCACATCCAACAAATTATATACGTTATAAAACTTTACCAACACCCATTATCAAAATTAAAACACATCTTTTATAACCACTATATTTGTATATGAGACGTTGTCATGGTACTATATGCCTTGTAGAAACAATAATTATACAGTTCGCACATTTAGCCAATTCGCACATTCGCACATCCAACAAATTATATACGTTATAAAACTTTACCAACACCCATTATCAGAATTAAAACACATCTTTTATAACCACTATATATGTATAAGAGACGTTTTTCATGGTACTATACGCCTTGTAGAAACAATAATTATACAGTTCGCACATTTGGCCAATTCGCACATTCGCACATTTGATGAAATCACACATTCGCACATCTGAACATTAATTTTCATATATACCTTTACATTATTGTGGTACCTTTAATTAAATTTCATACCTACCATTGGTACCTTTAATTAAATATCATATCTACTTTTTGTACCTTTAATTAAATATCATACCTACCATGGGTACCTTTAATTAAATATCATACTTACCACATATTTATTGTTAAATTACCTTTGACTTTTTTAGGGGTAAAAAATTACAGCTGGAGTGTTAATTATACAGTTCGCACATTTGTCCAATTCGCACATTCGCACATCCAACAAATTATATACGTTATAAAACTTTACCAACACCCATAATCAAAATTAAAACACATCTTTTATAACCCCTATATATGTATAAGAGACGTTTTTCATGGTACTATACGCCTTGTAGAAACAATAATTATACAGATCGCACATTTGTCCAATTCGCACATTCGCACATTTGATGAAATCACACATTCGCACATCTGAACATTAATTTTCATATATACCTTTACATTATTGTGGTACCTTTAATTAAATTTCATACCTACCATTGGTACCTTTAATTAAATATCATATCTACTTTTTGTACCTTTAATTAAATATCATACCTACCATGGGTACCTTTAATTAAATATCATACTTACCACATATTTATTGTTAAATTACCTTTGACTTTTTTAGTGGTTAAAAATTACAGCTGGAGTGTTAATTATACAGTTCGCACATTTGTCAAATTCGCACATTCGCACATCCAACAAATTATATACGTTATAAAACTTTACCAACACCCATTATCAAAATTAAAACACATCTTTTATAACCACTATATATGTATAAGAGACGTTTTTCATGGTACTATACGCCTTGTAGAAACAATAATTATACAGTTCGCACATTTGGCCAATTCGCACATTCGCACATCCAACAAATTATATACGTTATAAAACTTTACCAACACCCATTATCAAAATTAAAACACATCTTTTATAACCACTATATATGTATAAGAGACGTTTTTCATGGTACTATACGCCTTGTAGAAACAATAATTATACAGTTCGCACAAGAAACCAATTCGCACATTCGCACATCCAACAAATTATATACGTTATAAAACTTTACCAACACCCATTATCAAAATTAAAACACATCTTTTATAACCACTATATATGGTACTATACGCCTTGTAGAAACAATAATTATACAGTTCGCACAAGAAACCAATTCGCACATTCGCACATCCAACAAATTATATACGTTATAAAACTTTACCAACACCCATTATCAAAATTAAAACACATCTTTTATAACCACTATATATGGTACTATACGCCTTGTAGAAACAATAATTATACAGTTCGCACAAGAAACCAATTCGCACATCTTAAATTTATATACGTACCCGGGTTTACAACAGCCAATTCGCACATATGGTGACACACGACATATACCATAAGGCATTCAATCAATTGTTGTAACATAAATAAAAAATAATAAAATAAAAAAATAAATTAAAAAAAATTCATTTTTAACACAAACTTAAATTTTATTAATATGTAAAACAGTAAATAGAGAAAACATTACATAAACATAGCTTAATACATAAACATAAACTTAAATTTTAGAAATTCGGATTATCCCAAGTTTCTGAGTTGTCTGACCGGTAGCCATCGTCGTACGGAGAGTAGTTCGCAAACTTGCTCTCTTCGTACTCTGCCAACAATCTGCTAAACTCCCGCTCCTTACTCTCGTCCCAGGCTGTATTGTCTTCAGAACCTAGCCCAACAATTCTTGGTGCATTAGATGAAGTTGAAGCACCTTGCCCAAATTGTCGGTTCTGTTGTGTTACAGAACCGACATTTTCCTCAAAACTCCAGCGGATCTTGCTGCTGATTTGGTCCTCAATCTGTGAAACGCAACCCCACAACGTCTCACTAATTCTTCCGTCTTTGCTAGCTTCATCGTTAAAAAACTTGTCGAACACAGATTTTCTTTCTTCAGATATGTCTCTGCATTCTGCGTATTGTTGTCGCAATCTTTGTTTCTCTGCCTTTGCAACATCAAATTGCTTGATAACTTCTATCACAGCTTTGTGGCGTGCCGCATCTTCTTTTTCAGCTTGTTGTTTTATATACTCTTGCATTTCTTTGGCGGTATGTGGTAGACGGCATGCCATTTTGAAAATAGAAAAAGTGAGATAAGTATGAGATAAGCGTGAGATAAGTATGCGATGAATGCCTTTTTGACTGTGTTGTTTGAGGGTGTTGTGTATTTATAAACAATAAGTATATAATTCGCACATTCGCACATTTGGCCAGTTCGCACATTCACACATATGTAATTAAATACCTTTTTTCTTTACAACAATCACATTTATGACATTGTCCTTTTAATTAAATTTCAAACCTACCACATATTTATGGGGGTACTTTAACTTGAATTAAATTTCAAAAGCTAATCTGTTATCCAACCAAGATGCGCAACCTACACATAATCAATAACAAGCTGACTAATTGTTTACAACCTACACATAATTAAACATAAACAGTTATCCAACCAAGATGCGCATAATCTGTTATCCAACCTACACATAATTAAACATAAACAGTTATCCAACCAAGATGCGCATAATCTGTTATCCAACCTACACATAATCTGTTATCCAACCAAGATGCGCAACCAAAGTGCACAACAATGTGCACAACCGAATGACAGTTTGCCTAATTGCAACAAAAGTGCACAACAATGTGCACAACCGAATGACAATGTGCACAACAATGTGCAACCAAAGTGCACAACAATGTGCAACGAAAGTGCACAACAATGTGCACAACCAAAGTGCACAACATTTGCAACCATCCACCTAATTGTTTACAACTGACTAATTGTTACCTAACCTACACATAAACAAACTGACTAATTGTTACCCAACCTACCCAACCTACACATAAACAGTTTGCCTACCTGCACATTCACCAAATGACTAATCTTTCTCCAACTTTTTACCTCCAATGGAATGTACCTTTTTGTATTTCCAGAAGAAGGAAGTCAACTGTTCGCGATAGGCAAGAGCTAAGTCCAATGGATTATCCACCATCAACGGAAGATTGTGTGTTAACCGGTACAGAAATATGCATACCCATACACCACAATCCCCGTAATAACCTGATTGTCTAGGCACACCTTCCGCATATTCAAAAGTGACTGAATAATTGTTTATATCAATGTTTTTTTCGGGCCAAGACCTGACCCTCGGCCAAATAGGCTGGTATTACACGGCCAAAAGTGGCCATCAAATTATTCCAATAAGGACTGCCCTCGCTATCTGGACCACCTAGGCTGTCGTAATTTTTCACTAACCCTGAGCGCAGGTGCAGCACTCCAAGGGCCCAATGAATTTGAGGCTCATTAAGAGGTATATAAACCTGCAATATAAAAAGTTTGTTAAAAAAAGTAACTAATGGTTAAATAAATAAACCATCATATTATACTCAAGAAACAAAATAACTAATATTCACTGTCTAAAGTACCTACTTCATGATCTAAACTACTTCATCATACAATAACAGACCACAACTTTATCGAAGCCAATCTATCAAACTCAATTCTTTATATGATAAACCACACTCCTTTATCAAATAAAACAAGGTATCAAGGAGTTACGGACACTCGTGTTGAATGAGATAATGAAGGAGTGTGCACTGTCATGAACAATACACACAGTGTCAATATCGCATTCAACGCGTCTCAATTATTAAGGCAGATATACCTAATGTTGTAGATGGGTTACATTGCGAAATATGAACACCGTCCTTAGTGCAATTTGAGATGCTTGATCCTGATTGCTAGGTTTGGGTCGGCAATCAGCTTCCATTCTCGAAAGAGCCAAAGCTTGTGATCGAGATCAAACACACAAACTTGTAATCCTATTGGAGAGATAAAGGGGAGTCGCAAAAGGTCACATTTTGGGCCAGTTGACGGTTTACCGACGAGTTGCTGCAAATTGGATTCAGACTTGCTACCCCTTTCAATTTGTGATGATTTAACTAGTGTCCTTTCACTTGCTACTACCACGTGAAAGGACACCAGTTAAATCATCACAACTTGTAGGGGGTAGCAAGTCTGAATCCAATTTGCAGCAACTCGTCGGTAAACCGTCAACTGGCCCAAAAGGTGACCTTTTGCGACTCCTCTTTCTCTCTCCAAGAGGATTACAAGTTTGTGTGTTTGATCTTGATCACAAGCTTTGGCTCTTTCAAGAATGGAAGCTGATTGCCGACCCAAACCTAGCAATCAGGATCAAGCATCTCAAATTGCACTAAGGAGGATCCTCATATACGCAATGAAACCCATATTCAACTTTAGTATATCAGCCCAAATAATTGAGCTTGTTTTACTTAATGTATACCAAATATCATGTAAACTAGGCTTCATAAGTACACATAATATAAGTGGTGCGTGAACTAAAACAGCTAGACAAAATAATGATGGAACTTAACATCTTACCTTTTCAACATCCTCGGCAAACCAAGGCACTCCAAAAAGACTACCATTTGCATAATAACCCGGCAGACCGTTATCTCTAAGAAGCTGTTGGATAAAAAATGGGCCTACCATTACCCAGTCCGCATCAGCAGGCCTAAAGTTCCACAGATACCAGACCCATGCATCGATGTGCTGCGATGTCAAAGTATAAAAAAAAGTATTACATTAGCAACATGACATATGAATTAGCAAAATATTCCATGTGAACGTAAGTACATTTTTTAAAAAGACAAGCCATTTAAGTATTGAAAACAAGCCATTAAAGTATTGAAAATTGATGATCGTAATGAAAAGATTGCTGAGTTTCGCCAAGAAATATTGAAAATTTACAAACAAATTGAAGATGCTAAATTCTAAATTGAAGATCTTAATTTTATGTTTACTTATGTTATGTTTTTATCAAGTCTTTCTGGCATATCACAAGATGTTATGTAATGTTTTTACTTACAATATTTATGTTAAAATGTTATTTTACTTATAACATTATTGTTATTGGCATATCAGAAATCTAACAGCATTCAAATTTGCAAAGTGTAGGGAACATCACTACATTATTGTTATTGGCATATCACAAATCTAACAGCATTCAAATATTAAGCATGATAATTATAACAACATCATTTAACCATAAACTTTTCTAAATATTTAATAAGTATTTAATTACATACCGAATCAGAAAGCCATCCTTTTCTGTGCCCGTCCCTGGCCGCTAAAGCAGCCCAAAATTTGCTAAACAGGTGTCCTTCAAACCATGGAAGACTAAATATCATCTCCTTCTTTGTCCGCAAGAACGCGTTTATGCCTGAATGAGTATTCACATAGTTGGTCGGGGAGTTTTCAGGACGGTTAAGCTCCTGTGAAAAATTTCGATGCGAAATAAATTGGTTACTAAGCTGAACTACAACATTTCAGTCGAATATATCTAAGCTAACCGTAGAAACGTATACGTACCTCTTTCCACTCTTCAAGAACAAGCTGAGATCCATCTTCTCCAACAAAAGAGTCTATCTGGGATTTATAGATCCTAGAGCTAGGACGAGCCTTTTTGGACCTTCTTGGTGTAGTAGCTGGAGGAGGTGTGTAAGGATCAGACAAATGTTTGCTCTTCTTCCTCTCCCGTTCGAATGGCACCCTTACGGTTTTAACAGTAACATCTTTGATCACTGAATCACATTCCGCACCAGCATTTGTCACACCAACATCCATCTGCTCACTCTCCTGATACTGAAAAGTAACAAATAATTTTTTCATATCTTATATCCACCTAAATAGTAGGCAATTATGTTCAGGTTCATAAGATTCTATGGCAATACATTATTTTCTATAGAAAACTACGAAAATTAACAATAAGTTTATCTTGTTTTGGCTCTTCTGAATTCAAAAGTATAACTTGACCATTTGTCATAAATTTATGCATGTTTTAATACTTACAACCTGAGTTAAAACCTAATATGTGCATAACATGACCAAGCAAGTTAAATGATGCAATATTAAACTTGTGTGATGTGCATACCAGATTATCAGGAAGAGGGGAAAAGTCAATCAATTCCATCAACTCATTTGTTGAGTCCTGAAACAATAAATACAATCATTTCATCAAAAAACATGAATAATTCCACTCAATATCATTTATAGTAAATACATAAATAAACAAATCATATATGTTAACGACTATTTATTAAAACACAAACCTTTGATTCTTCAATAGGCTCATTTGCTTCAGCCTCAACAGGAGGATCTTCTTCTGTCGCTTCCTTAACGGATGACTATAAAAAAGGAAAAAATTAGTAAATACATAAATAAACAAATCATATATGTTAAACGACTGTTTATTAAAACACAAACCTTTGAGTCTTCAATAGGCTGCTCAACATCAACATCAGTAGCCTCTAAAACACACTCTACAGTGGGCTCCTTAGCAGCAACATTTGGCTGCTCAACATCAACATCAGACTTACCAGCAACACTGGCCTCCTTATCAACAACAACTGGCTGCTTTGCCATAGGCTCCTTAACACCAAACTTTGAATTCAAGGTAAATTAAAATTAACAAATAGATTATCATGTCCATAAACTAACCCGTTAGTGGAAAATTAAAGCTCACAAAATTTTGCAAAATAATTTACAAGATTGTGTGTACCGCCATGCAATAAGTCTCCGCAAGATCACAAGCTGTCAAAACAGTTGCCCGTGTAGTTCGAGCCTGATCGGGAGTACAGACTAACTCCGCCGTGGCTTAATCACAAGCAGGATGAATAATCTGAGGCCCGATATCTGAGCCCAACTCTACAGGGTTAAGTAAACCGACTATCTATGGTTCAAGGTCGCCCGGAATCACCAGTCCATCCGTTTACCCTAGTTGTTTCCCATAGAATAGCCGATTACCACCGTCCGATACAACACTTGGATCTTAAGCAAAGACAAAAGCAAAAGGTTTCCAACACTCACGCTTGATAATTTTTTTGTAAAATTATGTGAACTTTTATTCCCCAAAACAGCCATCTAACTATTCAGGTTTTAATTACCAAAACATAAAAATAAAAAAAATAACAAGTTTAAGACAGCATGCATGAGCCTTCCATAGGCTCCTTAAAAGTAGTAAAAACATACCTGTGAATCCTGAACATGCGTACCCTCACTGGACCCCTCAGCAGGAGCAGTGGGAATCTTACCTGCCCGGAATAACTGCTCTAGAAAAACTACACGATCTTCCAAACCAGCATACTTCTTTATCAGCTGTTTCTTGCTCATCCTCTTGGTCTCTTCATCCAAATCCAGATCACTTGACTCACCTTCATCAGAAATCCCTTCAACAACACTCGTATGCACCTCAGTACGTATACGTACCTCTGTGCGAACTTCTTTTCTTCGAGTCTTTCGCAAAACCCTAGCCTTGATCTTATCTCTTTTAGACGGTTTGAATGTACTCGAAGGGGATCCACCAGCTACGTCGAAATATTTTACACTTGAGCTGAACCAAGGAGATGCCTTCTCAAAATCTGTTGGAATCAAGGATTGCACGGGTGTTGTGTCATAAAAAAGATTCTCGTAATCAGATTTGTTACACCCGGTAACATTAGCCCAAGCAACCCCCCTTGGAATAGCCCCGGCATGTTTGTCCCACCATAGTCTTGCTTGAGGAAATGTTTCTAGAACAAAAATCTGTAATGTAAAAAACATTTCGGTTAGTTGGAACAAATTACTTATCAAGTACAAAAATCTGTAATGAAAGAACAAAAGCGTTTAGATGCATTTCTGAATGAATTTTTATTTAATGGCTAACATATTTCAAGTTTCCAACCAATTCAAGTTTACACTCATGCTCCATTGATAGAAATATATATTGAAGCACTTATACATTTATTCAACTCATACCAAAGGTATGTTGAGCAGCCAAGGACTTATACATTATAAGTTTATTCAAATTTAAACAAGCAGATAAAAAATCGAACAATGTAATAACAAACACACATGTAAAACCATTATTAAACTGTCAAATTGACACATTCATATAAGAAAGTATACTAACCTTCAAGGCGAAAGCAAAACCGTAGATGTTGTAGACAGCCTGGTACAAAGCCCCCTTTCTAGCATACCCATCCATATACGTCTCCCTCTTCTTAGTCACCAACATGTACACCCGTTCATGGAATTCTTGCCACATGTGCTCCCCCCAAGGGAAAGAATTCCAAGACTTCAAATCATCGGCTAGCAAAACAATCTCATTCACAATCACATGTCGCAACTCTTGCCCCATGAAAACAAAATCACCAGCCAGAAGAAGGCACACACGCACATCATCCTCGTCCGATAGCTGCAGAAACTGTTCACTTTCAAGAATGGATTTAAGGTACTCCCCCTTCAAAGACCTAAACCCGGGGAACACCCTCTTCATAAACCTAGACTCCGTACCAGCCAAACTATCTAACTCGATAGGTCCAAAACGAAAACCCGTAATCAGACAAAACTCTTGCCTGCCAAACTGAACAGTATGTGGCCCAACATCAAAAATAAATGGGGTACCAAAAGTAGGGTGATCAACATCCCTTTGGTGAAACAGAAGAAAGTTTAGAATATGGTTATCGTGATCAAAAGTTCTAATGTCCAACCAGGGACCAAAAACACTACTCTTGAACAGATTGTAACACCGCTGCCCCTTTGTTGATAGACGATCTTTTATTGTTGATAGTAGCTTTAAATTAGATCTAATGTTAACCCTAGCATTAACAACCTACAAAAAAATAATAAACAAGTTAACATTAAGAAGTAAAACATAATTAATTCCAACACACTTTCTTTCTATGACAAAATATTCATCTAGTTTTGATGCTAGTATTCAGCTAATCAACATTAATGACAACAAGTAAAAATACAATGATCAAAATCTACAAATTCATCGACAAAACCATGGTTACATATATATGTTCCACAAATCAATGTTCAGCCGTTTCTTGAGAACCCATGAACTATTTCATAAAAGCCCCTTTTCAGTCCCCACAAGAACATTTGTGCCGGGGAATACGCGCCAAAAGGCTGACCCCAAAATTATAATGTCTACATAAATCATGTGTAAAACCTAACTAGTACATATATGAACCACTAATTCTCCAATGTTTTACAGTCAATAATTCTTCAAGTTCAATTCTATTCCAAGTCATAAAAAGTCTAACGATCAAGATCGAAAAAACCCGGACAATCAAGGTCAAAAAAACCCTAACAATCAAGATCGAAAAAACCCTAACAATCAACAATCAAACTGTAACAATCCATATCCAATTCCTAAACAGTCAAACCACTAAAATTTAAATCTAAACAACAGAATACAATAACAATCAAGATCGAATAACTCGAAAAACCCTAACAATCAAGAATCAAACTCTAACAATCCATTTCCATACAAACCCTAACTATAGTCTAATAATCCATTTCCATACAAACCCTAACTATAGTCTAATAATCCATTTCCATACAAACCCTTACACAAAACCGTCTACAATCAACAATAAAATGAAGTGACGACACTCAAAGGTCATCTTCAACTCACATCTTCAACGCAGATCTTAAACAAATCAATGAAAATAAATAACTTACATGAGGTCTGGACATTTTCTTCTTTAACGGTGTTTTTGATCGTGAATTTGTATCGTCCCTTTGTTTGATCGGTGTTTTTGTAGCGTGTTTATGATCGGTGTTTTTGATTTTGATCACAACAGTATTTGTTAAAGTGTTTATTGATCTTAGAAATAAATAAAATTAAATATAAGTTAAAGTGTTTATTGATCTTAGAAGTACAATTTTTATTATTATTAAAATGAGTTTGGTCTTTTCCAAGAAATCTCAAGTACAGGGTAAGATTTTGGAAAGATCTTGCAAGATTTCGTTCGCACGATCGCACAACTTCGTTCGCACGATCTTTTTTCAAAAGTCAACTCTGCACGTGGGTTATTTGCTGGAGCCAATCATTGGCTTGTACCAATTTGTCTGGACACTTGTCGCATTTTCTGTGGTTTCGCACGATCGCACGATCGCACATGACTCTTTTGGGAAAGTCACTTATTTTTGTACTTTTTTTTGAAAAAGTTGAAATTAACATACCTTTTTGATAATTAGCCCTATGGATTATACTGTGATATGCATGATTATAAGATATAATATTACATGTGTATTGTAGAGCATGTATATATGTATTATTTACTTCCTTCTTGAATATTAGATTCAAAGTTTATTAAAAAAATAGTTTTGGTTTAATAACCGTGTTCAATCACTAGCATCATTCATTAGTCGAGTAATAGTACGTGTGTTCGAGAGCTCGTTAATATCTTACTTTAGATATTGATCTTGGATTGTGGAACAAAAGATAACGGGTTCCACGTTAATCATGTTGTTCTCGTTTGATTGTTCAAGTGAAGGAGAAAAAAGATTTGATCCTTGTTCTTGCTAGGATCATAACGGTACGTTCCTATTTAATATTCGGTAATACTTTATACATGTTAAATATGATCCTTGCTTCCGCTATTACTTGCTCTTTGATGTTTATTTATTTATTTAAATGTCAAGATATTTAAATCCAACAGTGGCATCACGAGCCAGGTTTAACATGTAATTGTTATTATCGAAACACATAATTAAAAATCAAATCTTGATTTGGATTTACATGTTCGTTAGTCGAATTTTTTTTAGGGTTTTAATACTAGATCTAAAAAATAATTCGATCCATAATTTAGGGGGGGGGGGTTCGACCCTTTTTAGTTAAAAAGTTAGTTTTGTAACCCTAAATTAGGACATGTTTATGTGTTTATTTGAATAAGGGTTACGTTCCTGTTTAATTCACAATTCTCCATGCAAGGAATTATGAATTATGGTTTGTTTTATTTGCTACATGTTTAGATAAATCTAAAATTAGGGAAGACCTAATCTATTAAATTAATGAATCAGTTATGTGCAACGTGGTATATTATTATTAAAACTTACGCGGTCAATTGTTGGTGTCTGTGGTCCATTGGGTACAATGCGCTCGAAAACCAATGAGAGTTTTATTAATTATATACATAATTATTACACATATAGATTATTAATAGGATTTATCAAAAGGTTTGCATGTGGCTATATGATTTAATTGTTAAGATTATATACGTTATTTGTGTTTATTTAATTTTGTTGAAATTACTTGTCTTATTTGTTTAAATTGTTCATGAATTGTAAGCAATAAGAGGGTGATTTTTGGTATAAAAAATTAAATGGACCTAATAACTATGAAACCTTAATGTGGTAAATTATTTATTGCCAAGTCTTATGTGCCGAAAGTGGTTCGCTTCGCACGGTAATTTGCTCCCAGGCGAGACTAGCAATTTAATAATTTACTACATAATTTATAAGACTTAGAATCATAAACTTTTAATTGATTGATGCAACTGTACAAATGGTCGAAGCGGCGGACCTAATTTGACAAACTATAAAGTGGGTATAAGGAGGCTTGACATTAAATTGTCATCCGAAAGGGGCGCGTTTTTAATTAGCTTTGGCGGACGTTTGCCCCTCCGCTCGCCTGTGCGTCAAATTAGACTTACCAAGTACACCATTATATGTACGAAGCATCTTAAGGCAAAGTTGTAAGTTAATCAACGCCTCAATTAAAACTTTGTTGATTTAACTCTTAGCAAATTGGTAATTAAAATAGTTTTGAAAACCTATGATACAAAGATGAGTGCATGCATCTTTGTACATATTTTGATTATAACATCAAAATAAATACCCTATAAAATTTAAGTCCATGCTATCTAATTATAAGAGACACTTGAAGTTAATATCTGGCGTAAGTGAAACCTTGACACAGATATTAATGACAAGGTAAATTACATGCTTTTATTGCCAGCAGATCAACTGAGTGTAATAAAATTATGTGAATTTACATGTTTCTAAATTAGACGACTTAATTAAGTTATAAGTGAGACCTTGAGACTTAAAGCATGAGATGGGAAGAAACATGCTTACATTGCAAATTGTTTGACAAATGTAATTCCCATAAATTTAGGAGTCGAAAATTGTTTCGTGATTATTGTACGACAGTTACCATCTTTTGTACTTTCACTGCTAGCAGATCAACTGATGTGGTGGAACTGTGGAAAGTTGGATCCAAGTTTTCAAGAAAATTAAATGGTTATATTGTATTTCCTGGGTAGTTTTCTTTTCTTGAAAATTATTATCGAAAATACTAAAATTGAATTTTGTAAATTCATTTAATGTATTAATGCAACGTTAAAAACCGTAAACGTGGGGCATTCTTTTAGCAAAATTGATCTACACCCGTAGGGGTTTAGGCTAGAGTCAACTTTACTAAAAGAATAAACTAAGTCTACTTTCTTTGAGAAGAGTGAGACTTAAACCATATACCTTTTCATGAATGAGAAAGGTATAATGGGAAAATTAGAATTGTCTAAATTCTAAGAAATAACTCATAGCAAAATTTTAATAGTTAAGAAAATTGCACATTTTATGAGTTATTAAATTAGAAGCTTGACTAGTTACCGCAAAATTGGTAAAAGGCAAACTAACACACTTTGTCTAGTTGTTGTGCTTTGACCACTTTTAGATGCTACATACCATTGTGGGGATGGTAATAAAATTAAGGAAGAAATTGCATGCCCAATTATTTCCAAGTTAATTGAATTGATGGATAGTCCATCATTTACAAAGTAGAATACATTCTTTAGTACCTAAGTAATTGTTACGTATAGGATTACTCAAAGGTGTAGGAAAGTAAATAGCACACTATTTGCTTTTATGGTTATGAAACACTTATAATGTTGTCAAATCCAGTGGGAGCATTGTGATGTAATTACTGAATAACATATATAAATGTAATGATCTGTAATTCAGTGGGAGCTACGAGCTTGTTATCTTGGTAGTAACCCAAATTATCTCTAGAATATCTTGAGATATTTACTTTCCAATTGTAGACACTTGTGGGTTTAAGGATAGTCATGTGCGTTTCCTTACTAGACAAGGTGGTTTTATATCTACGAATATCTATGACACAATCATATTGATCACATAAACAAACGATTGACGAGTTGTTTATCTGATACATGATGTTGTTCCATGCACAAGTGGGAGAAATCTTAATTGTGTGCAAGCAACAACACAAAGGAATATGATTTAAAGGATTCTCTTGACTGCATCGTAAGAGATTAATGTTCTAATGTGATTTATTCACATCTAATTAATAGAACACTTGGAATTAATATCTAGCGTAAGTGAGACCTTGACATAGATATTAATGACAAGGTAGATTACATACTTTCATTACTAGCAGATCAACTGATGTAATGAAACTATGTTAATTTGCAAGTTCTAAATTAGATTCTTATTAGAACAAGTGTCAATATGATAATGAGACTACTTCAAACTAAATATTTATGTATTACTGAAGTGACATAAATAAATGAAATAAATTAACTTGAAATACTATTGAAACCAAATTGTGGTGTTCATGATTACTTTAGTTATGCATATTTATATTTTATTGTAAAGATATAAATATGAAGTCTTTTAATTGTTACAAGACTTATAATAAAGTAAGACGTTAACTTGTTATGTTTTTATTAAAACATATACAAGAAGTCATTGAGTTGATCAATGATTTATAACGTATATTGGGAATATAACAGTTATGTTCTTCTTGTTAAGACATGGACATGAAGTGACTTGGTTAAAAGTACTTATGTTATATAGCATGCATTGGCTTGGAAATTCTATTATACCATTAACTTGATTTAGTTGGTAAATAGGTAAACCAAATAAAATATATTTATCTTACATATAGTAAGATTGTCTTACAATATTAATCCTAAATGAAATACATAATGGTTATGGTACGTTCAGTTAGGAAAATCAAACTTTTGTTATATTGTTTGATTAAAGATAACTATATTTTCTATTCTTTCAAAAGTTATCAAGGTTAGGAAATTGAGTATGCATTGTATATACTCAATTAGACTCCAACCTAGAAGATTAATAAAACACCATTTATTATGGAATGTGATGAATCACATTAAGTCTTAAAATTGAAGTTCTAAATTTGTTAAAACTATTTTGAGTAGGTTATTAACAAACTTCATGTAAGGAACTGTCAATGTGTATTTGTAATGTCCCAAAAGAGAACAATTTTATGTTGCTCTACTTGCTAAGTATTTATAGATAGTCTATAAATTGCTAAAAGCAAGTGGGAGTTTTATCTTGAAAGATAAAATTACAAGATATATGATCTTCTAAAACACACTAGCAAATGTCATGCTGAGGATTAACATGTAAATGTTAAATCTCAAGATGAAGGAATACTCATTCATAGATCCGCAAGGATATCTCAAATATTTGTATAATATGTTGAGGATTGTGAGTTACAGGATTATGGTAAACCTGTTATTGAATTGCAAATATTGAATTTGGCAAGTTACTCATACTATGAATGATTAGATGCAGTCCATAAAGATAATTAGTTTTGGAAACTTAATTAATCTTGAACTCTATAGTTACACTATAGAATAATGATGAGTTTCTCCAAAGGAATAAAAATCCTAGAGATTTAAATTCCTGTGTAGAAATCATATGGACAAAAATTTTGTATAGATAATTTAATGTGTGAAAGGATTATCAAACACACTTAAGCAATTAACTGTGATTGAAATTCTTTTTAGGTACATTAAATGTATAAAGATTATTATTGTCATTCTTAGTTTCATTTATATGAAATTAATAATGGAATATCAAGACTCTTTCTTGAGTAATTACTTGTGCGAGGACGATAAGTAATTGAAAGGAGTATTTGAATTCAAATAATCTTTGGAAGTATACAAAGTGCAAATCATTTATGAATGGATTAATGCATGCATCTAGGAGATATACTTATGTTTGATTATTAAATCCAAGTGTTGATTTATAATTAAAATAAGATAATTTCTTAATATTTCTAAAAGCAAGTGGGAGTGTTATATTTATTTTCTTATTTCATGTATGTTGTATAACATATAGGAAATAACATTCCTTAAGCATTAAATGTTAAGTCTTAGTTTGGAATGAAACTTCATTATGGAAATTTAGAAAATAAACATACAACCTTGGAATATATGTTTATTGTTATAAACATAAGCGGTAAAATAATTGATTCTAATAAACATGATTATACTATTAGAAAGTCTAGATGGATACATATCTTTGAAAAGATATGACATGAATAAATCTGAGTTTGACGCAAGGATTTTTCATGTACATCATGTTGTATGTTGTATCATGCTTGATGAAAGATGATTTGACAACATTAATATCTAATTGAAAGTTATTAGATAACTAAGTGTAATGGATATGGTTAGATTTAGAATTAACATCCTCATCCTGGAATAGCTCCTGAATTCTAAATATGAACCATATGGCAATTGTTGCGTAATTGATGTAGCCGACAAATCTTGAAAGATTTGAAGGTATCAAACATTACACAATGGATATTAAAGTTTACCGGATTTTAAAGAGCATATTGTTGTTTGCATACAATGATGCTGATAAGATTGATATGACACTCAATACTAGTCATGGTAGGATTTTATCATAGTTAATGGTCATGTGTACTAGTTATGCTTAACTGTAAGCATAGTTGCATTATACATTAAAGAATTAGAATACTTTAAACTATAAAAGGTTTGATAGTTTGCTTGTCATAAATTCGTGGTTGAGGATGTCACGTATTTTATGAAATATTATGTGGCCTTATCAAGATAATTGAATGCACACATACAAGAACTTCATTAATTTAATTCTTGAAATAAGTATTCTCAAAATTCCCATAGATCAAAATTAGTTGATTTATGCCTTGTCAACAAGTATGTTTGACATGACTTGAGGCATAATTCATTAATTAGAATTATCATGCATTGATCTATTTTAGTGTTTGGATAATGGGATGTCTTTGACAGTTGTTATTTTAATGAAATAAAATAATGGTTATGTTTATTTATCATTTTCTTAATAATATATCATATATTTGCATGTTTATATCCTTGAATATATTTATATATTCTAAACTGTCTGTTGCCAGTTAATGATATTGGAATATCATTAAATTAAGGTAAATATGAGTATTGGTATAATATACTTGAAGGTATATTGATGCGTTGTCATACCAATTTCACATGATATTCAAATTGTTTGAATATAGGACTAAATCCCGCCACATGAGTTTACTTTATGGATCTTGTCATCAAGTAAATCATGAGTATATAGTTATCCTCAGACTTGAGATACCAGATAACTGTCATGCATGTAGTGCAATTCTTTGATTCAATTTAACGCTATACGTAACGGGTAGCTATACGGATTATTTTAGGAAGCGTTGCGAAGTGCATGTGTTATGCTCGTAATCAAGATAGAATTTGTTCTTTCAAATTGTTTGGAGTTTAATACTGTTGGGCCCCTCGTAGGGTTGACAACATGTTTGTGCGGCCGCACCCAAGATCTCCCCTTAATAGTTCAGATAATTTTGTAATCTTGCTCAATCATAAACAACGAGAAACATAATTATTAATAAAGAATGACTTGGATCCATATCTTTATTAATGTAGTATTAGAACAAAAGGATAAGTATGATGATTAATCATCAAGTGGTTTTTCCAGGAGACCACCACCCAAGTTGTACTAGGGGCATTGGCGGATTGCACACTTTACATATGAATGACTAACGTAAATAATTAATATATATAATTATTATATATTTTAATTATTTGGACACGAAATATTACTAACGGACGTTAAAATAATTAACAGAATTGATTAATGACTGTTAGTAAATAAAGAAGGGGGTTTAAGTGTCAAGTTTTGAAACTTGAGAAGATATTAGACTCAAACTTGAAGAATAAGTTTGAAGGCTGACATTAATATATATTCAAAGTCAATTGACTTTAATGTATAGTAATTCTTTGCATGTATGGTACATATGATATCTTTTGAAAGATATGGATTGTACTGTGATATGCATGATTATAACATATAGGCTATGTTTGGCGCACGAGCTTATCAGAGCTTATCGTAGCATGAACTTATTTTTTTAGAAAAATAAGCTACCATTGAAAATAAGTCTCGTTTGGCTGACACGGCTTGAAGGAGCTTGTTAAAAAAATAAGTTACTAAATGAAATGCTAGTTGTACTAGCATGTAAAAAAAAGCTCCAGCCACCTGCTCCAGCAACCAGCTCCAGCAACCCGCTCCAGCGATCCGCTCCAGCTCCTACTTGTGCCAAACATACCCATAATATTACATGTGTATTGTACATCATGTATATATATACTTTCTTTTTGAATATTAGATTCAAGGTTTATTAAACAAAATAGTTTTGATTTAATAACGGTGTTCAATCACTAGCATTATTCGTTAGTCGAGTAATAGTACGTGTGTTCGAGAGCTCGTTAATATCTTACTTTAGATATTGATCTTGGTCTTGGATTGTGTAACAAAAGGTAACGGGTTTCACGTTAATCATGTTGTTCTCGTTTGATTGTTCAAGTGAAGGAGAAAGAAGATTTGATCCTTGTTCTTGCTAGAATCATAACGGTACGTTCCTATTTAATATTCGGTAATACTTTATACATGTTAAATATGATCATTGTTTCCGCTATTACTTGCTCTTTGATGTTTATTTATTTCAAGAAAACACTAGAAACCACTTTTTAGTTAGTGCTAAAACAGTACTTCACTCGGTTAATTTTGGTGCTTTTTTGAACTAACAAATGTAAATAAACTACCAAATGATGTCTACATGCATTGAACTAACAAATGTGAAGTTTCTGTATTAGATTTTGCTATAAAATCATCAACCCCGTGTTTCATTTTCACCATCAAACAAGTCCGCAGCCCATTTTTTTTTTTTTTTTCGTAACAAGCAAGCTCATGGAAGAAAATCAAGAAATAGTGGTGACTCTTCACAACGGCGTTGATCTAAAAGAGTCCTCACTCTCTTCAAAGATGAAACCATACGCCGTTATCTACATTAAAGGCTATCCCGGAAAGCTTAAAAGCTTTACTGATGAAAAACATGGTTCCAATCCTGTTTGGGATGTTGCTTTCAAATTCAAGTTTCAACCACCTTTGCCTATCGATGCAGTTCTTGTCTTCAAGATTAAGCATCGCTCCTCGACTAAAATTGACAGACGTATGGGCAAAGCCAGAATTCCTCTCAAGTTCTTCTCTGATGCTGAATTTTCCAACAGGGTTAGCCACGACGTTCGTTTATCAAACGGGGAGGATATGGGTAGAATTTACATTTCTTACAAACGCAACATTATCAGCCCATCTACTCCTCCAGCCAATGTTCCAGCCATTGAGATTTCAAATGAACGTCCTCGACCTTCACGTTTTTCATTCGAAACCTTTAAAGGCTTAGCAGGTTGCTTTACAGTGGTCCTAGGTGTCATAGAATTGATATCTGGTGGCTGTAACTGTTCCTAGGGCCGGGCACGCGTGTGCTTCAGAGTTCAGATCAGATTAGCTTGTTATAATATGTTAGACTCTAAATGATGAAAGCCAATTTGTGTTTGGCTACATGTGATAGATACATAAGTTTGTCTAAATGATGAAAGCCAATTTGTGTTTGGCTACATGTGATAGATACATAAGTTTGTTGAATGCAATTTGTTTTTCTTATCTAAAGCTAGTATCGACATCAAAGTGAATGCTGTTTGTGTTTGGCTACATGTGATAGATACGTGGATGAAAAAAAAAATTCCAATTGCATTATAATAGACACCTATATGCTAGTATCGATATCAAAGCGACATGAGCAAACTATTGAGTTGATTAAACATATTCAGTGACATGTAAAGCAACGAAAAGATTCACCCAACAATAACATGTGGGAACTCTAGATATCTTAAATTTATCGAACCAGGTCACAATAACATATTAGAAATCATGGTTGATAAAATCTTAAATTTATCACTAACATATATACATGAAAATTTCGGTACTAATCGGTACAAGACCGAAATACCGGTACCGGTACCGACCCGGTACCGTACCCTTGAAATCGGCACGATATTCGGTTCTCACTTTGGGTCGAGTTCGGTATCGATACTAGTCGGTTCGGTACTAGTCGGTTCGGTACGGTTCCTGTACCGATCTCATCCCATATGCTAGACCAAAAAAAAACTTCTACAAAATAAATCCACAAAGTGTTAATATATGTGGTCAGGTGATCTTGTTGGTAGGCTGGTTTGTAAAGGACGGTTCGACTGTTCGAGGTAAAATAGTGGTCATATTGACAGTGTTAGAGTTTTAATTGAAAAATATTATCGTGTATGACTAGATTCGAACTCGCGAGCGAGGGATTGCACACTTTACGTATGAATGACTAACGTAAATAGTTAATATATATAATAGTTATGTATTTTAATTATTTGGACACGAAATGAGGACTAAAGGATGTTAAGTAATTAACTGAATTGACTAATAACCGTTAAGTAAAAAGTAAAAGGACTATTAGTAAAATTTGAGGATCAAGAAAGATCGAGAACCCAAGCATGGGCTTAGGCCGATCGGATTTATGGGCCTATAACCCTAAATCTATTTCTTCTTCACTAAGATTTTATTCACTATATAAATAAAATATATAGGTAACTTTTGTGGCTGGACTTTTGTATGCAAATCACTGTTACCAAACACATGTCGACTGTTACCACAAAAGTCACTTGTACTTTGCTTTTGAAAAACACAATCGATTGACTTTTGCATACTATCAATCATTGTTTTCTTGTTAACAAAAAGTTTGGTTAAGAGCATGTGTAGTGGGAAGAAGTGAAAAGTGAGGGGTTGTTTGACACATGACATGTGGGGTAATGTGGGGCTTTGTTGAAAAAGTGGTGTAGTGAAGAGTGGGGGGTTGTTTGACACTTGTCATTTATTTTATATTCTTTTTTATTTTTTTAATAATAAAAAACTTATAAAAAAAAACTAAATAATATAAATAAAAAGATAATTTCATTAAAATAAATCCTAAAACTATTACATAATTAAAAAAAAAAAAAAAAAGTCATACAATTTCATAATAATAAAAAACTTCCACACCGCCTTGTGATGGAAAGGAAACCCCTTAAGCGCCTTGTATTCCTTGTCGGCGGCGTCGTATGCCCACGTCAACAAACTTTCACCACTTGGTACCGGCTTATTATTTTTCCGGTTGTAGATACCGTTAAAGAGTTGACACGCCCTGTTGAGGTCGGTCCACTTCCCCCGAATCATGTCCGGCGTACGATAATCATCTCCGACACCCATTGCGGAAAAAAATGCTTCTCGAATTCGAGCCCAAAAAACCAATCCTCGTTGATAATCCGCTACAAAATAGACAAATAAACATAATAAGTTAAAGAAAAAATAACGAAAAAAAAAATAACATAGTAACTAAAAAAAATAACGAAATAACTAAAAAAAAATAATAACGAAAAAAAAAATAACATAATAACTAAAAAAAAATAACGAAATAACTAAAAAAAAAATAATAACGAAAAAAAATAATAATAACGAAAAAAACATAATAATAACGAAAAAAATATAATAACGAAAAAAAATATATATATACCGGCGTTTGGATCCGTCGCAATTTCTACCCACGCACGTGCCAAGCACATCAACTCGTGGTCGTTCCATGGCATAAGCGTCATCTTAGCTCTTGGCTCGCTCCCTCGGGTTTTTTTTTGTGCGCCCGCCTTGGTTTTTGAGACAGACCGGCGGGTTGTTTACCCTTCGCTCGGGTAACGCTTGGAGGACTATCCGGGACAATCTTCGGGACACTCTCGTTAGATCCAACATTTACCGGGTTTCGTTGCACATAATTTTCCGGGCGAAATTGTGGAGATGTGTTGAATTGTGGTGGGAATTGTGGAGATGTGTTGAATTGTGAAACGTTTTGTTGGTTATGCGAGTTGAACCCGTAATTTTGGTTACCTAAAACGTAGTTTTGAAACGTGGTTTGCGCATTTGGTGGCATATGTGATGAACTCAAATAAGTACATTTTATTACTATCATTTATCCTATTAATTTGACTTGTTTTACTATATTATGTATGAGGATTGATACTTAATCGTTTACTTTTGTAATTCTCAGGTAAAAACAAGCATTTGGTGAAACTTGGCGATTTTGGACTAATTATGGAGCAAAACGTGCATAAAGTGAAAGTCTACTGACATGGACAAGATCAAGTCAATTCTGCTCCAGATGCGCCGCATCTCACTCTCAACATGCGCCGCATCTATATCAAGATATCACCAGATACGATCCAAGATACAAGAGGACATGCGCCGCATCTAATCATGGAGTTACGCCGCATCTTCTGGCGGTGTACGAATATTCCTGAATATTATAATCTTGGACCCCACGCGAAGTTAAGTCAATGCGCCGCATCTACTTAATAGATGCGCCGCATCTTCCCTCAGACAGAAACTATAAATACCCCGTAGACCAGACGAATTAAAAGTTCCAAAAAAAAGAGTTCCGAAAAACCTAAAACCGAAGACCGAACAGGAGGAACAAAGGACGAATTCAGTCAAGGAGGCAGCACAAGACACACCCAAATCAAAGATACAAGAGCTGTAAGAAGGTGCTGCATATGTTTAATTCATTAAGTAGTTTTGTTTTATTGTGTTAGTAAACTTTAATTCATCAAGATTGGTGGCTTGTGTAATGTGGCAACGGAAAGATTGCACTCCCTTAAAACTGCTTTCTCATTAATTAAAGTTTATATGTTGATGTCTTTGGTTACTACTTATTAGTGCATTGATAACCTCTGTGTTTATTAGTGGCTTGCGGGCATTTGACTGCGGGACATAATGTGGCTCCCACGGTTGTTTCTAAATTGATCACTTAGGAATAACTTTTAGACATAAGTAATCATTAAGGGTTTACTCGCCGATAAGAATAGGACCAACGAGAAAGGATTAACTACATACACTTCATATAAAGCTATCAATAAAACAAGTGACAAACTACTTAATTATAAGGACAGCCCTCTTATTGTCTCGAGTATTTATCAGTGTACGTGTGTGCTACTTGCTGATTCGTGCCTATTGGTTTATTTTACTATTTAATTGCAAACAAATCGTGCCAGTCTCTCAGGCTGAAACCCCCTTGCGTTAGGATATTAAAATACTGATTAGATTAACGAGATTATACGTTCCACTCTTAGTGATCGACACTCTACTTACCATTATCTTCATACTGACCGGGTACACTGCTCGTTAAGTGTGTGTGTTATTGATAAGTCGGCTAAATATAAATTTAAAACTTGAGTAGGCATTAAAACTGCTAAACCGCAACGACACATCACGCGCATCAAGTTTTTGGCGCCGTTGCCGGGGAGTGAATTGTTATTTTCTGTTAATTTGATTAGTATTTTAATTAGGTTTTTCTTTTTATTAGATTAATTGCATCATTGTATTATTTTGCATATTTGTTGTTTTGTGTGTTATTTGTTTGCTTTTATTTTTGTTTGTGTGTTTATTTTTGTTTTTGTGTTTTAATTTTTTTTTTTTTTTTTTTTTTTTTTTTTTTTTTTTTTAATTTTTTTTTTTTCGTATTTTCTGTTCTGCTATCGTTGTACTGTGCTAAATCAAACGATACGGCGCATCTGATCTCTCAGATACGGCGTATTGCGTTTAATTTTTTTTAAAATACAACGCGTTTAATTAATTCGATACGACGCATCTTTTCCCCAAGATACGGCGTATCTGTTTTTAACAAGAAAATTTTTCTAAGCGATAAAGTAATACGACGCATCTGCTTTTGCAGATACGGCGTATCTATTATTCTAATTAAAAACAGTTTGCGAATTATTAAACAGATACGACGTATCGATCTATATCGATACGGCGCATCTTTCTGAATCAAAAATCTTGTATTTTTAAACGTAACGAAAATACGGCGCATTAACTTTCGTTAATACGACGCATTTAATTTTAATTAGATAAATTGATTTTTGATTAATTAATTCGATACGGCGCATTCATAAATTCTAAGCGGCGTATCTATTTTCTGAATAAAGTCTGATTTAATTTTAACGATTATAAGATACGGCGTATCCAACTTTTTGGATACGGCGCATCGTCTGCAGATATCAGCAACTTTTATTCTTTTCTAATTTCCGAACGGAAAATATTTTGAATTACCCTTATACTAGGAAGCTTTTACTTTGAAATTTTCTTGTTCTTAATTTTCAGGAACAATGCTCGATATTTTCCCAAACTGGTTCGGAAAACCTCAAAGAAACCTTACTATGGAAGAGTTTGCACTACTAATCGCTCAAGCCAATGAACAAGAACTTCATGAAGCAAGGAACTTTATCACTGAATTCAAAGGCAGTCATGAGCTGTTACTAAAGGAACAAAACAATATGATCAATGGTTTGGCAATTGAAGTGCACCAATTGTCAACAGTGCTTAACAAGGTTCTTTTGGTAAGGCACGATCTGAAAGGAATTACAACTAGAGGCGGAAAGTCAACCTTTCAAATCAGAGAAACACCCGAGGATGACAGTATAAACAAAATTTCCCCTGAATCTTTACCACCTGAGCAAGAGCAACCAAATGAGACTGATCCAGAACCTGTAATTAGAAGAGAGCCCTGCAACCGATTCAAATGCCTTGCCTCATAAAGAAAGAGACCCAGGAAGTTTTACTCTACCTTGTTCTATTAATAATATATCTTTCAATAATGTGTTGGCTGACTTAGGAGCTAGTGTTAGTGTTATGCCTCTTAAGACATTCGCTACCCTAGGACTAGGAAAATTAGCACCAACTAAATTACTTATTGAATTGGCTGATAAAACAGTAAAACGACCTGAAGGGATTGCTAATAATGTGCTAGTTAAGATTGAGCAGTTTATTTTTCCCGTAGACTTTTTTATACTAGACATGCCCGAGGATGTTAAGATTCCTTTAATCCTCGGAAGACCTTTCTTGTCTACTGCCCATGCTAAGATTGATGTGTTTAAGAGAAAAATTTCATTAAGGGTAGGGAATAATAAACTAGTCTATAAGTGCCAAGATCCGGTTAAAAGCATAATTAGAGGTGTTTATGTGCTAGGATTAAGGGAGCGTATGGACCTGGATCTTGAAGCTAGACTTATGGGAGAAACATTGATTCAAAACAACTCAACTAATCCTAATCATGAAGACTTTGAGGAATTCATTGACCTTAATGTACCTACCGAACTTAGACGCGATGTTGTTAATGATTCTGATGATGAGTGGTATGATTGTGTAGTAATTAATAAACGTAGGAGAATAGTTGAGAAAACGAATTTGAATAATGATGTGTTTATTGAACTACCACCCCACCTTGCTTATTTGTGCCTATATGATAATAAGAATTTCCCGTCTATCATTTTGTCATCTCTGCCCGAAAGGGACAGGACTTTGTTTATACAGATATTAAAGAAGAACGGCGTGGAAATTAAGGACGAGCAAGGAGTGTTCAATATTACTGAATTGGCGATGAAGGAGCGCGATGTTTCCGACTCCTTCAATGATCGATATTAAAGAGCTGAACGTGAGTCTAACTTGAAGACTCTGGAATAAAGACAAGTGCTGACCGGGAGACAACCCGGATTTATTATTCTGTTTTCTGTGTCGAGTCAGTCAGGCCCGCTGAGGATACGGCGCATCTCAATCCTGAGATGCGACGCATCTCCTGCAATGGTCATATCTTATTTTATTTTTCTGCATTTTTATTTTCGACTTTAAAACTATTTATCAGTTTATTTTAATGCGGCGCATCCCTGGTTAAGGATGCGGCGCATCTTTATTCTGATCCGTATTTATTCCAGGCTCGATACGGCGTATCTTCTTCCATAAGATACGGCGCATCGACTGACCTGATGATTTTCAGTTTTAATTTTTAAGTTTTATTTTTCCTAACTACTAATGTATTATGCAAGCTTGAACCTTTCTTATCTTAGGTGTGTTTTAAAGTGATGGTGATATTATAGTTTCCTGAATTTCCTGTGGATACATCGAGTATGAAGCTTTAACGTTCTAATCTACAAGAAAGATGATTTTTGCTCTTATACAAATGGAGGATCATACCGAGCAAATCTCAGGGGAGTTTTTCTGTTCTAATTCTTTTAATTTTCCAGTTTTTAACCTTTTATACAAACAACGAGGACGTTGTTTAACTTAAGTGGGGGGATTGGAGAATTAGAACACTTAACAATTACTTGTCCTAAACTTTTTCAAAAATTATGCTTAAAATGTGCTTAATATATCAAACTTAAAAATTTTTTAGCATGTTTTTGTTTAAGATCTAAGTTGCATAGCTGCACACATGACGTTATTTTCAAAAATTGTGATTTTTCAAAATTCACAAATCTATGAGTGTGCCGGTGACTTGTAAACTTTAGAACTTGGCTTGTATACTATTCGAGACCACCATAATGAGTATTATTTATATAATTGGAATGACTTGTCTAAATTGGTAAAATTCTAGGATTACACCCAAATGGCCTTTAAATGTTACGTGTTATTAGCTAACTACACTGGTTAGTTAACCCCCGTATAAACCCTTTTGTTACTCTCATTTTTAGAGTAAGATACCCCTAGAAAAACACTCAGAGCCATTCCTTTCGTTTCTTACACCTATGTTTAAAATGTTTCGTTATACCCTTACACCTTAGCCTACCCTGTAGATTAGAATCCGTGGTTGGTTAATTGCTATAGGCAAAGTGTGTTTCCTTACATTACCTGTGTTCGCGTGCGTAATTCATTATCTATTGTTAGGTCGGGAAATTGCACAATGCAATTGGAGTGAAAGTAAATATTGTATATCTTTGAGTTTATTTTTCGTGTGTTTACTACTTTCGCTATTACCATTATTTCTGAAAGTATGAAAAGTATGGAAAAATTATCCGGAAAGAAAGTTATAGTGATGTGGTGAAATTTTACACATCTATCTTTATGTTCAAAAAAAAAAAAAAAAAAAAAAAAAAAAATCGAAAAAATGAGAAAAGAAAAAGAAAGAAAAAAGAGTTGGATGTTTATTTTAAGCCAACTTATGTAAAGTTATGTAAGTGGTTCATATGGCCACTATTTGTTGTATTATATCTATGGATTGAATGGGAATTGGCAGTTATGGGAACGCCAATTAAGGTTTATTCTTTGATTAAGATCTTGTTGAGTATAATTCGTGTCTACCTAAAGCGTGTGTTTCAAGTGTTAAAGCGTGAGTTATTCGATGATATGAGTCTTATTCATGGGATGGTTGGGATAGTGATTAACCACACTTAGGATTTTAATTTATTTGTTTTGTTTATTTTTCATTTTACACCAATTTATATCCCAAATATTATCCATGCCCTTTATTATTCTTTATCCAACCAAACCTTTGATTTATTGAGATTAGGGATTTGAGCAATCTTAAGTATCGT
The DNA here is from genome assembly GCA_021014915.2 of Artemisia tridentata subsp. tridentata. Lineage (NCBI taxonomy): Eukaryota > Viridiplantae > Streptophyta > Magnoliopsida > Asterales > Asteraceae > Artemisia > Artemisia tridentata. The sequence continues at coordinate 409,880,167 of CP139504.1, forward strand.
AGTCGTGGATTCGGCTATGTATTTATGATTTTGTCGCCCTTTTTGATATATTATTATTGGTGAAGTTTGGACCTATCTTTAGCCTATTCGAGTTAAGGATTTGAGCAATTGCAAGTATCGTGTTCGTGGATTCGATCATGTATTTGTGATTTTGTCGCCTTTTCTGGAATTTGAGATCGATAGTGAAAAGAGAATAATTAACCCTTAAGCCTAAAAACCCTTTTTACCGCTTTAGACTTGTTATTCCTTAGCTTTAGTGGTGGAGATGTGTATACTTGCCAAGCTTATGATAGAATATTCGTCACGACTGGACAGTTAAACGATTAGATTTGATTTTATCGACTTATTTTATTTTACTTCTAATTCGTTAAGTGTTTAGTTGTGTGATTGTGAAATAAACGAATACATGCTTAAATATAAAAATAAATCCTAACATCTTTTAGGATACATTTTCATAAGAGAAATTCTAAGGTTTACTTGGGGACAAGTAAAGTTCAAGTGGGGGGATATTTGATGAACTCAAATAAGTACATTTTATTACTATCATTTATCCTATTAATTTGACTTGTTTTACTATATTATGTATGAGGATTGATACTTAATCGTTTACTTTTGTAATTCTCAGGTAAAAACAAGCATTTGGTGAAACTTGGCGATTTTGGACTAATTATGGAGCAAAACGTGCATAAAGTGAAAGTCTACTGACATGGACAAGATCAAGTCAATTCTGCTCCAGATGCGCCGCATCTCACTCTCAACATGCGCCGCATCTATATCAAGATATCACCAGATACGATCCAAGATACAAGAGGACATGCGCCGCATCTAATCATGGAGTTACGCCGCATCTTCTGGCGGTGTACGAATATTCCTGAATATTATAATCTTGGACCCCACGCGAAGTTAAGTCAATGCGCCGCATCTTCCCTCAGACAGAAACTATAAATACCCCGTAGACCAGACGAATTAAAAGTTCCAAAAAAAAGAGTTCCGAAAAACCTAAAACCGAAGACCGAACAGGAGGAACAAAGGACGAATTCAGTCAAGGAGGCAGCACAAGACACACCCAAATCAAAGATACAAGAGCTGTAAGAAGGTGCTGCATATGTTTAATTCATTAAGTAGTTTTGTTTTATTGTGTTAGTAAACTTTAATTCATCAAGATTGGTGGCTTGTGTAATGTGGCAACGGAAAGATTGCACTCCCTTAAAACTGCTTTCTCATTAATTAAAGTTTATATGTTGATGTCTTTGGTTACTACTTATTAGTGCATTGATAACCTCTGTGTTTATTAGTGGCTTGCGGGCATTTGACTGCGGGACATAATGTGGCTCCCACGGTTGTTTCTAAATTGATCACTTAGGAATAACTTTTAGACATAAGTAATCATTAAGGGTTTACTCGCCGATAAGAATAGGACCAACGAGAAAGGATTAACTACATACACTTCATATAAAGCTATCAATAAAACAAGTGACAAACTACTTAATTATAAGGACAGCCCTCTTATTGTCTCGAGTATTTATCAGTGTACGTGTGTGCTACTTGCTGATTCGTGCCTATTGGTTTATTTTACTATTTAATTGCAAACAAATCGTGCCAGTCTCTCAGGCTGAAACCCCCTTGCGTTAGGATATTAAAATACTGATTAGATTAACGAGATTATACGTTCCACTCTTAGTGATCGACACTCTACTTACCATTATCTTCATACTGACCGGGTACACTGCTCGTTAAGTGTGTGTGTTATTGATAAGTCGGCTAAATATAAATTTAAAACTTGAGTAGGCATTAAAACTGCTAAACCGCAACGACACATCACGCGCATCAATATGCGAGATCATTTCTATAAGTTCTTTGTTTGAAAACATAGCCTCGTTCTCGTTAACGCGACGAGGACGAATGTATTCGTTGTTTGGGTAATATTGTGGGCGGGTTGGGCGGTTGGGATTCTTGGTGGTTTGATGAGTTTATATTGTTTGATGAGTTTATATTGTTTGAATGTGTAAAAATGTATAGAAGTAAATTGGTTTTATAGAAGTGAATTGGTTTGAATGTGTAAAATTGTGTTGAAATGGGAATTTAAAAAAAAAAAGAAGAGGAGCGCTGCTTATTTCTTACCGTTGCAACGTTCGGATTTCATTGGGAGAAGAGGAAATGGAGCGCTGTCAGAACCACGAAGGATGGATAATTTTAGCCAACAGCGCCCCTCCGTTTTGGAGGAGGGGGCGCTGTTGGGCGCTGTTGATGACTATTTCGGGTGCTACAACGCCCATTACGTATGCTCTAACCGTGTTCAATTACTAGCATCATTCGTTAGTCGAGTAATAGTACGTGTGTTCGAGAACTCGTTAATATCTTACTTTAGATATTGATCTTGGATTGTGGAACAAAAGGTAAGGGGTTCCACATTAATCCGTTTGATTGTTCAAGTGAAGATAAGAGAAGTTTTGATCTTTGTTTAGCTAAGATCAAGGTACGTTCCTATTTATTTTTCGGTATTACTTTATGCATGTTAATTATGATCCTTGCTTCCACGTTTTGTGTGCTTTGATGTTTATGGTTATTTATTTATTTGAATGTCAAGTTATCTAAAACCAACAGTGGCATCACGAGCCGTTTAACATGTAATTGTAATTATCGAAACACATAATAAAAATCAAATCTTGATTTGGATTTACATGTTTTTATTAGTTGATTTTTTTTAGGGTTTTATTCTAGATCTTAAAAATTTAATTCGAACTATACAATTAGGGAGGGGGTTCGACCCTCTTTTGTTAAAAAGTTAGTTTTGTAACCCTAATTAGGAACATGTTTATGTGATTATTTGAATAAAGGGTTACGTTCCTGTTTGATCCATGATTTTTTCATGCAAAGAAATCATGGATTAGGGTTTGTTTTACATGCTACATGTTTTAGATAAATCTAAAATTAGGGAAGACCTAATCTATTAAATTAATAAATCAGTTATGTGCAATGTGATATTTAATTATTAAAACTTACGCGGTCAATTGTTGGCGTCTGTGGTCCATTGAGTACAATGCGCTCGAAAATCAATGGGAGTTTTATTAATTATATACATAATAATTACACATATATAGATTATTAATAGGATTTATCAAAAGGTTTGCATGTGGCTATATGATTTAATTGTTAAGATTATATGCGTTATTTGTGTTTATTTAATTTTGTTGAAATTACTTGTCTTATTTGTTTAAATTGTTCATGAATTGTAAGCAAACAAGAGGGTAATTTTTTGGTATAAAAATTAAATGGACATAATAACTATGAAATCTTATGATGTGGTAAATTATTTATTGCCAAGTCTTATGTGCCGATAGTGGTTCACTTCGCACGGTAATTTGCTCCCAGGCGAGACTAGCAATTTAATAATTTACTACATATTTTTTATAAGACTTAGAATCAAAAACTTTTAATTGATTGATGCAACGGTACAAATGGTCGAAGCGGCGGACATAATTAGACAAACTATAAAGTGGGTATAAGGTTGGTACGCATTAAATTGTGACCTTAAAGAGACTCCATTATGTCTCTCCGCTCGCTTGTGCGTCTAATTAGACTTACCAAGTACACCATTACATGTACGAAGCATCTTAAGGCAAAGTTGTAAATAGCTCAACGCCTCAATTAAAACTTTGTTGATTTAACTCTTAACAAATTGGTAATTAAAATAGTTTTGAAAACTTATGATACAAAGATGAGTGCATGGTTCTTTGTACATATTTTGATTGTCACATCAAAATAAATACCTTATAAAATTTAAGTCACATGCTATCTAATTATAAGAGACACTTGAAGTTAATATCTGGCGTAAGTGAGACCTTGACACGGATATTAATGACAAGGTAAATTACATGCTTTTATTGCCAGCAGATCAACTGAGTGTAATAAAATTATGTGAATTTACATGTTTCTAAATTAGACGACTTAATTAAGTTATAAGTGAGACCTTGAGACTTAAAGCATGAGATGGGAAGAAACATGCTTACATTGCAAAATTATTTTTGGCAAATGTAATTCCCATAAATTTAGGAGTCGGGAAATTGTTTCGCGATTATTGTACGACAAGTTACCATCTTTTGTACTTTCACTGCTAGCAGATCAACTGATGTGGTGGAACTATGGAAAGTTGGATCCTAGTTTTCAAGAAAATTAAATGGTTATTTTATATTTCCTGGGTAGTTTTCTTTTATTGAAAAATTATTATCGAAAATACTAAAATTGAATTTTGTAAATTCATTTAATGTATTAATGCAACGTTAAAAACCGTAAACGTGGGGCATTCTTTTAGAGAAAAATTTGATCTAGACCTGTAGGAGTTTAGGCTAGAGTCAACTTTACTAAAAGAACAAACAAAATCTACTTTCTTTGAGAAGAGTGAGACTTAAACCATATACCTTTTCATGTATGAGAAGGGTATAATGGGAAAATTAGAATTGTCTAAATTCTAAGGAATAACTCATAGCAAAATTTTAATAGTTAAGAAACTTGCACATTTCATGAGTTATTAAATTAGAAGCTAGACTAGTTACCGCAAAATTGGTAAAAGGCAAACTAGCACACTTTGTCTAGTTGTTGTGCTTTGACCACTTTTGATGCTACATGCCATTGTGGGGATGGTAGTCAAATTAAGGAAGAAATTGCATGCCCAATTATTTTCAAGTTAATTCGATTGATGGATAGTCCATCATTTACAAAGTAGAATACATTCTTTAGTACCTAAGTAATTGTTACATATGAGATCACTCAAAGATGTAGGAAAGTAAATAGCACATTATTTGCTTTTACTGGTCATGAAACACTTATAAAGTTGTCAAATCCAGTGGGAGCATTGTGTTGTTATTACTGAATAACATATATTAATGTAATGATCTGTAATTCAGTGGGAGCTACAAGCTTGTTATCTTGGTAGTAACCCAGATTATCTCTAGAATGTCTTGAGATAATTACTTTCCAATTATAGACACTTGTGAGTTTAAGGATAGTCATGTGCGTTTCCTTACAAGACAAGGTGGTTCTATATCTACGAATATCTATGACACAATCATATTGATCACATTAAACAAACGCGTGACGTGTTGTTTATCTGATACATGATGTTGTTCCATGCACAAGTGGGAGAAATCTTAATTGTGTGCAAGCAACAACACAAAGGAATATGATTTAAAGGATTCTCTTGAATGCAAGGTAAGAGAATTAATGTTCTAATGTGATTTATTCACATCTAATTTATAGAACACTTGGAATTAATAGCTAGCGTAAGTGAGACCTTGACATAGATATTAATGACAAGGTAAATTACATACTTTCATTACTAGCAGATCAACTGATGTAATGAAACTATGTTAATTTGCAAGTTCGAAATTAGATCCTTATTAGAACAAGTGTCAATATGATAATGAGATTACTTCAAACTAAATATTTATGTATTATTGAAATGACATAAATAAATGAAGTAATCCAATACTACTTCAAAATTGAATGTTTATTTATTCTTGGAATGTCATAAATATATGAAGTAATAAATTAACTGGAAATACTATTGAAACCATATTGTGGTGTTCATGATTACTTTAGTTTTGCATATTTATATTTTATTGTAAAGATATAAATATGAAGTCTTTTAATTGTTACAAGACTTATAATAAAGTAAGACGTTAACGTGTTATGTTTTTTAATTAAGACATATACAAGAAGTCATTGAGTTGATCAATGATTTATAATGTGAATTGGGATTATAACAGTTTATGTCTTCTTATTAAGACATGGACATGAAGTGACTTGGTTAAAAGTACTTATGTTATATAGCATGCAATTGGCTTGAAAATTCTATTATACCATTAAGCTGATTTAGTTGGTAAATAGATAAACCAAACAAAATATATTTATCTTACGTATTGTAAGATTGTTTTACAATATAATCCTAATGAAATACATAATGGTTATGGTATGTTCAGTTAGGAAAATTAAACTCTTGTTATATTGTTTGATTAAAGATAACTATATTTTCTATTCTTCCAAAAGTTATCAAGGTTAAAAAATTGAGTATGCATTGTATATACTCAATTAGACTCCAACCTAGAAGATTAATAAGACACCATTTATTATGGAATGTGATGAATCACATTAAGTCTTAAAATTGAAGTTCAGAATTTGTTAAACTGCTTTTGAGTAGGTTATTAACAAACTTCATGTAAGGAACTGTCAATATGTATTTGTAATATCCCAAAAGAGAACAATTTTGTGTTGCTCTACTTGCTAAGTATTTATGGATAGTCTATAAATTGCTAAAGGCAAGTGGGAGTTTTATCTTGAAAAGATAAAATTACAAGATACATCATCTTCTAAAACACACTAGCAATTGTCATGCTGAAGATTAACATGTAAATGTTAAATCTCAAGATGAAGGAATTCTCATTCATAGATCCGCTAGGATATCTCAAATATTTGTATAATATGTTGAGGATTATGAGTTACATGATTATAGTAAACCTGTTGATAAATTGCAAATGTTGAATTTGGCAAATTACTCATACTATGAATGCTTAGATGCAGTCCAGGAAGATAACTAGTTTTGGAAACTTAGCTAATCTTGAACTCTATAGTTACACTATAGAATGATGATGAGTTTCTACAAAGGAAATGGAAATCCTAGAGATTTAAATTCCTGTGTAGAAATCATAATGGACTATTCTGTATACATATTTAATGTATTAAAAGATTATCAAACACACTTAAGCAATTAAGTGTAATTGAAATTCTTTGTAGGCACGTTAAATGTATAAAGATTATGATTATCATTCTTAGTTTCATTTATATGAAATTAACAATGGAATATCAAAACTCTTTATTGGATAATTACTTGTGCGAGGACGATAAGTAAATTGAAAGGAGTATTTGAATTCAAATAATCTTTGGAGGTATACAAAATGCAATCATTTATGAATGGATTAATGCATGCATCTAGGAGATACACTTATGTTTGATTATTAAATCATAGTTTTGATTTATAATTAAAATAAGACAATCTCTTAATGTTCCTAAAAACTAGTGGGAGTGTTATATTTATTTTCTTATTTCCTGTATGTTGTATAACATATAGGAAGAAGCATTCCATTAACATTAAATGTTAAGTATTATTTTGGAATGAAACTTCATTATGAAAATTTAGAAAATAAACATACAACCTTGAAATATATGTTTATTATGATAAACATAAGCGGTAAAATTATTGATTCTAATAAACATGATTATACTATTAGACAGTCTAGATAGATATATATCTTTGAAAAGATATGACATGAATAAATCTAAGTTTGATGCAAGGATTTTTCATGTACATCATGTTGTTTGTTGTATCATGCTTGATGAAAGATGATTTGACAACATTAATATCTAATTGAAAGTTATTAGATAACTAAGTGTAATGGATATGGTTGGATTTAGAATTAACATCCTCATCCTGGAATAGCTCCTAAATTCTAAATATGAACCATATGGCAATTGTTGCGTAATTGATATAGCCGACAAATCTTGAAAGATTGAAAGGTATCAAACATTACACATTGGATATTAAAGTTTACGGGATTTTAAAGAGCATATTGTTGTTTGCATACAATGATGCTGATAAGATTGAGATGACACTCAATACTAGTCATGGTAGGATTTCATTCTAGTTAATGGCCATGTGTACTAGTTATGCTTAACTGTAAGCATAGTTGCATTTTACATTAATGAATTAGAATACTTTAAACTATAAAAGGTTTGATAGTTTGCTTGTCATAAATTCGTGGTTGAGGATGTCACGTATTTGTGAAATATTATGTGGCATTATCAAGATAATTGATAGCACACATACAAGAACTTCATTAATTGAATTCTTGAATTAAGTATTCTCAAAATTCACATAGATCAAAATTAGTTGATTTATGCCTTGTCAACAAGTATGTTTGACATGACTTGAGGCATAATTCATTAATGGGAATTATCATGCATTGATCTATTTTAGTGTTTGAATAATGAGATGTTATTGAACAGTTATTATTTTAATAAAATAAAATAATGATTATGTTTATTTATCATTTTCTTAATAATATATCCTATATTTGCATGCTTATATCCTTGAATATATTTATATATTCTAAACTGTCCGTTGCCGGTTAATGATATGGGAATGTCATTAAATTAAGGTAAATCTGAATATTGGTATAATATACTTGAAAGTATATTGATGCGTTGTCATACCAATTTCACATGATATTCAAATTGTTTGAGTATAGGACCAAATCCCGCCACATGAGTTTACTTTATGGATCTTGTCATTAAGTAAATCATGAGTATATAGTTATCCTCAGACTTGAGATGCCAGATAACTGTCATGCATGTAGTGCATTTCTTTGATTCAATTTAACGCTATACGTAACGGGTAGCTATACAGATTGTTTTGGGAAGCCTTGCGAAGTGCATGTGTTATGCTCGTAGTCAAGATAGAATTTGTTCCTTCAAACTGTTTGAAGTTTAATACTGCTGGGCACCTCATAGGGTTGGCAAGATGTTTGCGTGGCCACGCCCAAGATCTCCCCTGAATATGTTCAGAAAATTTGGTAATCTTGCTCAATCATAAACAACGAGAAACAGAATTATTAATAAAGAATGACTTAGATCCATATCTTTATTAATGTGTTATTGGAAACAAAAGGATGTCTATGATGATTTATCATCGAATGGTTTTTTCCAGGAGAACCAACACCCAAGTTGTTCTGGGGGCATTGGCGTGTTGCTAGACGCTAACCAATGTCATTACACATTTAATAGATTTTCAAGTGAGAGCTGTTAGAGTTTTAATAGAAAAATATTATCGTGTATGACTAGATTCGAACTCGGGAGCGAGGGATTGCACACTTTACGTAAGAATGACTAACGTAAATAGTTAATATATATAATAGTTATGTATTTTAATTATTTGGACACGAAATGAGGACTAACGGACGTTAAGTAATTAACCGAATTGACTAACAACCGTTAAGTAAAAAGTGGAAGGACTATTAGTAAAATTTGAGGATCAAGAAAAATCTAGAACCCAAGTATGGGCTTAGGCCGATCGGATTTATGGGTCTATAACCCTAAATCGATTTCTTCTTCACCAAGATTTTATTCACTATATAAATAAAATATACAGGTAACTTTTGTGGCTGGACTTTTGTATGCAAATCGCTGTTACCAAAAGGTTACATGTCCTTTGCCTTTGAAAAATACATGTCGACTGTTACCACAAAAGTCACTTGTACTTTGCTTTTGAAAAGGCCCACGTTATAAGTACCGGGGTCTAGTTTTTAAAGGAACCGGGTCTACTTTTGTAGGCTTTTTTTTTTTTTTTTTTTTTTTTTTTTTTTTATTTTTTTTTTATTTTTATAATTTTATTTATATCAAAAAGCTATAAACCTGAAAGTGCGGAACAGAAAATATAAAGTTTAATATGTCAAACGCTTAAAACTGTCAAAAATACGGAACAGAAACTGACAAAAACTGTGCAGTGCAGGAAAAAATTAGGGGACAAAAGTGGGGGACAAGGCCCTGCCACCCTTGTCCCCCGGTACCGTTAGTATGCCCCTTTGAAAAACACAATCGATTGACTTTTGCATACTATCAATCATTGTTTTCTTGTTAACAAAAAGTTTGGTTAACCGTGTTCAATTACTAGCATCATTCGTTAGTCGAGTAATAATATATGTGTTCGAGAACTCGTTAATATCTTACTTTAGATATTGATCTTGGATTGTGGAACAAAAGGTAAGGGGTTCCACATTAATCCGTTTGATTGTTCAAGTGAAGATAAGAGAAGTTTTGATTTTTGTTTAGCTAAGATCAAGGTACGTTCCTATTTATTTTTCGGTATTACTTTATGCATGTTAATTATGATCCTTGCTTCCGCTTTTTGTGTGCTTTGATGTTTATGGTTATTTATTTATTTGAATGTCAGATTATCTAAAACCAACAGACAGGTTGTTTGTAGATGGTGGCCGGTTCAAATTCATACCATTATGTTCGAGTTCGTAATTTGACATCTTCTTTTCACTATCTCTCATTGTAGTATAATAGTATTTATACCATTGACCATAAGATGTTATGTTGTGTAACTTCTCACTTTAAGACACAATATTTCACTTTAAGACACAATATTTCAGTAAGTATGAATATTATTTTTTAGGAAGAAACTCCTCTAAACATACGATAGCTCGATCATTTTATGTTGATGCATGGTTTTGAATGCAAGCTTATATAACAAGATTTAATAGCAATTCGAACATATAAAATGCTATATGCGTGCAATGATCATTGTTCGCTACATTTGAACATCTAGTGGTGTCTTAAATGTGGTTCACAAATGTAGCGAACAACGATCATTGCTCGCATATAGCATTTCATATGTTCGAGTTGCTATTAAATCTCGTTATGCTTGCATTCAAAACCATGCATCAACATAAAATGATCGAGCTATTGTATGTTTAGAGGAGTTTCTTCCTAAAAAACAATATTCACACTTATTGAACCTCTTATTAACTGGAATCAAAGAATTAGAAGATCTTTTCTGCCCAAAATGGTAATGGGCTTTGGTTATGAACTTATAATCAATAATCTGATGATCGAGTCGATTCTATGATTATAAGTTCATTTCATACCGGACCAGACCGTGTCTTAAAGTGAGAAGTTATACAACATAAGTCATAACATCTTATGGTCAATGGTATAGATACTACAATGAGAAGTGATAGTGGAAAGAAGATGTCAAATTACGAGCTAAATAAAGATAAACATAAAGATGTCAACTTAACACAATGTTGTTTCATTGATTCGAAATTTGGAAATGTTTGTCAGAAATATGACTTTTCAAGCTTAGATGCTAAATGCATAATTTAGCAACAATTTCTTCATTGTTGTTGTTAAATTATTGCTAATGGCACTTTTTCTATTAGTGAATTTGGTCAAAAAAGTTAGGGTTCTCACTTAAAAAGCATTTGTCTAAAAGAATCAGGTTATTCGAAACCAGTTAAAAGTGAATGCACTAGAAGAAAAATTAATTATCTTGACATCATTAAAACCATAATTTATAAAAGATTTGTACTTAAACAGTTAATTCACGACGAATACATACACAAATTAAATCTTGGCTTTACGGTACAACCACACTAAACTTTTACTTCTTCTTTTTTATGAAAATTAATTACGCACATAGTATCTCACATGTATGTCTCTGACAAAAATTGAACCCATAAAGTTGGGTCAGCCCACTCACATATATGCTAATAGACCGTAACAATTAACAAACAAAAACAACATAATTGCATCTTCGTCAATTTTCGCCTCAACACTCCGCAACCAAACGAAGAAAAATAGAAAATTTTAGAGTGAAGCCACACGAAATCGATGAAAATAATTATACTCCATAGAGGATCTCTGGTTCCATTATTTGCTGTATCACTTAACAACCGTATTTAAAGTTGGCAACAGTTATCCCGAGTAGCTTCTCTATTCTTCAGAAAAATAAAAGATGTATTATAAACACATAAATGATATATAGACCATTGCTAAAAATGCATGAGATACCTCACCAATTTTTTCTTGTTAAAAAACTATTTTATCCTTACATCCCATTTATCCAAGAATAGAAATGTTTTTTGTTTGAGAAATGCTAAATCCTCCTACCAAAACCTCTTACTTATCCTCCTACTCACAGGATCCTGACAAGTGTCAGAATTGACGGTTTGGATGCAGAGAGAGAATGAGTGAAAAAAATATATATAATATTGTTGTGTGTGTAGGAGGATTAGTAGGAGGATATTATAGGAGGCTTTAGCAATGCTATTTTTGTTTAGATACTACATAGTAGAAAGGGATATTTATTGTAAGATTAATATATTGTTTTCCAACCGGGTCTTTTGCAGTTGACTCTAAGAATAGAAATTTGACTGCACTGAATCTAGTTCGAAATTATAAAAGGTCTTTTAACTTTTAATATATGCATGTTGCAGTACAGCCTAAAAGTCTGTTATTAGCAAGTACTTCAAACTTTCTCCACCAAAAAACAAAGAAGCTTACATATCGAATTTCTCTGTATATACGCGGTATTATATATTAAGCCAGTCATCAGAAGCACTAAGCACAACCATTGAAGATGAGTTTCCTCGAAGGCTTGAATTAGCCGATTTCATATAGTTGAACATATGTTGTTGTGTTGTGACAGAGTACTCACTGAAACATCTCAAATCCAAAAGCATCCGTATTTCAAGTTGGTATCAAGAGATAAAAACAATCTGTAAATTAGAGTCACTAATGTAGATTCCAAAAGCAAACATGCATGTATCGCAGTGTTGCTATTACATTTTGCCTTAATACATGTAAAGTATAAGTTTTAATCCCACACTTGTCAACGATAAGCAATGTGGCTAGCTACTTGCTAGCTAAGTGATGCCCTCGTATTTCAAAGTTGATCATGGGCAAAATCGTGAAAAGGATTTTTAACTCACTTAATAGCTAGGCAAACAAACAGGTGCTTGCGACCTTGCATCATGAAAAAACATCATTACCACCTAGCTACCACAGAAGAGAGTCGAACATGTGTTCGTCTAGTCTTATAATTAATCTTTATTAACCCATTTTTTTATCCGAGTAGCATCAATTCTTTACAAGATACACATAGATTTGGCATAATAACTCTATTCCAATCTTTAAATGCCAAGTTTAGAAACTTAAGTAACTCATGATTCCTATATTCCCACCTTTATTCATTCTCCAAGACCATTAATGCATGAGTCAACAACATTTAGATAATTATTAGACTTTTTCAATAAAAACCGTTTTAGCGTTACCTCCGACACGGGTTAAAGAGATGATGACTCGGTTATATACAACAATGATGCATAATTTAAGTTGCATGATCGATGCATACTCTATGATGCTGATGATGATTGGACGTTGACAGAGCCGTATATGAGGATGTGCGATGTGTGCTATCGCAAAGAGCCTCCAAAGTCTAGGGGCTTCAAAAATTTTATATGATATGTATATATATCCTATAAAAGTGACTTTATGTATTTGATTTAGAGTGTTGCATTAAAAAATGCTCGTCGGGCACTTTGAAAACTATTATTTCTCATTTTATCTTTTAATTAAATTATTTACATTCTATTTTAAGCCCCGTATTTGTCTTTAAACTGAATTTTGCACTGGCCCTCCATAAACTCAGAGACGGCACTAGACGTTGATAATGGTCATTGATGCTAGTTTACGATGGCGATGATCAATGCAATAAAATACAGATGATGATGCTCAATGCAATAAAATACAGATGATGATGATGCTCAATGCATAATCCATTAAGGATCTATCTTTTGAGAGTTAAGATCAAATGAGAAGATTACTTAGAGGGGAGGGAGTGGTCAAAACTTCACCAAGTTTTGCCAAATTGCCACATCATCATCTACCAATCACAACCTTCCATGTCAAAGTTTACCAAAGTTTACCAAAATGGTGGCGGCGGTCACCAAAGTTTACCAAATCCCACATTTTCCACATCACATTTTTTTTAATACATATAATCCAACAAAAAAAATATAAAATTAAAACATAACATTCTATTAATAACAAAAAAAAAAAAAAAAAAAACATTACATAATACTTAAAAATAAACAAACCATTACATAATACTTAAAACAAAAGCACTAATCGTCTTTGAGGTATGGCAAGTCTTGAGCGGCCACGTACTCCGTGAGATCATACCGAAGACGATGATGGACGTCTTCGTCTAGTAACTCGCCTAGGACATTATCATCAAACACTGGCTGTACCGGCTCATCCATTATATGAACTGATGAGATTGCTCGCCCGTCGCATTTTATGATCATATTATGCAAAATAATGCAAGCGTGAACAAATTTCCCTATTTTTTCTTTGGACATAGGCCGGAGAGGTCGCTTGAGAATTTTCCATTTTCCTTTGAGAACACCAAAGGCTCGCTCGATGTCGGATATCTCTCTTCAATGTCGGATACTATTTTTAAGAACATGCTTTTATTCATTCGGATTTTTTTTTGAAAATAAACCTCGCCATACTTTGGTTCCTCAACGAACCAATCATTAAGAAGAGTTTCAAGACCAACGTCCCGACGACGATCTACAGATGTACGGGGCCGAAAACTAGAGCTCGCCGTGTCTTGAAGATGTTCAACGGCGGATAACATAAATTGAAGCGAGGTATCATGAGTTTCGTCGGACGAAGTCGGGAAAACTTATTCGGATGAGGATGAGGAATCGGAAGACATTTTTTGGTAAAAGGGTGTTAGAGTTTTTGTGATTTTTAGTAAAAATTGGTGATATTTGAATGTATATGTTGTTGGAATGTTGTATATATAGTGGGAATGAAAAAATAAAGGGATTTTATTTATTTATTTATTTATTTTTTTTTTATTTTTTTTTATTTATTTTTTTTTAATAATTAAAGTGGCCAAACGGCCTTTTTTTCAAAATTTGACCGTTACCCCACATGGCTCTCATTGGAAATCACACTTCAACAATCGGTAACTTTTACCGAAATCCAATTTTGCCGAACACTCGCGGCGTTGTTGCCGAAGAACGCCGAACATCACCGAAGGTTCACCGAAGGGCATTCCCTCCCCTCTTATAATAAGAAGAATAAGGAGATTTTGACCAATCATTTCAAAATACTACATAATGTTAGAGGATTTATTGGTATTAGTTTTGGACTAGTATTTGTACTAGTTATAATACACGTGCACACAGAGGGTTTTTTCTGAAAATTTTAATTATGTATTTCTAGTTGACTTCTTTCCAGTGGTCGTTGAGGTCTTAACTGCTCCTCCTTTAAGCTTATGTTTCTACGGTTTATAGTTTTTAGTATAGGGTAGGAGGAATTTTTTTTTTGGCTGCAATGTTGTTGCTGCTTTGTATCTTCATGTTTGCTTTCTCTATAAAAATGATTGCTAACTAAAAAAGAATGTTTTTACTTGCTGGATTAAAAGTAGAAAATCTTATGTGTATATGTTTTTATTCATTTAATGTATTTAGATAATGACTTTGGTTGAAATTTATAGTTCATTATTCAAATAAACTGCATAATTCTGGTCAACAACCTTTGTGAGACATTCAACTGTTAGCAATTAATTTATGTTAATTGAGAAGTGATGGTCATTTGCCATTTTGATGAAGCGAAAAGTGTACCGCTTTTAAGGGGTCATTTAAGCCCTAAATCGTATTTATTTGATCAAATATTGCCCTAAATCGTTCCTTTTGTCATTTTAGGTACTTTTGAGGAGAAATCTGGAAAAGGAGGCATTTTGGACGTTTTTGGAGCATAAAAGTGAAGAAAACGACAAAGTCTCAAAAATCGGCTAAAAGTTACTCTTGACGGCGTCACAATTTACTCTGGACGGCGTCATGCTTTGGCAAGAAAAGTTGGACGTGAAATTTACTCATGATAAGCCAGTGAAAATAGTATGTGAATTCTGACGGCGTCACGCTTTAACTTGATCGAGGGCGTCACGGCTTAAATCATAAGGGGACGGCGTCACGTTCATTGTTAGACGGCGTCAAGCCTTGATAAGCCAGAATGGATTTTTGAAGAGCTAAAGAGGGACGGCGTCAAGATGGTCATCCGGGAACCCTAGAAGCGGCGAGGTGACGGCGTCACAATCTATAAGGTGACGCCGTCAGATGTAAAAGTCTATATATAGTTTTCTAATTTTTTGTCATTAAGGAGAGCTTAGTGTGTGGAATTTTGGGATAAAACCCTAAGACGATTTTAGCTACTTTTTCAGGGCTTTTTGCCTTGAGATCTTCCATGTTTCATTGAAAGATAAGTTATCAATTAATCATTCAATATGTCTATGTGTTGTTTGATTCTATCTTATTCTTGTCTTTTGTTTAACATGTTAGGCTAAATTTATCTTGTGTTTGCTTAGATCTAATGAAACTTAGCTATTGATTATTGGTTGTTAATGTGTTATTAGTTGTATTGGATGATTGTTTATCTATGTTAGGCTTAAGAAAACTGGCTAACTTCCTATTCGGTAACTTGCTTGAACGTCTTAAGAAACATGAACCAAATGCGTACTAAAGGTTTTTATGGTTGTATTTAATGCACAAGCGAATTCTAGTGATCCCATGTTAGGAGCTTCCTAGCCGGCTCGACATAGGAGTGAAGTAGGAGCTTGTAGAGTTGGGGAAGTAAGTACGCCACCCCACGAATGGTATTAAGGAATACACCCGTCATCCACGCAACTAATACACACTAATTAACCGGTAAAAGATAGTTAGGGAGTAAGGAAATCTAAGTAAACACATTTCTCTACACATAAGTTTCTCACCACATTTCATTTTTGTTATTTTATTTTATTTGCATCCGTAGTAATTTTGGGTTAGTTGACTAGCAACTAATTCCGCCCACTCCTTCAAAACCGAGATTTTATTTGCTTTCATAAAATTATAAAAACATAAAAAAAGAATCTTCCTCAACCCTTAGACCTAATTAGAGTAGCCTTTCATACCTAACGAACACTATTCCCTGTGGAGAACGATCAATCCCCCGTACTTACCACTACACTATACTACATCGGTCAGGTACACTGCCTGGTGGGGTTGTAAGCCTCTTGAGATCCCTCGAGAGGTAAAACCTGTTGTAAGGTTACAAAACCACGCAATCAAGTTTTTGGCGCCGCTGCCGGGGAATAGTTATTGTTTAGGTTGAATTTTTATTTCTATTAGGTCTACTCACTAGATTCCCTTCTAGTGAGATTTTTATTTTATTTTTTTTTCTCTAGGTTTTCTTTAGTCTATCTATTTTCTTCGTGTCTTTGTTCGTAACCATACCATCCGACATCATGGAAGATGGTAATATCCTTAACCCCCACAACCCACCACCACAACAACCACAACCACCTCCTAGAGCCCGTACTTTAGGAGAGTATTCCCGTCCTAGCCACCATGGCTATCGAAACACCATTGAGCTCACTCAAGGAGCCAATATCACACCCTTGCGATCCGACACCATCCGGTTGGTGCAAAGCGGATGCGCATTCCATGGACTTCGTTCTGAAGATCCTAATCAACATCTCAAGGACTTTCTTAAAATCGTTGATTCTATAGACCTTGATGTTGCCACTCGAGAGATGACCCGATTGCGTCTCTTCCAATTCTCTTTGCGGGACCAAGCTAGTCAGTGGCTAGAACGTCAACCCGCAGGATCCATCACCTCTTGGGATGATCTCACCACTCGTTTCCTTGCTCAGTTTTTCCCACCGGGAAGAACTACCAAGCTAAGGAATGATATCTTGATGTTCCAACAACGTCAAGGCGAAACTCTCTACGAGGCATGGACTCGATTCAAGGACTTACTCCAAAAAGTCCCTCACCATGGCATAGAACTTTGGCTCCAAGTCCAAATCTTCTATGATCATATCAATCTCTCCACGAGGCAAACCATTGACCAATCGGCCGGTGGCAAGCTACGTGATCTAAGTGCGGAACAATCATGGGCTCTCCTAGAGGATCTTGCTCTTTATGACAACGAAAGTTGGAGTGACCCCCGTGATTTAAATAAAACGGTCAAGGCAATATCTTTGCCTTCGAACAATTCAAGCACTTCTGACCGTAGGATCATAGAACTTGAAGACCAAGTCAAGTTTCTCATGAAATCTTACGAGGCTCCTAAACCTTCAAGCCAAGTGAACAAAATCACTTCTTCGTGTAAATTATGTAGTGGTCCCCACGACACTCATGACTGCATGGAACTTCCCAAACAGGCTTTCAAAGAATTCGCATCCTCGCGAATCGATAAGGCGGGAGATAAGTGGCTCGCCACTAATTATGGGCCCAAAAATTCCGAAGATGGGTATGAGGCATGGAAGAATAAGCCAAATTTTAGTTGGAACCAAACTCGTAGCATATCATTCAATGACTCTACCCCGCTCACCTGGTCTGAACATTATCCTCAGCGACACACGCATAAACAACAAAATCGCGAGGAATCACTGCAAAAATTCATTCTCTCTCAAGAAACACAGCTTTCCAAACTTGAGAATCAATTCAGACAACAGCAAGTTGATATGAACAACAAGGTTGATAACCTGTTAAAGGTTATCAATGATCGCCTTGCTGGCGAGTCAACTTGTGAGTTGGCACGAGTTAATGAGATCAAATCTGTTACAGTAACCCACCAAACACCCCCTCCTGTAAAAATCAAGCACCCTAGTAAACTCTTCAAATACATATCACAAAACGAAAAAAAAACAGGAGATACTCATACCCCTTCGAAACCTCTCCACTTCGTGAACACCATTACAACAATACCTGTTCCTAAACCAAATTTGGACCAACAGACAGCCAAGAATGTGGACAATGAAATGGAGGGTGAAGTTCCCGAAAAGAAACCCGAGGCGCCCGACGACTATCTAGACTCACCAAAGAACTCGAGTACAATAGAGGTGAGTGATGAGGAGGGCTCGGAAGAGAAATCCGAAAGGCCTCATGGGCTCGCAGGACTGCTAGACCGCCCCCTGGTAGAGGAACTTGAGAGGGGCACGGCAAGGTCGCCTATGGGATTCGGAGAGAGAATAGAGGATGGCGCTCCTAGGGTCTTTAAGATTTCTTGCACCACTAGGAAAAAGTTTATAAAAGATGCCTACATAAACCCCAACTCTTCTATAAGCGCAATATCCCTTTCTCTATATAATGAAGCCTTCACTGAACAAGTCAAATATGAAGAGTCTAATATCATCGGGTTAATAAGGAGGGTACCAATTGTGATAGAAAAGTTCCTCTTTCATATCGAGTTAACTGTAATTAATAGCATGAATTCTATCATCAGCCCATCCTTAACTGGCCTTGTTCTAGGCAAACCATTCATAAAAGCAACGGGAGTGATACTCGATGAGGATGATAGGAGTGCATTATTTACCGATGGTGTCAGGAAAGTGATTTTTCGGGATGGCTGTGAAGAAGTGTATGAGTATCAACCATCAACAAGTGGCAACACATGGGGGTTACACGGTAGAAGGCCTGGCCGAATTAAGCAACATGATCCAAATAATCTCAAAATACCTTGCATGATTGGTCACCAGCAATTTTATAATGTTTACATTGACACATGTTTACCCAAAAATGTGATGTCCTTGTTTCATTATAACAACATTTGCAGATGGGGGATGATTCATAAAGGGAAGGACGACATCGGCATAGATGATGATATACAGGTGTTTGTAGGAAATATGACATTCACTATGAGCTTCGCAATCGTCGATAATATCGAAGAGTACATCGATCCCAGGTTATCACAAGTTGTTTTTGGGGCACCTTTTTGCCAGGCCACAAGCTTGGTTGTGGACGAGCTCAATGGGATCATGACTTTCACCGATGGGATTAGGGAAATCTCATACCAAACGCCTTACAAGATGAGAGAATTCAAGGAGATTGATTATAAAGGGCTCGATGGGTTAAGTTCCCAACTCGTGTTATGTGATGATGATGTGAGAAGGGGATGTAAGGACACTTTTGACCTGTCAAGCGGATTCTTTAAGCACGATAAGGAACTTAGTTCTAAATACCGAAACAATCCTTTTGATCACGTGGACCCGAAATACCTTTACTATGAAAGTGATTCTAATAGAGGATCAAAAGAGAATGGCCTAGGAACCGTGACCGATGATGGAGTCACGTAATGTACGTGACTTAGAGTCTAGCTACAAGACTCGTTAATAAAGAAAAGCGCTTCTTGGGAGGCAACCCAAGCTTTATTTTATTTATTTGCTTTGTGTGTTTATTTGTTTGCTTGTTTGATTTTATTTTCCGTATGTGTGTTTAATTTTTATTAGTATTGATTCATGTTAAAAACTAATTTGTGAAAATGCTTTATGTTGTTTTTAACTTCGTCTTAACTACATATAAAGGTATTTTGCAAAAGATAAGTGTAAGGGAAATCTAAATCGGTTTATTAGAACACAAATGAACATGAATCATAATAATAATAAATTAGCATACATATTAGTGTTTGTTTGAGTCAAATGCTTGTATCGAGTCATAATGATGTTTTGCAGGATTTCCAGGAAGTAAGGTAAAGGTTTTTCCAGAAATTTTCCGGAAACTAAAAATGAAAATTTTTGTCAGGTCATTTCTGACGGCGTCAGGGGTTATAACCTGACGGCGTCAGATTTAATTTCCAGAAATTTTTGAAAGTTTTGTTTTCATAAAAAGTTTTATTAAAATCTCCAACTTATAATCTCCAGGAATCTGCAAAATTATCATTCCACAAGCATTATATCCTTATATATAGATTTTTCCCGCCGATGTTATGCAGGTTTTCGTGTTTGTTTTCTCAGGTTTAACAGGTTATTTTGGACAAGGAAATGTTTTTGGATCAAGCTTGTGGCGATGCATTAGTCATGGAGCTTCAACATTACTTTGGAGGAAGATTTAACCGTGTAATTTCATTATCCACCGAGCGAATCAGGGGAGTATTTGATTTCATTCTTTTACTTTTTGCTTTTACATCTTATTATTTGAACATTGGGGACAATGTTCATCTTAAGTGTAAGGGGAGGGTAAAAGTACGATTTTAGAGAATACAATTGCGCTTGATTTTTGTTTGTTTAATTTTAGATGTGTAATAAAACTGAGAGAAATACTTGTTAAGGTAATTTTAGTGCCAAATTTAAAATTTTTTACAACATTTAGGAGTGAAACTTTAGTTCTAATAAGCGTCTCACGGATAGGAGTTATATGACTAGCACAAAAACCGTACTACTAAAAAAATTTTCCACCCCCAAATATGTGAGGTTCGCCCCTAGAATTGGTAGGAAAAGCATTTATGCTATGATGTGTGTACCGGTAGCACTTAGATTCTAGAACTTGCGTTAGGACCATTCCAAGGCCACAAGTGAGACTACATTCGTGTAGTTAGATTTACTACATGATAAGAGGCATTAGGATTAACCCATTGTTTTACACCTGTGTTTTTGTTATAATTACATTGGCTACATTGGTCAAGTAATTCTCCCACACCCTTTGCGTTGTACTCATTTTTAGTACACGATACCCCTAGTAACCCCCCTCAGAGCCTATCTTTTCGTTTCGACCTTTAAGCATTTTACTTAAAGGAAGAATTTGTTACACCCCACTTAAATGTACACCCAAATCGCCTTAGCCTACCTTGTATGCACTCATTTTTAGTGCATTATTGTGACAACATTTGTTTAAACCCAAGTTAATTATCTAGTTGATTACATGGTTGCTAAGTCGAGTCATATCCTTGTACATATTGTTTTGGGACGATTGGGACTCATGGTAAAGTACTAGTGTAATGGAGTAACGGGGAAGAACATCATTTATTACCCCCATATGTGCTAAATATTTTAAAAGTACTCCAAGTTTTTCGATTATCTTAATTCGAGTCATTAGATTAGTATTTGTAAAGTTATGTAAAAGTTCAAGTGTAAGGGGAATGCAATGCCCCTATGATGTATTATTTTGGATGGTAGGGTAAAAGTGTATGCAAAAAAAAAAAAAAAAAAAAAAAAAAAAAAAAATCGAAAAAATCAAGAAAAACACAAAAAAAATGAGAAAATGAAAAAATAGAAAAAACATACGGACTACCATCCCGTTTTATTTTATGTTTATTTTATGTTTTTGTTATTTTATCATTAGCTTAAGATCGAGTCTAGTCTTGGCTTAGCAACATTGTATAGTACATGTAATTGATCAAGATTTTTAACTCGCCACCAGTAAAATATCCTTTATCCAATAAAACCGTGTTTTCCTTTTCCCTACACCTAACGTTATAACCCATTTAAAAGCCCTCTTTGATAGTTTAACTTAGGTGCTTACGCCTAGTGGAGGAGGTTTTCGATCCTTTCCCAAGCCTATGGTAATCTATTTGCTATGACAGGTAGTGAGAGATATTTTCCGTTTTCATTTATGAGATTTATTTTGATGACACTTGAGAGATGTGAGTATCTAAACACTACTTGTGAGGTGCTAGTATGTAATCTCCGTGCTTATTATGATTGAAGTGGAACGAATATTTGTTGTAATTACTTTTATGTTTGCATTAAATGACCCCTAACTTGTATTTTGATTAGAATAAAAGCGCATTTGCTTGAGGACAAGCAAATCTCAAGTGTAAGGGTATTTGATGAAGCGAAAAGTGTACCGCTTTTAAGGGGTCATTTAAGCCCTAAATCGTATTTATTTGATCAAATATTGCCCTAAATCGTTCCTTTTGTCATTTTAGGTACTTTTGAGGAGAAATCTGGAAAAGGAGGCATTTTGGACGTTTTTGGAGCATAAAAGTGAAGAAAACGACAAAGTCTCAAAAATCGGCTAAAAGTTACTCTTGACGGCGTCACAATTTACTCTGGACGGCGTCATGCTTTGGCAAGAAAAGTTGGACGTGAAATTTACTCATGATAAGCCAGTGAAAATAGCATGTGAATTCTGACGGCGTCACGCTTTAACTTGATCGAGGGCGTCACGGCTTAAATCATAAGGGGACGGCGTCACGTTCATTGTTAGACGGCGTCAAGCCTTGATAAGCCAGAATGGATTTTTGAAGAGCTAAAGAGGGACGGCGTCAAGATGGTCATCCGGGAACCCTAGAAGCGGCGAGGTGACGGCGTCACAATCTATAAGGTGACGCCGTCAGATGTAAAAGTCTATATATAGTTTTCTAATTTTTTGTCATTAAGGAGAGCTTAGTGTGTGGAATTTTGGGATAAAACCCTAAGACGATTTTAGCTACTTTTTCAGGGCTTTTTGCCTTGAGATCTTCCATGTTTCATTGAAAGATAAGTTATCAATTAATCATTCAATATGTCTATGTGTTGTTTGATTCTATCTTATTCTTGTCTTTTGTTTAACATGTTAGGCTAAATTTATCTTGTGTTTGCTTAGATCTAATGAAACTTAGCTATTGATTATTGGTTGTTAATGTGTTATTAGTTGTATTGGATGATTGTTTATCTATGTTAGGCTTAAGAAAACTGGCTAACTTCCTATTCGGTAACTTGCTTGAACGTCTTAAGAAACATGAACCAAATGCGTACTAAAGGTTTTTATGGTTGTATTTAATGCACAAGCGAATTCTAGTGATCCCATGTTAGGAGCTTCCTAGCCGGCTCGACATAGGAGTGAAGTAGGAGCTTGTAGAGTTGGGGAAGTAAGTACGCCACCCCACGAATGGTATTAAGGAATACACCCGTCATCCACGCAACTAATACACACTAATTAACCGGTAAAAGATAGTTAGGGAGTAAGGAAATCTAAGTAAACACATTTCTCTACACATAAGTTTCTCACCACATTTCATTTTTGTTATTTTATTTTATTTGCATCCGTAGTAATTTTGGGTTAGTTGACTAGCAACTAATTCCGCCCACTCCTTCAAAACCGAGATTTTATTTGCTTTCATAAAATTATAAAAACATAAAAAAAGAATCTTCCTCAACCCTTAGACCTAATTAGAGTAGCCTTTCATACCTAACGAACACTATTCCCTGTGGAGAACGATCAATCCCCCGTACTTACCACTACACTATACTACATCGGTCAGGTACACTGCCTGGTGGGGTTGTAAGCCTCTTGAGATCCCTCGAGAGGTAAAACCTGTTGTAAGGTTACAAAACCACGCAATCACATTTGCCATTTAGAACTAAAGTGTCATGTATAATGTTTAGTTTAAAATTTGGACTAGTAGTATTAGTATTGTTTGTAGTTTAAATGTATATTTGTGATACATATACTAGCCCACATCAAGTCCAAAGAAAAGCCCATTAAACCCATTGATGTGGCTGTGTCGACATATATAACACACACACTCTCTATTATTCAAGGGTGTGCCTCATAATATTGTAAGAGAGTGTGTGTGTGTTTCATCTTTGTCTTTGTATTATTTCTTTCCAAAGTAATATACATTCGACCACCAATTTCCCATACGATCCACACCACTCTTCTTGTTCTTTATATGTGTTTGTGAGTGTCATCTAGTCTTGTCGTGTGTTGTGTGATAAAGAAATAGAGTTCGGTTCATTTCAAGTAGAGTCGAGCTATTACAAGTGGTATCAGAGAGCCAAACTTCAAGGTAGGAGTATTTTGTGTTTGACCTTAAAGACTAAAACACCCATTGTTATTTTTCTTTTACTAGAAAAGTTACACTTTGTGTTTTTATCTATTCAATTGACACCAATCTCTATGCAATTGACATAAACCAAATGGCCTCTTCATCACCAATTTGTCTCATAACCAGGGCAGGTGAAACAAAATCCTGGTTGTGGCATAGACGTTTGTCCCATCTTAACTTTGACACGATCAACAAGCTTGCCAAAGACAACATCGTCAATGGTCTCCCAAAATTCAAATACACCAAAGAAGACTTATGTCCATCCTGTGAGCAAGGCAAAAGCAAAAGGGCAATATATAAACCTAAACCCGTACCTAGTTCGGTTGATAGGTTGCATTTGTTGCATATGGACTTATGTGGCCCAATGAGAGTTCAAAGCATAAATGGGAAGAAGTATATTCTTGTAATTGTTGATGACCATTCAAGATATACATGGGTAAAGTTTTTAAGGTCAAAAGACGAAGCACCAGGCACCATCATCACTTTTCTGAAGCGGATTCAAGTTCTACTCCAAGCTCCAGTAAGGATAGTAAGAACTGATAATGGCACGGAATTCACAAATCAGGAGTTAAGAACATATTTTGAAGAATCTGGTCTTACTCACCAGACATCAGCTGTTAGAACTCCACAGCAGAATGGGGTAGTTGAAAGAAGAAATAGAACTCTTGTGGAAGCTGCTCGCACAATGCTGATTTATTCCAGTGCACCGTTATTCTTATGGGCTGATGCTGTCTCCACTGCTTGTTTTACTCAAAACCGATCCCTAATCCATCCAAGATTCAATAAAACCTCATATGAACTTGTCAACAACCGAAAACCCGATATCTCTTACCTACATGTATTTGGTGCTTTGTGTTATCCAACAAATGACAGAGAAGATCTGGGGAAGTTGAAAGCTAAGGGCGATATTGGAATCTTCATTGGTTATTCGAAAAACTCGAGGGCATTCAGGGTGTATAACAGGAGAGCGAAAAAGATCATGGAGACGATGAATGTGAAGTTTGATGAAATTTCACAAATGGCTTCCGAGAGACTCACTCTAGAACCCGCACTTAACCCGATGACTTCCGGACATATCAGTTCGGGACTCGCATCTCAAGGAGCTCAATCAATTCATAACGAACAACCCACAAATCAGGAACTGGATAATTTCTTCGAGTTTATGTATGATGAATACTATGGTAGCGCTTCGAAAAATGCATCTAACCAAGGTTCCGCTGCACCCACTCAAAATCAACAACCACCACCACCACCACCAAATCCAGATGCATCCACAACATTCGAAGCTGGCGCACCAACTCCCTCAACATCAACATCATCTACATCTACTCCAGCAACTCCAGTAATTGAAATTGTTCTACCCAGAATTGATGAGCAAGATCAAAATCATGCGGTGTTAGACGAAGAACCATTCGAAAACCCGTTTGGAACGGACTCTGCTGAATCATCTTCCAGATTACATGAACCGTCTAACACGCATTCGTTCAGTCCAAGGTACCCTTCAACATTACAGTGGACAAAAGACCATCCGATAGAACAGGTTATTGGTGAACCCTCAAGGCCAATTCAGACGAGAAAACTACTAAACATCGATTGCGACATGTGCATCTACGTCTGCTTAGTCAGTCTCATAGAACCTAAGAACATTCGGGAAGCAATGGCAGATAATGCCTGGATTGAAGCGATGCAGGAAGAACTTCTTCAATTTCAAATCCATGACACCTGGGATTTAGTTCCAAGACTAATTGACAAACTCGTCATTGATCTTAAATGGTTATGGAAAAACAAAAAGGATGAAGAAATGACTGTAATTCGCAACAAAGCTCGTCTGGTGGCAAAGGGATACAGACAGGAAGAAGGGATAGATTTTGAAGAGTCATTCGCGCCAGTAGCAAGGCTTGAGGCAATCAGGATTTTCTTAGCTTATGCAGCTCACAAGAACATCACAGTTTATCATATGGACATCAAGACAGCTTTCTTGAATGGAACTCTGAAAGAAGAAGTGTACGTGAGTCAGCCAGACGGTTTCGTCGACAAAGATCATCCAGACTATGTCTACAAGTTGAAGAAAGCTATCTATGGTTTGAAACAAGCCCCAAGGGCGTGGTATGACGAGTTATCATCTTTCTTATTTTCAAATAATTTCACCAAAGGAACAATTGATCCGACCTTGTTTATAAGAAAATACAAAAATGATATTTTGATTGTTCAGATTTACGTGGACGACATCATATTTGGGTCCACTAATCCGCAACATTCAAAACATTTTGAAAATCTCATGAAAAGCAAATTCGAAATGTCCATGATGGGTGAATTAAAATTCTTTTTAGGCTTACAAATTCATCAATCCCAACGTGGTATTTTTCTAAATCAGGCTAAATATACAATTGAGATTTTGAAAAAACATGGAATGGAAAATTGTGACTCTGTTGGTACACCAATGGTCACTTCACCCAAAATAGGCGCTGATTTATATGGGAAACCCATGGATCCGAAGAAATATCGGAGCATGATTGGGTCTCTCTTGTACTTAACTGCTAGCCGACCAGATATACATTTTGCTGTTTGCTTACTTGCACGGTTTCAGGCAAGGCCTACCGAACTTCACCTCCAAGAGGTTAAACGGATCTTTCGGTACCTACGAAGAACCATTAACATGGGACTTTGGTATCCGAAGGATTTGGAGTTTACACTAATAGCATTTTCAGATGCAGACCATGCCGGTTGCCAAGTTACAGCAAAGAGTACATCAGGCGGAGCATAATTTTTGGGAGAAAAGCTAGTAGGCTGGTCATCAAGGAAACAAGACTGCACTGCTTTATCAACAGCAGAAGCCGAGTATGTGTCTCTATCTGCGTGTTGTGCCCAAGTTCTATGGATGAGGACACAACTAACAGATTATGGTTTCTCTTTCGACCGCATACCTTTGTATTGCGACTCGAAAAGTGCCATTGCCATCTCGTGCAATCCGGTGCAACACTCCAAGACCAAGCATATTAGAGTCCGCTACCACTTCATAAAGGAACACGTTGAAGAGGGTACTGTTGAATTGTTTTTCGTGAAGACTGAATATCAACTCGCCGATCTATTTACTAAAGCCCTCCCAAAAGAGCGGTTTGAAAAATTAGTTCGTCGAATTGGAATGCGAAGCCTAACTCCCGAAGAGTTAAAAAGTCTTCTCGAATCTTTGTGAATTATCTTATGAAGCTTCGCATGTAAATATTTTTCAAAAAACAAAATATAAAAATAGAAAATTTCAAAAAGACATAAAAAATATAAAACATAAAAAACCAAAAATATTCTTCTCACGACATGTCTCTCGTATAATCGATATTCTGTACGTATCTAGAAATGTCATTCAACAATGATACGGGCATGTACAGATGCTTGAGCGGGAGTTCATTTAAATTTTTTCCAAAACATGTCGTTTCTCAAAATTTTCTTCATTAAGGCTTTCGTATATATCAGTACGAGACCCGTGCTTTATTGTGAAATCTTTTACTGTGGCCCGAGTACTCCAACTCGAGAAGATTTCAAATAAAGGCTACATTAATGACTTCTGATTATTTCTGATCAGGACTCGTAATGTTAATGGCAAAAAGCTAAAAAACGTGAGCACTTAATCAAAATTGTTTCAAAAAAGATTTTTCAAAGTCTTTCTATAAATTTTGTGCTCACAATAACTCCCTCTAAGACCCTTAAATGCTTTTAAACAAAAACGTTTAATTATATGCTTTGTTTAAGGGGGAGTATAAAAAGAAAAATGTTCCGTTTTCATGCTAAAATCAGTCCGTCTCTCCTCAAAAAGTTTCATTTTAATCAACTGTTAACAAAAATATCACTTCATGCTATTTTTGAGGGGGAGATTAAGTGTTTATTAGATATAAGGGGGAGAGGACGTGATTAAAATGTGATCAAAAAGAAGTTTTGTGGTTTGAATCTCAAAACGAGCTCTTCAAAAAGACTCAGAACAACCCTCGAATTGACGAAACTAAATGTCAGTTATCGAAAAGACATGTCCTGGACGGGTAATAATTTCAAGCTAGTCTAACTAGTGATGTAAACGTGTCTCGCAAAGGACTGTCTGAGTAGAATGTACCAATTCGAGAGATGATCTTTGAATATGACATGGACGGGTAATAATTTCGAGCTAGTCTAACTAGTGATGTAAGCGTGTCTCGCGAAGGTCATGTTCATTGAAAATCTATCATTTCAAAATGTGCGAACTCTACCCAACATGTGCAAATTTATACTAAAAATGCATGAGCACATGTGAAAGGGGGAGTATTTCAAAAATGCAAAACTCTTAATGTGTTAACTAAATGTGTTTATTCATGAACACTTTGAGAGATTTTCAAAAAAAGGTTTATGGCAAGTGATCTAATCTAGGATAATCATGGAGTAATAAGGTGATTATGATTAGGTTATGTCCAATGATCCGCCAGAACCGGAGGGATCTACCCAAGGACAATTCCAATAGATTAGAATTAGAAGTCCTTAGGTAAGATTGAAAAAAGGAGTAATATGAGAAAGGAGAAAGAAGGGGTTGAAGAATGAAAAAAAAAGTTTAATGAAAGGGTGAAAAGAAATAGCCCTCCATGAAAACTTAGGTCAGAAACCGGGTCAATACATCTGCTATCGGTACTCACTAGGGTGATACTGATATTGAAGACAAGACGTCATGGACCCAGTGACGCATTGCACCACCCCTCCTATCCACTCAGATATCTCTTAAAAGATATTTGTTTCATTTCTCACGGAGAACACTACATAATCTATCGACCTCTCACTCCGAGATGTGTTGATATTGAAAAGGTGGCACTCTGCTCCATGCCTCCGATGACTAAAACCAAAACGCACATTATTGAGTCTAGAGACATGAGATTCATCAAAGATCTCTTAGGAACACTTCCAATGCAATACATTTGTGTTCATTTAAAAGGATACAAGTTGTATGAGTCTTAATGAGATTTAAAAGATCTTGCCTTACGTCATGATGGTTACTCACTTCAAACGGTCTACAGTCTTGAAGTGATACTTCGGTATACTTCAGAGGCTCTCAACGGCCTTGGTAAAGATTAGAGAAAGTTTTCACACTATGCTGATAACGATCTCGAAATCTGAACCTATAAGCGCTGGACGATTTATTGCTAACTGTCTTATGCAGGTACCTACGAAAGTCCATCCACCATCATCATCTACAATGACGACGCATCTGGATAGAAGAAGTAGATCAAGGCAAGAACAACCAAAAGACGATTCTTTGAAGATCATAGTGCATGAAGGAACATTGAATGAAGACTATTATACATCGACACACAAAGTTCAAGACATTGAAGGCAAAAGACCAATCACAGGAGCATTATTGAAATGACCATCCCTTAGGGGGAGATTATTAGCAATTAATTTATGTTAATTGAGAAGTGATGGTCATTTGCCATTTAGAACTAAAGTGTCATATATAATGTTTAGTTTAAAATGTGGGCTAGTAGTATTAGTATTGTTTGTAGTTTAACTGTATATGTGTGATACATATACTAGCCCACATCAAGTCCAAAGAAAAGCCCATCAAACCCATTGATGTGGCTGTGTCGACATATATAACACACACACTCTCTATTATTCAAGGGTGTGCCTCATAATATTGTAAGAGAGTGTGTGTGTGTTTCATCTTTGTCTTTGTATTATTTCTTTCCGAAGTAATATACATTTGACCACCAATTTCCCATACGATCCACACCACTCTTCTTGTTCTTTATATGTGTTTGTGAGTGTCATCTAGTCTTGTTGTGTGTTGTGTGATAAAGAAATAGAGTTCGGTTCATTTCAAGTAGAGTCGAGCTATTACATCAACAATAAGTTGGTATATGGTAGAAATAAACCAATAATAGAGTGTTTGATATACATTGGGGAGTATTTGATAGGGCGGATAGTGGATGTGCAACATGTCATAGACAGGTTTGATGGTCCCTTAAACCCAACTGCAACAGCTATTTTTAAGGTTATTAAGTAAGAAGCTAATGACTATTCAGTTATTTGGAATGGGGCTGACAGTTACGAGTGTAAGGGACCATGGAATGACCAATGTGTAGTGAATATGAGGTTAAAGATATGTACAGGTAGGAGATGAGAGCTAATTGGTATTCTATGTAAACATGTTGTGGAAGCAATGCATAACATAGCAAGTGATGGTAGGGAGGTAGGTATACCTGAGGATTGGGTAAATCAAGCATACTGGCTAAAAACATGGAAGGAGACGTACATCTATAAGATTGAATGTGTTAGTAGTAGTGCACATTGGCCTAAATGGAACATCCCTAGTCTGTTATTGCCCCCACACCATCATGTTCCCGTTGGCGTACCAAGGAAGAAGAGGAAAGTGAACAAGGATGAAAAGGTTGAGAATGCATTGAAGGCAATGGTCAAGGATGGGAGGCTTTAAAGAAAGGGAAAGACAACCTGTTTTAGTAAATGTGGTGCACAGGGTCACAACAAAAGAGCATGTACATGTCCAAGACAGAAGAATGCAAATGAGAAACGCAACAAAAAGGCAAGACCTGACGTTGTTGTAGATGTTGAACAAACTGAAGTTGCTGCAGGACCAAGTCAACCAAGGGAGTCACAATCAACCCAAGAGGTTGGTAGTCAGAAGAGAAAGAGTACTAGAATGGCTGCCAAGGCAAGAAATGACGGTGCTGCAGTTGATGAACCATGCTAAGTTTCTACAGGACCAAGTCAGCCAATGGAGTCACAACCAACCCAAGAGGTTGGTAGTCTGAAGGAAACGAGTACTAGAAGGGCTGCCAAAGAAGCTACAATTTGAATGGTTTTATGAATTACTGAGACAAACAATTATTTTATGTTATGGTTTGTGAGTTGCTTTTAAGACATTTAATAAGTTTAGATGCATTGTGAGTTGGTTTTATGTCATGGTTTGTAAGTTGCTTTTAAGAAATAATTTGGGCACTTATATGCCTTCTAATTCTATGCAGACATGAAACTCTGTTATGTTGTCTTGCAATTGTCAAACAACTTATTTTTGGATGCTTTCTTGGTTTATAAGTGTCGTTGAATATAAGTTATATTGGGTATAGGGAAAAAGCATTCTACCATCAATATATATATAAAAAACATACAAAGCATTCATACAAACTTCAACTGTGTAATCCTTATATAAATCAAACTCTATCACTACAACTATAACTAAACTAAACTAGTGACACTCAACAATAAAGAATAAAGATGAGAAGTGATATGGATCGTATGGTATGAAAACTTGGTCGATGTTTATTAGCTTGCAAAGGAAGAAAACAAACACCACTTTAGAGGACACACACACTCTCACCTTTACAATACTTTGAGGCACACTATTTTTGGAGGTGAGAGTGTGTCTTTATAGAGAGAGTGGGACGCCCTAAGATGGCTTATCTTGGGATTGATGGGCTTTGTGTTGGACTTGGGCTTATGCATATTTCTTGAACTTATCTATTACAAAGTCCAACACAAAGCCTTCTTGATCTATTACATCCATACGACACACACTTTAAATACGATACAAATGACCATCACTTCACATAAATTAAATGCTAACAAACTGTTTAGCCTTTTTTGGGCATGTTGTACATAATGCACATTTCATTACCTCATTTAGTTTCCAAATAGCAATTCTGTCATGAGTCATTACCCTTTTCTGCAAACCACCTTTGAATCATTACTGAACCAAATAGCACAAACGCATGTCTTTGAATGCATCAACTGAACCAAACCACAGAACTCCAAACCACCTTTGAATCATTACTTCAAACCACCTTTGGAATGCATAGCCACCATACATAACAACCAAAGATTTATTATTATTATTATTATTATTATTATTATTATTATTATTATTATTATTATTATTATTATTATTTTATTATTATTATTATTATTATTATTATTAATTAACTTTTGTGAACTAGGCTAAAAAATATCCATTATATACCAACTAGAAAAACATAATACCAAAGTTTTTTCCTTTGACTATCTTAGTCAACTGAGGTCAAAATAACCCATTTTATACCAACAATAGAGGATTCTAATTAACCCATTTTTTCCTTTGACTATTGATGACGTACCCTCCGAATTGGCTCGGAGGCTACCCCTCCGAGTTCACTGGGATC
Source organism: Artemisia tridentata subsp. tridentata (assembly GCA_021014915.2). NCBI lineage: Eukaryota > Viridiplantae > Streptophyta > Magnoliopsida > Asterales > Asteraceae > Artemisia > Artemisia tridentata. The sequence goes on from CP139504.1 coordinate 409,912,527, forward strand.
TCCTCCCGGCCACTAAACATACAAAGGCCTTCGAAAAGATCCCCTTGGCGTAAAACTATCTTTACGATGGTTACCAGTATGGGAATCTGCCAACCGAAGCACAACGCCCTTCGGGGTGTGCACTTCGTGAATACTAGTCCAGATAACAACTCTGACTAAGTCAAACCCACATTCAAATCTCTGTCAAATCTTTCCCGCCAAGAAAGAGATCGTGGTACACAACCCCCTGCTCAAATCTCTTTCACCATCTATATGGTCGTATATTATAGATTGTTTATGTCTGAATGCTGCTAAATGATTGATATATGTTTGTGTCATTGTGTTCAAGTTTAGCGTGTAAAAACTCTTTTTACAAAAGATCAGCTTTGAAATGCAAGGGGGTCGCTTTGTTTAAACATTTGTAGATGAGGTTGAGGCTATGCATTTTGTTACAACTACAAAAGTTTTGCTATCAAAATTGAATCATGTAGATATGGCAGTTTTTTTTTGGATTATATGTCCAGCTGATCAGTCAAGGATGGCTTTTGGAGGATCTTTCGATTGTTTACATTTGCAAAGATTTAAATTTTCCAATTCTATAACATGGAGCTTTTTTATTATTATTTTTTTTTGTGATCTTTACGGCTTTACAAACTAATCAATAACGAACTTGAAACTTAACAAGTTAAGTTCTTAAACATGTTAATCAACAAGAAACAATATGGTATCGACTAGTTTGAGGGTGACTATCGATCACTAGGATTAGTGGCAGGGCCGGAGCCAGAAATTTTTTTAAGAGAAGGCTAAAGAATTTTTATTTTTTGGGCTAACAAGAAATATGACGAAAATAAACAAGCAATAACAAATAAAACAAAATTTCAGCATACAATTTAATCACAAATGAAATTTTTAAAAAACTAAATCAAAAATAAAGTTTGAAAAGATTAAGGGCCTAACATGAAAATAACAAATGAAAACATATTTTTAGATACAAGCAAAGTAAATAAAAAGAAAGTCAAAAGTACATAAACTTTCCTTATTCCCCGTCTTCTTCTTGTCCATTCTTTTTCTAAACATGAAACACCCATTCTTTAAATATTGCTAATTTATTCACTTGAAATGTTCCAAAACCACAACAAATAAAACCTTCTACAGGGGGGGGGGGGCAAATTAAGAAAATACCTAAAAAATTTAGAAAATATAAACTATAAAATTTTCCGGTGGTCCGCCTCTGATTAGTGGGCAATCTGATGTGCTCGTACTGCGCCGAGTGATTCACATCGTGGGCCAGAACTATTTTGTTATGGGTTTTATTTATCGAGGGGTTTTTTTTATTTGGCTGTAAGTTTTAACACATGAAATTGAAGAAAACTTTTACCATCACAAAGAAAATATTTGATGAAATTTTCTCACTGATTCAAGTGATATTGTGTTTGATAAGTCGATGAAGAACACAAGTGATTATAAACAGTTACAACAACATAACAAAAGAAAAATAAACAACATTATACATTATACATAAAATTGAAGAAAACTTTCCATTTTGTATTTAAGTTTTCCCCTTTTGAGCAAAACCATTTACCCCCAAATTATCATTAAGCTATAGATTGATTTATTCAAATGTAAAGGAGGTGGTGTTGTTTGAAAGATTTCGCCGTCGAATTTGAATTTGAGTGGAACCCTAGAAGAGAAAAAAGGCGGGAAAACATAAAAATGTCAAATTCGGTGGTTTGGTCGGATTTACCACCAGAAATGATTGAAACAATCGCGAAAAAACAAAAAAATGGTAAAGATTATGTTCGATTTAGAGGTGTTTGTTCGACTTTTCGTAGCTCCACCCCCAATATTCCTAAGCATTTGCCTTGTCAACTTCCGTGGTTAATGTTACCACGAGGAATAGAGCAAGACCCCTGTTGAAGTAAAACTACGTAGGTGGGTCCCACTTCCTTGCTAAAGCCTTCGGGGTCAACCCCTCCGACTTTTGAGATCCTGCTCACGAGAAAGACACGCGTTAGGCTCGCCCTGGGGTTTATCTCAAGGCCAACCTCCGGCGTGAGAGTAAGTATCTAATAATGAGGTTGATCAATTATGTGTGTGTGTAATGTGTCAGATCCTAAATTATGAATGAGGCATGGGTATTTATACTACCCATGTTTACTGTACCTGTTTACCTTGGGAATAAGCGAGTTGACCTACCTCTGTCATGGCAGATAGGTGTCAGGCCATGTGGGGAACACAATCCCATGAAATCTGGGATGGCGGCGGTTGACATGACTACTCACTGATGATGACGGTGGTTAGACGGAAGCATTGTCCGGTGGTGGATGATCCGGACGATGGGTGACGTTCGGATATTTCGTAAGTCCGGATGAGGTAGTTCGTTCAGACACATACGCCAACATGTCCCCCCCCAGTATTGGAGTATCGGCTTTCGAGTCGAAGCTTCAATACTTTTCGGATGTTTGAGCTTTTCAGCGTTACACGTTTGGCAATATATGGGTGACATGGGCGTCGGTTCGGGTTGGTGGGCTCGGGTCTCTTTAAGATCTATTTGGGTTGGCTTTGTCCAAGGCCCATGGGCCGAATATAATTATATTTTGTCTATATGGTAGACAGCTGTATGCCACGCGTAGGTTTTTTACCACTTGATCTTACGCCCCAGATTTAGCCACGCCGTCTGGTGGCAGACTGATTTGACGTTTCCTCTTCTCCCTAGGCTTCCCTATATATACTGCTTTACCCCCTTTCATTTTTTTTACTTTTTACTGCGTGTTTCTTATCTTTATCATCGGAGCTTAGTGGTTTCTGCTAACCGGACGACATATAAGGATCTTCTTTGGTTTTCGAAAGGTGCGTTCCATTTCTTTCTTGTAATTAGCTTGTTTCTTCGCACCCTGGTATCCTTTTAGTAATGGCCGCTCAAAGAAATGATCCGAGAAATCCGTCAGTGTCTGGTGGGGCTGGACCCTCGTCCGGCAGGATAGTGCCAAAATTCGATATGCACATTCATACCTCTAAGATGACGCAGGGGGAATTGGATAGGGTGGTTAGAGAGTTTGGTATCCCCGCGGACTTACGTCCCACACTTCCTCTGGATGGTATGACCATGGATAAATTACCGGGGTATAAGATAGGTATTTATGTTCATCAACTAAGGACGAGGGGTGTCAGGGTTCCTTTCTCTAAGTTTTTATTGGCCGTGATAAATTAATTTCGGGTACACATTTCTCAATTAGTTCCGATTGGTCTGAATAGAGTTACGATGTTTGAGATTCGCTGCTATAGTCTTGAGGTGCAGTCGACCGTTCCGCTGTTTAGGGTTTTCTACCGGTTGTGTAAACAAGGACACTGGTTTTCGTTTAAAAGCCGATCAGGGAAAAAGGCGAGGAAGTGTTTTGAGGAGGTGTTAACCGGGTTGAAACATTGGAAAGAGTATTTCTTTTTGATAGACCGGAGGGCAATTCCGGATGCCATGCCGTGGAGACATAATGACTCGAAGGTGAGTGATGACTTTCCAGAGTCGTACTCTGATAAGGACGATGAGACACTCGCGAGGAAGGTGATTCCGCTTCGGAAACCTTCGGCCGCTCTGCTTTGGATGACCTATCTTTGCAAAGTTTTTGAGCATCCCGGACATGAGGCCGTTCTAAAGGATGCCGAGGGGCGGGGTAATACATGATTTTCCTGACTTAAATATTGTGTTGCGTTCATTTGCTTCCTGCTCTGATCTTATTCTCTCTACTTGCAGTGTTAACTATGTCGGAGTACCTGGAACTTTCGGTAGAAGTTGGGGTCGAGGTAAGTAAAGGAGGGCCCTTACCGGAAGAAAGTCAAAGGCCAGTGCGCATGGTTGATCCCTTGGTCTCCGGTAATTCGATTCCTGACAAGACTCCTCTGCAAAAGGTCATTGAAAAGCCGGATGCCAATGTGGTTGCTGCGAACAAGGAGAGAAAAAGGAAGCTGATGGAGTTGGCAGAGGCCAGGAGAAGTGCCGGGAGTTCGGGCCTTGTTCGAGAGAGAAAGAAAAAACCGAGGAAAGATTCTGAAGGAAATGTCGAGGAAAATGTCTCTTCCGAGCCTGTCGTCGAGGTAACTCCCCAGCAGATGTTCGTGCAAGGGGTAATTCATGAGGAGAGACCGGAAGGTGGGGATGGGGGTGCGAACGTGGAGGGAACCGCTGAGACTGGTTGCCCGCGAGAAACAAACCTGGAAAGTCAGTTGGACCAGGAAACTCAGCCGTCGAACGAGCAGCCGCACACTGATGGTTAGAAACTTTCACCATGCTTTCTTCTTTATGTGTGTTATATTATTTAATATATATATATATATCTATTTATATATATGTATTTATATATATATATATATATATATATATATATATATATATATATAATATATATATATATATATATATATTATATATATATATATATATTATTGACTCATCCTTCTGTCTCCTATTTAATTGTTGTTAGAGCATTCAGCTCATTCGGTTCATTCTTCCCCTTCCCAGAGGCCTTCCGCCGGGTTTGAGGAGCACCATTCGGATGAGCAAGGTATACAAGTTTTTCTGGTTCTTTTGTTAGCTCTTTGCCTCATGCTAACTTGTGATCAATTGTGTTCCATAGGATTCGCCCGGGAGAGAGATTTACGTTCCGGATTGGTCACTGACCGAGGATGTCAGGTTGAATTCCTATAGGGCATGCCGTGAGATGCTGACGCACGTTGCAACTCCTGCTGAGCGCACCGCCCTGGAAGAACTGACGACCAGTCGGCTAATTCGTGCATCTTATGTGCATTCTGCCAACGGAATTGTCACACAAGCTCAAGTGTTGCGTCGTTTTACCGAACTGTTTACACAATACCGGGAGTTAGAGCATTCCCAGAAAGCTGCTGAGCAGGGTCATCATGCCATGATCGGGAAGTATGATCGTTCTGATGGGGGAGTTCAAGAATCTGGAAAAACAACTGGTGGATGAGCGTAACGCTACCGTGGCTCGAGAACAAGGTTTGGCTGATCAGTTGGAGGATGTTCGGAAGGATAGGGAGGATTGGAGGGTGACTGCCGGTAAACAAGCCGAGAGGATTAGGCAGTTGGAGCAGGAGGTGGGAGAGAAAGACCGGGCCATTGAGATGCTGGAGACTGAGAAAAGGGAGCTGATGGAGGAAGTCAGTCAGTCTGAGATCGTCCGACATAACACCGTGAAGGAGCTCATTCCAGTCGCGTGTCGGAGGTTGTTCAGCAGCCATGAGTACAAGAAGAGTATGGGTAAGGTCTACAGTTTGTCGTACTCTGCTGGGTTAATAGACGGTCTCAAGTATGAGCAGAAAAAGGAAGACATTGAGAAATTTCTGGGTAGGTTCAAGCTTAATCTGGAAGCTCTGAAAATTTGGAAAGCGGAATACCATAAGTTGTTTGGGGCTCAATACCCATATATTCAGAAGCTTGCTGACTCGTGCCGTCTTCCGCTGGGTGACCTTATGAACCTCTTTCCGGACCTACCTCCCCCTAGGCCGCAAACTACCGGAGCTCCTTTATCTCAGGAAACCGGGACTTCCGGTACTAAGGAGGTTGCTGATCAAGACCCTTAGTTTTATTTTGATTTCTCTTCTTTGGATGAATGTAACAGAACAGATGTTGTAACTAGTATGTATGTCTTGTGATTGACGGTATCACTTTTTGTATCGCCGGAAGGCGTGATGATAACTTGTATATGTTTCTCTGCTTGCTTACCTTGTGCAATTTATTGAATGTTTATTTTCTTGTGAAATTTTATTTCCAAAATTCATTCGGAAGTAGTGCTTACCATGATCCGGTATGTTATGTACGGAGTGTTTTGCCACGATCCGTTGAATTATATACGAGTGTTTCCACGATCCGCTCGTGAGAGAGGGAGTGTTTTGCCACGATCCGTTTGATTATATACGGAGTGTTTTCCACGATCCGCTCGTGAGAGAGGGAGTGTTTTGCCACGATCCGTTTGATGATATACATAGTGTTTTCCACGATCTGCTCGTGAGAGAGGGAGTGTTTTGCCACGATCTGTTTGATGATATACGGAGTGTTTTCCACGATCCACTCGTGAGAGAGGAAGTGTTTTGCCACGATCCGTTTTAATAACACAATCACAGAATACAACATAGCTTATATCGGAAAATTGTCCCCTTTGTCTTGGGGAACTTGCATATAATGCTATTAATTATAACGAGATCTGGCTTACTGTTTACAAAAAACAATTTCGTAGATTCGTTGCGTTCCATGTCCTTGGAACTTCCCGATCGTCCATTGTGTGAAGCATGTATGAGTCATTACAGTAGGCTTCGACCACCCGATATGGACCTTCCCAATTGGGTCCCAGTTTGCCTTGGTTCTCTACCCTGCTGGCTTCGTTTCTTCGGTATACGAAATCTCCGACCTTGAATGCCACTGGGCGTACCCTTTGATTATAGTACTGTTCAATTTTAGTTTTGTATTTGGCATCTCGGATGGCTGCCATTTCTCGTCTTTCCTGCAACAGATCAAGGTTTAACCGTTGTTGTTCTTCGTTATCCTCCGGATTGTAAAGCATGGTTCGGTGTGTGGGCATCCCAATTTCCGCGGGGATAACTGCTTCACTACCGTATGTTAGGCTGAAAGGGGCTTCTCCGTTGCTCGTCTTTAACGAAGTTCGGAATGCCCACAAAACGTTCGGTAGTTCATCGACCCATCCGACGCGTTCACTCCCCAGCCGGGTTTTAATGCCATGCATCATACTTTTGTTGGCTCTTTCCACTAGACCGTTGGCTTGTGCATGCTCTACTGCCGTGTTTATCTGTTTGATTTTCAAATTTTCGCACCAACTTTTAAATGGGTCTTTGACGAAATTCGTCCCGTTATCCGTGACTATTATACGCGGAAGACCGAACCTACAGACTATGTTCTCCCATACGAACTTCTCGACATCCTTGCCGGTGGTCTTGGCGAGAGGCTTTGCTTCTATCTACTTCTAGAAATAGTCTACAGCCACAATAACGAATTTCACTTTTCCTGGGGCTTCCGGAAGAGGCCCCAGTACATCCATGCCCCATTGATAGAAGGGCCACGGTGACATAATAGATGTCATGATTGTTTTCGGTAACTTTGGCACCGGCGCATGGATTTGACAGGAGTCACATTTGTGTATCTCTTCCCTGGCGTCGTTGTGCATGGTCGGCCAGTAATAGCCCTGTCTCATCAGTTTGGCTACCACAGATCTGGGTCCGGGGTGCATCCCACAAGCCCCTTCTTGGACTTCCCGTATGATGTAGTTTGCCTGTAGCGGGCTAACACATCTTAACATCAGACTTAAGTATGATTTTTTGAACAGCACATCTCCTTCCATCACGTATTGAGGGATTTCCATCCATAAAGCTCTGGCTTCGTTGGGGTCCTCCGGCCATATACCTTCTTTTAGGCACCGGATGATTGGTGTCATCCAGTTATCTTCTTCCTCTTCTATGATCGCTCTGATCTGTTTTTCTTCGGTCGAGGGTCTTTCTAGTATTTCGACCAAAATTTCTTTGGTCAGATGGTTGAAGGCTACGGAGGCTAGCTTGCTTAACACATCGGCCTTTTGATTCTGTGCCCTCGGTATATTATGAATTTTGAATTTCTTGAAATCGCTAATATATTCTTTTGCCTTTGCCAAATACTGTATCATGCTTTCATTGGTTGCCGTGAAGTCCCCATTGATATGGCTTGCCACCAACTTGGAATCTACCTTGACCTCAAGAGATTCTATGTTCATTTTCTTTGCTAGTCGTAAACCGGCGAGGAGCGCCTCATACTCTGCTTCATTGTTGGTACTTTTAAAGTTCAGACGAAGAGCGTATGTATGCTCGGTATGGCAGGGTCCGATCAACACAAGACCTGCCCCGGAACCCTTGCTGTTGGACGCTCCGTCTGTGTACAGTGTCCATTGTCCCTGATCGGAAATGTCGTGGACTTCTTTTCCCGGTTTCATTAGACGTGACTGTTCCGTTCCCACAGAAATCTCCGAGATGAAGTCTGCTAGAACTTGTCCTTTAACTACGTTTCTTGGTACGTACGTGATGTTGTAAGCTCCTAATTCTACGGCAAATTTGGCCAATCTTCCGGATGCTTCGGGTTTGTTTAGAATTTGTTTTACCGGCTGATCCGTTATAACTTGGATAGGGTGGGCTTCAAAGTATCTCCTTAACCTCCTGGAGGGGTGTAGTAGTGACAACGCCAGTTTTTCCACCGGCGTATAATTTCTTTCAGCCTCTTGCAGTGTTCGGCTGACATAATGAATTGGCAATTGTCTTTCGTTTCTTTCAGTTAATAAGACTGCGCTGATTGCACCGTCTGCCGCCGCCAGATAGACATACAAAACCTCTTTGATCCGGGGCGACGACAAACAGGGGAGGTCCAATATCACTTTCTTAAGCAATTGGAATGCTTCATCTGCTTCCCCGGTCCACTTGTATTCGTCCTTGTTTTCTTTGGTAATGTTTTTCAAAGTTTCAAAGAACGGAAGAGATCTTTCGGCCGACCTTGCTAAGAACCTGTTGAGAGCTGCTAGCTTGCCACTAAGGCTCTGCATCTCTTTCAGAGTCGTCGGAGATTTCATTTGTGCTATCCCTTTTGTTTTGCTCGGATTTGCTCGGATACCTTCGGAGGTTACCAGGTAGCCTAAGAATTTACCTTCCTTAACACCGAAGGAGCATTTCTTGGGGTTCAGTTTCATGTTAATCCTTCGCAAGTTGTAGAAGGTTTCGGCGATATCCGCCAACATTTCTTTCTCTCCTTTACTTTTGATCACCATGTCGTCCACGTATGCCTCCAAGTTTCTCCCAATTTGACTCTGGAAGGCTGAATCGACGAGCCGTTGGTAAGTGGCTCCGGCATTTTTTAGGCCGAATGACATTTTGATGTAGCATTAGGTTCCTTATTCCGTGTAGAACGCCATTTTTTCCTCGTCCTCCTCAGCCATTTGGACTTGTTGGAACCCTTGTATGCGTCTAAGAAACACTTATACCGGAAGCCTAGTACTGACTCTATTTTCCAATCGATTTCTGGAAGCGGATAGTAATCTTTCGGGCACGAGGAGTTTAGGTTTTTGAAATCGATACACATTCGCCAGCTTCCATCCCCCTTCTTTACCAGCACCGGGTTGGAGATCCACGTGGGGTAACGGACGGGTCTAACGATTCCAGCTTTCAGCCATTCGTCCACTTCCTTCAGCACTACCTGGTTCTTTTCAGCAGACAAATTTCTTTTTTTCTGAGCTATTGGTGTGTCGGCAACATTGACATTCAAGTGATTTTTGATCAGATGACGAGGAACTCCGGTCATGTCCGAGGGTTGCCACGCGAACACGTCCTTATTCCTCCTTAACAGTTCAACTAGGTGCCTCCGGCATTCCTTTGAGAACCCTGTCCCTATTGTGACCAATTGTTCGGGGTAAGTAGGGTTTACTAAAATTTCCTCTGTTTGATTTGTATCTGGGTTGACAATTTCCGTTTCCTGTGGTACTTCGACCGCTTGCTTCTCCTCTAATCTCCGGCATTCCAGAACCATGGCGGATCGTGCGACCAAAGTTGCCACCCCCTTCGGTGTGGGAAATTTGACCATAGAGTGAATTGTCGAGGGGATGGCTCTAAGTTCTTTTAATCCAGTTCGGCCCATTATCACATTATAGGGTGATGGGGATTGCACCACACAAAATTTCATAACGGTGGTTCGGAACATACCATGGTCGCCGAAGCATAAGTCCAACTCTATTTTTCCCAACGGCCTGCTTGTTTCTCCCGAGAAGCCAACAAGGGACGTACTCGTCTCTTTGAGCCTCGCCTTTATGTCTGGACTGAGGTTGTTGAAGCAGTGCTCGTACATAACGTTCACAGAGGATCCTTCGTCAATATATATCCTTCAGACCAGATACCCTTCTATACTTCCCTCGACAATGAGCGGTTCCTCTGACAGGTCTCCCATCATGATGGGGGGAAAGATTATCGGAACACTCATCCACTCATCGTCGTGTCCCCCGTACTTCCTCTTTCGGTTGTCCGGCCCACACCTCATCATATCGATGATCTTTTTCTTTCCGGCGTGCAGGTTTAGGCTATTGTCGGTTTTGCGTTCTGTCAGATCCGTTCTCCCTGTCTCTGAGACGTGGAGGACGAAAGGAAGGACCAGCCACTTCAATGCTTCGGTAGATTGAATAGCGGGTCCCACGGATGGCACCAATTTGTTGAAGTAAAACTTCGTAGGTGGGTCCTACTTCTTTGCTAAAGCCTTCGGGGTCAACCCCTCCGACTTTTGAGATCCTGCGCACGAGAAAGACACGCGTTAGGCTCGCCCTAGGGTTTATCCCAAGGCCAACCTCTGGCGTGAGAGTAAGTATCTAATAATGAGGTTGATCAATTATGTGTGTGTGTAATGTGTCAGATCCTAAATTAAGAATGAGGCATGGGAATTTATACTACCCATGTTTACTGTACCTGTTTACCTTGGGAATAAGCGAGTTGACCTACCTCTGTCATGGCAGATAGGTGTCAGGCCACGTGGGGAACACAATCCCGTGAAATCTGGGATGGCGGCGGTTGACATGACTACTCACTGATGACGACGGTGGTTAGACGGAAGCATTGTCCGGTGGTGGATGATCCGGACGATGGGTGACGTTCGGATATTTCATAAGTCCGGACGAGGTAGTTCGTTCGGACACATACGCCAACAACCCCGAATCAAAAAATCGAAACTTCTTTAGTCCGGATGATGGTTAAATTCATCAACTTAGCTTACCAGAAGATTTGGATAGCAATCGTCGATGTGGATCATCACATGGATGGCTAGCGACCCTTAATGAAACGCCTTCCATTTCTATAATAAACCCGCTAACACAAGCCAAACAAGACCTTCCACCTTTGTCGTCTTTTCCTAATGTAACAAATTTTGCACCTAGTGATATTGGGAGAGAATACAATATTAGGACTTCGGATGGTGATGTTTATACATGTAATTTGAAAGAAATGCGTGATTCATTTATAAAGCAAGTGGTTTTTTCTTCGAGTCCTTCAAATGAGGATGTGGAGTATTATGCATTGGCGATATTGAATCAAACCGGTGATCTTGCTTATTGCAAAAAGGGGGATAAATGTTGGAAATTTATACATGATGCGAATTCTTATTGTGAAGATGTGATATATTACAAAGGGTGTTTTTATGGTGTGAGTAAACATGGGACGGTTGTGAAATGTGATGTAAACGGGGGTGAAGCTAAAGTGCCATTTATTGAAACCCTGCGACAAGTTGGTGGTGATATGCAATATTTAGTAAATTGGAAAAACGAATTGTTGTTGGTTACTCGGTATACCTAGTTGAAGTTCAACATGGATCAAAGTAAACTTGATATTGTGTATAAAACTAATGAGTTTCGAGTGTTTAAGCTTGTTTTGAATGGACCAAAGTGGGAGTGTTTTAGTGCATTAGACGGGTGGGCGTTGTTTTTAGGGGAAAACTCTTCAATAGCGTTATGTGCTTCTGATTTTCCTGGTTGTAAAGGGTATTGTATATACTACACGGATGATTTTTCAGAGTGGAATTATGATGGAGCTGATGGAAGTCACGATTTGGGTGTTTACGATATGGAAAATGGTAGCGTTGATGAGTGCCTATTTACTCATCATTTTATACCCATATAAGACACAAAAATAACCAAAAACACCCAAATAGATCAAATATTGTTGCAAATATTATTGGTTTCTGTTTTTATGTGTTTCAGGTACAAAAGGATTGAAAACGGGGCAAAAAACGGACAAAACCGAGCACGAAATTGGAAAGTAGTGAAAAACCGAGGCCGGGAAAGGAATTTCAAGTTAGGATAACTTTTATGCTCAAAAAGTCAAAGTCAACCATCATGAATGTCAAAATGCCAAAAATGGTCCTTGGAGACAATTTTCAGAATTTGGTATAATTGGTCCTTAAAATTACAGATTTGGCAAAGTTGGTCCTTTAACTTAACACTAATTCCAAATCAAATCCTAAACCTAAACTAATAAACCCCTAACCTTAAACTAAACCAAAATCCTAAGCCCAACACAAACATTACCAGCCCACACCCACCAAATAACCCATCCAACCCGTTTTATTTAATAACACCAGGGTCAAAATACCCAGTCAAACCCAATCTTCCCTCTTATCCACTCTTTCCCGCCAAACCTATCACCACCCACTTCCCACCTTCTTTCCTGACCAACCCACACCACTTTTCTCTGATACACGCCACCCCTCTCCAATAGCTAGTACTTTTCCATGTGGGAAATCCACTCAACTCTTTTCCCGCCAAAAATGAAATAGACGGCTGAGATGACATCAAGCCAAACCAAGGGTTGGGAAAGGATCGGAGGACACCAGAGAAGGTTATTTAAGGTTATGAAGAAGCACAAGTAAATTGGTTAGTTTTTAATTTAAGTCAGTAGATAAATTTTTAATTCCGTTTGTAATGTAGTTAAGTCAAACTTATTGGGTTTTAATCATTTTCAGTTGTATCTTTAAATTAAAGCATTGTAATCTACTTATTGTTAATTAAATTTCAGTTTTACCTTAGAATTTGTATTATCTCAAATTCCCGCCATTTTTCATTTAGGTGTAAACTACATTCTAAGCTTAGAGTAGTATTCCAATAAGCTCAGTTGAGCTTATTAGAGCTTGGGTAAATTTATTAAAATCAATTTCTGTTTTAATGGTAAAAATTGGGAAAGGTCAACGAAAGTCAATATTGAGGTCAAATAAGCTATTGGTGGAAATAAGCTGATGTCGATAAGCACTTTGGTGTCTAGCTTGTTATTGAGAAGCTGAGCTTGTTTCTGATCAATTCCCTCTGTTTCAAAGTTCAAATCAGTTGTAAGCAATTTTCTAATTTTTGCATCATTTACTGTACTACTGTTCCTTAGCTTATTTATAGCTTATTTTCTTAATAGTCTGCTTATTGGTGTTTTAGAATTGCCTTTTATCTGTTTTATTAGTATACAATAGTAGTTGCTCTAATTTTCCTCAAAAACCTCATATAAGCCATAAATAGCTTAAAACTAGATAGCTTATTTTTAATGCTTATTATTTGTGAAAACTTGTTTTTTAGGACTTAGTTCAACTCAATTTAAGTTTGTATTCTCAAGTTTTAGCTTAAAGCCATTTGCTCTATTGTAAAATTCCAAAACAGCTAGTTTAAGGGGTGTTTGGATCAGCAGCTTAAATGGGTCAAACGGGTAAAAATAGGTCTGCACTGTTCATATGCAAGTAGGGTGAGTTTGATTCAGCCTATTTTAACTTAGATAATGTGTTTTTAGGTTAATTTGAGTCAATTTGTAGGTTAGATAGGAATTTAGTTGGTTAGTTTAAGTTTTAGATATATACTGCTCTAATAAGCTAGCTGTGAGCTTAAGCTTTTTAAGCCCTTCATTTGTGGTGTTTCTTGGTCCAAAGTAGTGCAATAAGTCATAACTCAGTATGTGGTTAATCCCCTAAGGCCTTGGTTAGTGATTAGCCAAAATCAGTCCAAGTCAGTAAGCAGACTGCACACTTTTTAATTTTTCCATTTTTGCAGCCCATTTTGTTGATTTTTAATTTACTCATTTTAAGTTGTTTTAAGCTAAAATTTTGTATAGATATATTTGGCTGGCTTATCTAGCTATTGCTATTTTTTTTTAATTTTTAAGATTTTATTTGAACAGCTTTTTAAGGGCTTGAAAATGCCCATTTTGCCCTGCTCCTAGACCACATCAGCAGCCCTTTTGGGCTTTTTAGCTTATTTTGTCATTGCTTAGTGCTTATTTCTGTGTTCTTGTAGCTTTTTCAGTTTCATTCTTGCTTATTTTCATTACTCAGCTTATTGTTGTTCCCATTTTAGCTTCTTTATAGCTTAATCAGCCCTTTTGTGTTCTAGCTTAGCTTATTTCCATAAGAAGTCCACTGATCAGTTTTAGTAGCTTTTTCCTAGCTTATTTTTGAGTTCTAAAAATAATCTCTTTTCAAAAGTTAAATATTTTTTATAAGTTTCAAAAAGAAAAATAAAAAAAAATAAAATAAAATAAAAAAATTTAATCAAGTCTCTTATAAGCGGCTACCTTAATCTGCTTTTTCTGTGCTTATTTCAAGTTTTCATAAATTTTTGTTTTTATAAAAATAGCTTATTTTGGTGTGCTTATTAAGCTTTTAAAGAAAAATAAAAAAAAAAAGAAAAAAAAAGGCAAAACCAGGGTTCGAACCCTGGTCTCCAGCCTAGCAAAGCCTCACTATTCACACACGTTTCATGATTCGAAATCACAAATTCCATTCACACCTTCATCGGGACAACGAACCGGGTTACACATACTTCACTTGTGTTTCCTTGGAGAAAAATATGTGTTGATTCCATCGAATCAATTTTTGGCGCCGCTGCCGGGGAAGGTTTGAAGTGAATTTTTGATTCTCGTTCGTCGATTCGTGTTTTGAAGATCCTTCCCTGTGAAGTTATCATTTTCTCTTGTAAATATTTTCTTATTATTTTTATAAAAACCCAAAAACATTTTCTTTTTCAAAATTTGTTTTAAATTTTGTTTTCCCTCTATCTTAATTTGTTTTCATTTTATTTTATTTTCTTTTAAATCCCAAAAAATTCTTCATTATCCTCTTTTATATTTAATTCTTATCTTTTTACCCTCTCATCGTTTAATTCTCCACAATGATCGATTTTCCACCGTATCATCCCCATGATCCTCGAACCATGGAGGATTTCTATCGTCCGTCACTTATCGGTAGAGGAGGACCGATTGCTCCGACATCCGTTCCGAGAACCGATTTTGAATTGAAAAATTATATGGTTCGACTGCTTCGACAAAATTGCCAATTCTACGGATTTCGAGATGAAGATGCAAACGAGCACCTAAACAAGTTCATATCTATCACTCAATCCATGAAGCAGAAAGGAGTTTCTCAAGATAGCATTTATTTGAATCTCTTTCAATTCTCTTTATCCCACGAAGCTGAATCTTGGTTTTATACTCTTAAAACCCATTCAATTCATACTTGGGAAGAGATGTTCCTCAAGTTTCTTTCAAAATACTTTCCATATTCTAAAACGGTGCAGCTAAGGAAAGACATTCGAAATTTCCAGCAATTGCCCAAGGAATCAGTATTTGAAGCTTGGGAGAGATTCAAATCATTATTACAGAAATGTCCAGACCATAAAATTTTGCTTCTTGATCAAATCCTAACCTTTTATAATGCCATAACTCCGATTGATCGAGACAAAATTATGTTGGCAGCCGGTGGGAATCTCATGCGGAAAACTCCGCAAGAAGCTTATGATTTGATCGAGAATATGACACTTCATCATTATCAGTGGGATGCTGAAGTTCAGCATGACCCTACCACTATGATGAGTGATCATTATTCCGAGAAAATTTCCGTATTGAGCACACAAATTGAGGTCCTTGGCAAGAAAGAAAATTATATAAGTGAAAATTGTCAATCTCAGCCACGACCAGGTCATCCACACACTTTTTACTATTCAGACTCTGACGAGAGTGATGAGGATGAACCTTCAGAAGTATTGAAAGTTCAGACGTCGATTCTTCCTCCGAGTGGCAATCCCACTCCGACTGCTGAACCAATCATTTCCGACTCTTCCCATCCTTCTCCTCCGCTTGAGGGAAGTGATATCTCTATGGAAGAGCTCGAGGTTTTCTTGATTGATGATCCAATTTCGCCAGAAATTGTTGATGCTGATTGTGATCCGGGGGGAGACGCTCCTTTGTTAGAAAAGATGATATTTGATGAACCGTTATTTTCCCTCCCCCCGAAGGATGTTGTTGTTAAAGATAAGCCGTTAGATCCTCCGGAGCTCGAGCTCGAGGATTCTTTTCCCGAATATGAGAGTTTTATCTTTGATACCGAAGAAGAGAGTAGTGGCAATCCCACTTCTCATCCCGATTATTCTCTCCCGGCTTATGAAGCCTTTTGCTTTGATATCGATCATACGGAAGAGACGAGTAGTGGCAGTACCACTTCTCATGCTTATATCTCTCTTCCCGAGTATGACTCGTTTCTCTTTGATAAAAATGATCCGATTATTCTTGAAGAGTTCTCCGGTGAACTCTCTCATCCGGAGTATGATCACTTCTATTTTGATCTTGAGAAAGATTCTAGTCTGGGGGGAGGTGTACTTGATCATAAGAATTTGCTTATTGATGACATCACCCCGACCCTCCCTCCCGAGGCTTTTGTTGCAAGTGAACCTAAGAGTTTTAATGACAAATTTGCTTTTAATGATGAAGAGTTTTTCACGATAATCATCAAAATCTTTCTTCCCTTCATCACATATGATGTGATTTCTCCTCTCCTTCACTCATTCGGGAGTGAAGATACTGTCTTTGACCCCGGTATCACCATTTATGGTTGCTATTTCTTAAAACCGTGGCTATCTCGTCGGCGTGGAACTTTCATATGTTTCAATGTTTATCCAAACCTCTTGAACGAAAGTCCGATTGAGATTATCTTTTCCACACGCTCCCCCAAGAACAAATGAATTCGGGGTCGAGTCAAGCTAGTGACTCGGTTAACAAAAACATTAGCACCACATGGGTGACAACCCATGTTTCTGACTTCTTTCTATTTTCTGACACTAAGTGTGGGGGGATTCCTCTGCTGTGCTTTGTTTTTGTGTGTTGTTTGCTCTTGTTTGCAGGTTTCCCTTAGATCGTGATGATTGATGCGCCTGTTTTCAATCCAGCCGCCCAATATCCGATCTTTTTGCTAACGATTATCTAGGGATATCTTATTAATCCTGTTTGTGAATTAGAGAATTCTTTCACACACTTGGCTATTAGTATTACCTTTTTACGTTCTAAGTGTCGGCATAATAGCCGGTACTTTGAATATTGAGGGCAATATTCAATTCTAAGTGTGGGGGGGAATTCTCGCGAATTTTTTCACATGTGTACCTTCTAGTGCCCTAGTACCCCCGTTTTTGGCCAATTTTTTTTTTTTTTTTTTTTCGTTTTTAAATAAGAAATTGCATAAAAAAAGAAGTGTTTTGCACCAAAAGAAAAAGAAAGAAAAAAAAAAAATAGTTTAGTCTTGATTAGGTTAGAACAGAGGGAATCCCGACTCTGCCAGAGTATTGATCTGGCTGTTTCCTTAACGATTAGACTAAGGTTTTACGATTTGTGCAAATGAAAATGCTAAGCGTAGAGTAGTTGGTTCTCTTTAGAGCTTATATAAGTAATCTATGGCTTTTCCTCCCAGGAGATAACTAATCTGACTTAATAAGTGCTTATTTTCAAACATTTGAACACACAAAATCATTTTTTTTATAATATTTTGAAAAATACTAGTTCAAAGCTTTATTTAAACTTCGGAACAAGCATATGTCATAGTAATGCAAAATGAAAGTGAGACGTTGCTTGAAAGTTGCAAAAGTTAAGTAATAAATGTATGTGCTAAAAAAGCTACGGTTCAAGATCGGCCCTTGGATCCTTATTTCCGGAAGGCGTTTAGGTCTTGGCTACCCTCTTACACCGGCCCTTGGACCTCTAATTCAGGAATGTGTGAGGTCTTGGTCTAACACCCTTGGATCCTCATTTCAGGAATGTTTAGAGTCTTGGAACTCTCCGTTGTAACGGCCCTTGGATCCTTTATTCCGGAAGGTGTAAGGTCTTGGTTCCCGTGAAACTCCGTTAGTTTATGTTGCACAAGTAAAAAAAAATAAAAAAATGTATGTGTTGAATAAAGTTTTGAAACTTGCTTGTTGTAAATTTTAAATCTATCTTTCAACTAGTATTAGTCAAAATCTTATAAAAACGTCGATTTTTGTGATCAAAATTTTGAAAATCAAGCACATTCACCTAACTTGAATAAATATGGGAGTGAAAAGTTAAGTCTCGGCTTACATAGATTATTAGTATAAGTAGTGTTAGCATTTTACAAAAACATTTGCACATTGAGTTTAAGCTTAGTTGGGAGTATAAAAAAGAGGATGACGATTTCAATTCCCTGGAGACACCCATTTTGTGTGAATCCCGTTCCATGATACCATTTTTGAAAATCAAGCATGTTATTTATTTTTGTTTGTTCTAGTTTAAATTTCTTGCATTGAATAAAATGTCAAAACGGGGTATGCTTGGTATTCTTTTGATCCTTTCATTACTTTATATGATCGGATTGCTAGGGACTAGCAATTGATAGTGTGGGGGGATGATGAGTGCCTATTTACTCATCATTTTATACCCATATAAGACACTAAAATGACAGAAAACACCCAAATAGATCAAATATTGTTGCAAATATTCTTGGTTTGTGTTTTTATGTGTTTCAGGTACAAAAGGATTGAAAACGGGGCAAAAACGGACAAAATCGAGCACGAGATTGGAAAGTAGTGAAAAACCGAGGCCGGGAAAGGAATTTCAAGTTAGGATCACTTTTATGCTCAAAAAGTCAAAGTCAACCATCATGAATGTCAAAATGCCAAAAATGGTCCTTGGAGATAATTTTCAGAATTTGGTATTATTGGTCCTTAAAATTACAGATTTGGCAAAGTTGGTCCTTTAACTTAACACTAGGGGTGGAAATGAGCCGAGCCGAGCCCGAGCCTGCTAGAGCTCGAGCTCAGCTCGTTTATATTCTAGAAAGCTCGTGCTCGTTTCGAGCCTAATATTTGAGCTCGAGCTCGGCTCGTGAAAATTTTCACAAGCTCGAGCTCGAACTCGGGCTCGACTAATTTGTATGATTTTTAAAGAAAACAAAGTTAAAATGGAGCTCGGCTTGTTAATTACATAAGGCTCGAGCTTGTTTACTACTTTTAAGCTCGTTTATACGTATAGACAATATATATACGTATATATTTCTAGGGCTCGTTTAGGCTCGCGAGCCTATTCGAGCTTTTTTTATAGAGCTCGATCTCGATTATTAAATGAGCCCAAACTTAGGCTCGAGCTCGGGCTCGAGCTCGTTTAGGCTCTGCTCGTTCGAGCTTTTTACCGATCCGATCCCGAGCTTTTCACGAGCGGCTCGGCTCGTTTCTACCCCTACTTAACACTAATTCCAAATCAAATCCTAAACCTAAACTAATAAACCCCTAACCTTAAACAAAACCAAAATCCTAAGCCCAACACAAACATTACCAGCCCACACCCACCAAATATCCCATCCAACCCGTTTTATTTAATAACACCAGGGTCAAAATACCTAGTCAAACCCAATCTTCCCTCTTATCCACTCTTTCCCGCCAAACCTATCACCACCTACTTCCCACCTTCTTTCCTGACAAACCCACACCACTTTTCTCTGATACACGCCACCCCCTCCAATAGCTAGTACTTTTCCACGTGGGAAATCCACTCAACTCTTTTCCTGCCAAAAATGAAATAGACGGCTGAGATGACATCAAGCCAATCCAAGGGTTGGGAAAGGATCGGAGGACACCAGAGAAGGTTATTTAAGGGTCTGAAGAAGCACAAGTAAATTAGCTAGTTTTTAATTTAAGTCAGTAGATAAATTTTTAATTCCGTTTGTAATGTAGTTAAGTCAAACTTATTGGGTTTTAATCATTTTCAGTTGTATCTTTAAATTAAAGCATTGTAATCTACTTATTGTTAATTAAATTTCAGTTTTACCTTAGAATTTGTATTGTCTCAAATTCCCGCCATTTTTCATTTAGGTGTAAACTACATTCTAAGCTTAGAGTAGTATTCCAATAAGCTCAGTTGAGCTTATTAGAGCTTGGGTAAATTTATTAAAATCAATTTCTGTTTTAATGGTAAAATTTGGGAAAGGTCAACGAAAGTCAATATTGAGGTCAAATAAGCTATTGGTGGAAATAAGCTGATGTTGATAAGCACTTTGGTGTCTAGCTTGTTATTGACAAGCTGAGCTTGTTTCTGATCAATTCCCTCTGTTTCAAAGTTCAAATCAGTTGTAAGCAATTTTCTAATTTTTGCATCAAGCGTAGAAGCTTTACCTTATTATCCAAAAAGCTTTTACAATGGACGCCGATGGCCGCCTCCAATTTGGTTTACTCCTAGTCTGCATTAACCGTAATTACTGATCTTGCACCCTTTGTGTTATGTGTAGGCTACTTTTGTGAATTGTGATCAAGATTCTTGGTTCTTTGTGGTTGAGGTTGGTTGTATGATAAATTTGCAAAGACAAGTATGAATTATGTGAAGGGATCATGATTGCTTTTATGGTATATAAGGTCGAAAATTTTGTAAATAATCACAACAAATACTAGACATGTGTTATGTTGAATGTTGAAAGTTCACTATGTCGAGTTTGTTTGTAGCACTTTGGGCTTTTTCTACCACTAGACGAGGACCCGTGCATAGCAACGGGATTTTATATTGACAGATAATTTTTGTGATAAAAAAAAGTTTATGTGTTATAAACGAAAAATAATAAAAGTTTGAGGATTTTGAGATTAAACATAATGTTTTGAAACCCGGTTCGACCCGGGTGGTTCAACCGATAGAACCGTTCCGGTCGAAAAATGGGTTAATTTAAACCGGGTCAATTCGACGAACTGGGTCGAAAAAAGGGTCAAATTAAACCGGGTCAACCCGCCGGGTTTGAAGTGTCCCAGGTCAACCCGGTTTTCGATGTGTATTAATAGTTTTATTTTGAAACATATCATTGCCATTAATGTACAACATTTCATTTCCGAATTTACCACTTTCACATTCCTCATTTTTAAGTTTTTTTGTTTATTTGCATTAAAATTACAATAGTTTCCTTTATATATTTAGATTTAAAGTTTTCAACATTTCACATTGTTTGACTTTTCACTTTTCCACATTGACCATTTTTCTTTTATATGTAGTATAGATATGAGAAGTTATATGACAGTTTTGTGATGGAATGTTGGGGTCTTTTGGAATATTAGTTGTCTGAAAATGGCCACTATCATGAAAAATAAATTAATCTTGTTTGGACTCTATTATCAGACACGTTTTGAGGCCCAAAATCCGGTTGAACAAGTTTAGCTTTCTGATTTTATGGCCCAAATTTCCTATAAGATAGTGATAGTCAGATAATGGCTGTGTTTGGTAAAAGTAGCAGTAGCAGTGAGCAGTAGCCGTGAGCAGTAGCTGTTTTTTAAATAAAAACGTTTGGTAACATAGCTATAAATATCCACAGCTCTTGTAAATATTCACAGCTTCAAAAGGAAGCATTGGGAAAAAAGCTTTCCTAAAAAATTGCTACAACTCATTGCTCCCTTACCAAACGAACATCAAAAATAAAAAAGCTCATTCTCACCGCTCATTGCCCAAAAAAGCTCAAAAAAGCTCCGCGCCAAACATAGCCAATGTCTTGAAAAATTAAGCCACCCAATAAAGCTTATATTTTAATAAGTTAAGATCAAATGAAAAAAAAATTTAAAATAAGAATGATGAAAAATAACTATAACCACGCATTAGATATGCATCGATCTGAAGTGTATTTTCTGGTAGTCTATTTCTTAATTTTGCGGTGACCTTTGATGTGGCCGATTGGAAATGTCACCGGTGACTTAGCCTAATCCCATGGTAGTCTATTATTATTATTATTATTATTATTATTATTATTATTATTATTATTATTATTATTATTATTATTATTATTATTATTATTATTATTTATTATTTTTTTTTATTTTTTTTTTTATTTATTTATTTTTTTTTTATTATAACCATCACTTTTATTAAAAACAAAAAGGATTTTACAAGAAATTAGTGGGGAGCCGAGAGACTAACTGGGCCCCCACACCTCTTTTATTATTATTATTATTACTACTACTATATTATTATTATTATTATTATTATTATTATTATTATTATTATTATTATTATTATTATTATTATTATTATTATTATTATTATTATTATTATTATTATTTTATTATTATTATTTTTTTAATTATAAAAATCACTTTATTAGAAACTCATAAGATTTATAAAAAATTAGTTGGGTCCCGAGATACTATTTGAGCCCCAACTCCTCTAGCTACAGTAAAACTTGTTGTAGCTCGAACTCTATCTTTATCACACAAATATGATTCGTTTAAGAACAATAGAGATGGGACAAGTGAGATATGTGGATCGTATATATTGAAGAGAAAGAGATGTGAAATGATAACTTTACTTCTATTAAGAACACACACACTACACACACTTGCACCACCTCACAAATGAGATATTGTGTGGTTTATATATTACAAGGTATGATGCTCTAAAGGCTTTTGATGGGCTTGTGGTGGGCTTTGGCTCATGGACCTATTTTACATTAAGTCTTACATGTTAGATGAGCCAAAAGCCCACTTTCCTTGACTAGATAAACATATTATACAAAGTTCTAAACAATGTGAATGACCATCACTTTAATGTATAAATTTAAAGCTAACAAAACTAATCCTACTAAAAATATGAATAGTTGCACGTACTCCAATGCCTTAATTCACATAGAACATTTGAATTTGTTTCAGTAAGTTCACCGCATATTTCTCAAGTTCCCCAAAAGAAGAGAATGAGAAGGGGAGAAACCCATATCCAATATTCGCGCACTTAGCCTCATACTTGACGCGTTTACGTTGTGCGGCCTCAATCACCGCACGACCCGGCACAAAATCAACCATACCAGTCTGCGTCAAAGGCGATGACCCTGTCAGACAGGGGCGCAGCTATTAAGGGCCGGGGGGGGGGGGCACCCGACCCCCCGAAATTTTTTTTGCGATGTAGGGGGTATATAGTTTTCGTGTAGAAAAATTTCGGTATATTCGGTTTCGACCCCCCAAAAAAATAGCGTTAGGAAAAAAATAGCCTTAGGAAAAAAAAAATTTAGATCCCGACCCCCCACTGAAATCCTCCAAGCTTCGCCACTACTGTCAGATCGACACATACATCAAGACATCCGTCCCACGGGTAGAGCAACTTCTTTACGAGCCGAAATCCCGGAACATGAACAGATGTCAACAAGAGTATCAGCCATCAACATTAACCTTCTTTTTCCTATGTGGGATTAAAAGTCTAAAAGCTTTTTATTAAGAAGTGCTTAGATTTACCCTTTGACTCAGGTATAGTTAGTTAGTTACTATCCTAATCAATATGATGTACGTGCTCATTACAGACTACATATCTTTCAAAAGCCAGTCGAATAATTGAAACTAAGTTCAAATAACGTTATTAAGTGACTGATGCAATTGGCTTCTTACATCCCCAAAGGAGTACTCTATCATCCGCTACTACACTACGCAATCCCGTCATTTCAAACAAGCGATTGTTTTAGAAAAGAGGGAGAATGAAGAAGAGAAACATAGGTGTGGCCAAATTTGCCCGAAAACTAAACAAAGCGTTGATATTTTAATCCATTGACTAACTGAAGGTAAACATGGTATATTAATAATCTCAAAATGACAAAATCTAAAGCATTTTCGTTAAGAGAACACGTTCTTAACCCAAATTTGTACCAACAAAACTAAATGCAAATTTGTGCCCTTGTATTTTTAATTTTGAGGAATACAATATATGAAAAACTCTCTCCTATAACAATATATACTCTGCTTGAGTGTACAAAAGTAATACATATTTTGTTTTTCTGTAATCAAAATGGTTTGCAAAATAACTTTTGAATACTATCATGATTTTTGACATGCAAATTTTCTTCAGCAAACAAAGCATTTATTAGTCCAGCTACATCCGAAGTTGAATCTTTTAGAGCAGTACGTGATTTATTTTAGGTAAATCGTAGCACACTTTAGGTGAGTTTGAATTTTAGATACTCAACTACATTTTTCTTAATTTTAGGTATCCAAGTTATTTGTGCAATAAAAGTTTTTTCGACTTTTCTAAAGATGTTAGCGGCCATTTTTTCAGCTAATGGTTAATCATTGTGATGTATCCTTATAACCGAGCTTTTAAAAGTTTTTTCGGCTGAAGTTATGACTGATTATCACTTTCTAAAAGTCGAAAATACCTTATATTGCACAAAGAAAAGTAACTTTGATTCTTAAATTGAGAAAAAAAAATAAATAAATAAAATAAAATTGAGTATCTAATATTCACATTGAGCTAAAGTGTAATAACTTTCGGAGCGATGTGCCTTTTATTTTATCCATGTCAATTCATTGATAATGTACTTTAGGTGATATATTTTGAGTTTCTGTTAATGTGTTTGTGTCATTGTGGTGCCACTTTCAAAATTATCTTTACCTAAATTACTGGGATCGAAAGTTAAAATGATTCTCACTTTTAGAAAAAACTATGGTACCTAAATTACTGCTAATTCAAGCAAATGTACTTATCTAATCGTCACCTCTGTATGGTCGTATATTATAGATTGTTTATGTCTGAATGCTGCTAAATGATTGATATATGTTTGTGTCATTGTGTGCAAGTTTAGCTTGTAAAAACTCCATTTTTACAAAAGATCAGCTTTGAAATGTGAGGGGGTCGCTTTGTTTAAACATTTGTAGATGAAGTTGAGTCTATGCATTTTGTTACAACTAACAAAAGTTTTGGTATTGAATCATGTAGATATGGCTGTTTTTTTTGGATTAAATATCCAGCTGATTAGTCAAGGAGGGCTTTTGGAGGATCTTCCGATTGTTTACATTTGCAAAGATTTAAATTTTCCAATTCTATAACATGGAGCTTTTTTATTATCTTATTTATTATTTTATTTTTAGTGTGATCTTTACGGCTTTACAAACTAATCAATTGACTTGAAACTTAACAAGTTAAGTTCTTAAACATGTTAACCAACAAGAAACAATATGGTATCGACTAGTTCGAGGGTGACTATCGATCACTAGGATTAGTGGCAGGTCCGAAGCCATAAATTTTTTTAAGAGAAGGCTAAAGATTTTTTATTTTTTTATTTTTTTTTCTTGGCCTAACAAGAAATATGACGAAAATAAACAAGCAATAAAAAATAAAACAAAATCAGCATACAATTTAGTCACAAATGAAATTTTAAAAAATCTAAATCACAAATAATGTTTGAAAAAATTAAGGGCTTAACATGAAAATAACAAATAAAAACAAATTTTTAGATACAAGCAAAGTAATAAAAAGAAGACAAAAATACACTGTTGGTCCCTAAACTTTCCCAAAAGCATCACCTGGGCCCCAAACTTGGGAAAATCATCGTCGTGAGTCCAAAAGTTGGGTTTTAGAGGCCGATTGCGTCCCTTGACCAGTAATGGTGGGACGAAAACAATAACCTTGTATGTATACATTGTTTCAGCAAGGACCAAACATCTAAAAACAATGAATATAATCAAGACAAGCAAAAAACCAAAAGCAAATGCGGAATAATATAAAGAGATCTTCATTCATTCCATAAAATATTACTATACATGATGATAGGTGATTTAGAAAAATACAATTTCATAAGCCCCAAAAGACAACAAACATTAAACACTTCATGTGCTTCCATTACTGCTTAACAACAAAATCAGGTAGTCCTAAGAACATCAAGGAAGTTATTCCTGTCCAACACCTGAGCATGGGTTTGAGAAATCAACTTCTTAATCTCCAAAACCTTGAGCACATTTTTCCTTTGCACCTTGTGAAGATCCTGTACAACCTTGTACGTCATAGTCGATGTTAGACTCGCTTTTTTATAAAGATATCGTCACTTAAATGAATTGGACTAGATTTGTAGTAAGTAGTATACGCAGGGACTACTTATGTTTATATGGCAAACATGTAAGGAAAAGGGCCTATAAATACCCCTCATGACTCTCCATGAGGGGTGTGGGAAAGCATTGTATTCTTTCATTCTTTGTTAATCTAATATACTTTGTGTTTCTTCACCTTTCTCTCTCTACTTTCTTTCTCTAGAACAATCATGTATTTCGATCAACCACGACCTCCAGAAACCGATTCTTGTTCATTACAATTGGCATCAGAACTAACCAGGGGCGAATCGTGAGGTTTTGAGGTGAAAAAATGTGATTTGTGGTGCGTTTTTATGTTACGTTACTATTCATCATGACCTACCTAGTTTCTGTGAAGTTTTACCGAGTTTGGTAAAACTTTCGAGTTTGGGGTTATCGAGTTTGGAGTTATCAAGTTTGGAGTTATCGAGTTTCTAAAAATTTTACCGAGTTTGGTAAAACTTTCGAGTTTCTATCTTGGTTACCGAGTTTGTGTGAAGTTATCGAGTTTCAAGTTCTTCCGAGTTTGGTTGGACTTATCGAGTTTCTTTGGTCTATCGAGTTTGTACTTACCGAGTTTCTAGGTTACCGAGTTTCTATAACTTTACCGAGTTTGTAACACTTTACCGACTTTGTGACCAAGTTATCGACTTTGTGACCAAGTTACCGAGTTTGTGACCAAGTTATCGACTTTGTGACCAAGTTACCGACTTTGTGACCAAGTTATCGACTTTGTGACTAAAGATTACCGAGTTTCTCAAAAAAAAAAAAAAAAAAAAAAAAAGTGTTTTTTGGCCGGAAAATTTGAGTAAAATTAAATTTTGAGGAATGACTAAACGGTCAGTTTTTACGCTAAATTCAAATTTTGGCCCAAAATTCAAATTTTTAGGTCAAAATTCGAATTTTTACGGTGAAATTTTGGCGTAAAAATTTTTAAAACTCAAAAGTTTCTTGTATCCGGTACAAACACAAATTAATGACTATAAACTTTTGGCGGCGATATGTCCCCGGTACAAACATAAACATTAAAAAAAATAAACACAAATTAATCACTATAACCTGTGGTCTCGGCTTCGGTTCTCGGCTTCAGGTCTCGGCTTCGGGTCTCGACTTCAGGTCTCGACTTCGGTTCTCAGTAGCAACTGCACCAAAAAAAAATTAACAAAAAAATTAAAAAAATAACAAAAAACATAATACACATATATCAAAAATTAACATATTGAAAAAATTAACACATATCAAAAAAGTAACAAAAATTAACATATATATATAAAAAATAAAAAAAATCAATAAATTAACTAAAATTATCACCACGGTTTTGTAAACGAGAGGGATAAAGGAAGAAAGAAAGAATTAAATGAGGAGAGGGGTTATGTGGTGGAGATGATGGTGCTGTGGTGAGATGGTGGTGCGAGTGTGGATTTAACGAATGGTGGAGATGATGGTGCTGTGGTGAGATGATGGTGCTGTTGGTGGAGATGGTCGTGCGGTCGAGAGGAAGAAGACGATGAGTTTTTTTTTTTTTTTTTTTTTTTTTTTTTTTTTTTTTTTTTTTTTTACTTAGTGTATAAACCAGATCTGTTAATAATTGAGGTACGGTTTTGGCAATTACATTCGGCGGGGACATGTCCTCGCTAAAAGAAAATTTGTCTTTTAGACAGTCTTTTGGCGGGGACATGTCCCCGTTAAATGGTTTTACTAATCGCCAAAAATTTTGGCGGGATAAAGTAAATGCGAAGAGGGAAAAAACGAACTTCTTGGTGAAATCTTTAGGCGGGGACATGTCCCCGCCGAAATCATTTTACAAAAAAAAAAAAAAAAAAAAAAAAGAAGAAGAAAAAAAAACTCTTTTATATTATTTTAACTAACTCAAATCAGTATTAAATCTTTTAAATTTAATTAAAATTTTTCTAAATCATCTTTAATTAATTTAAAACTTTTTAAAATTATTTATATCACTTTTACCTAATAAAGTTAAATCATTTTAATTAATTTAAATCATTTAAAATTATTTTTAAAACATTTTAATTAAGTTAAATCACTATTAAATAATTTAAATATAATTTAAATATTTTGTAAATCATCTTTAATTGATTTAAAACTTTTTAAAATTATTTACATCATTTTAAACTAAGTTAAGTCATTTATATTTGATTTACATCATTTTTAACTAAGTTAAACAAATGAGTCGATATGATATGGTTGTACACAAGAGGTTAAACGAATGAGTCGAGATGATATGGTTGTACATGAGATGTTAAATGAATGAGTCGAGATAATATGGTTGTACACGAGATGTTAAACGAATGAGCCGAGATGATATGGTTGTACATGAGATGTTAAACGAATGAGCCGAGATGGTATGATTGTACATGAGATGTTAAACGAATGAGCCGAGATGATATGGTTGTACACGAGATGTTAAACGAATGAGCCGAGATGATATGGTTGTACATGAGATGTTAAACGAATGAGTCGAGATGATATGGTTGTACACGAGATGTTAAACGAATGAGTCGAGATGATATGGTTGTACATGAAATGTTAATCGAATGAGCCGAGATGATATAGTTGTACACGAGATGTTAAACGAATGAGCCGAGATGATATGGTTGTACATGAGATGTTAAACGAATGAGCCGAGATGAAATGGTTGTACATGATATGTTAAACGAATGAGCCGAGATGATATGGTTGTACACGAGATGTTAAATGAATGAGCCGAAATGATATGGTTGTACATGAGATGTTAAACGAATGAGCCGAGATGATATGGCTGTACACGGATGTTAAACGAATGAGCCGAGATGGTATGGTTGTACATGAGATGTTAAACGAATGAGCCGAGATGGTATGGTTGTACATGAGATGTTAAACGAATGAGCCGAGATGATATGGTTGTACAAGAGATGTTAAACGAATGAGCCGAGATGATATGGTTGTACATGAGATGTCAAACGAATGAGTCGAGATGATATGGTTGTACACGAGATGTTAAACTAATGAGCCAAGATGATATGGTTGTACATGAGATGTTAAACAAATGAGCCGAGATGATATGGTTGTACATGAGATGTTAAACGAATGAGTCGAGATGATATGGTTGTACACGGGATGTTAAACGAATTAGCCAAGATGATATGGTTCAACATGAGATGTTAAACGAATGAGCCGAGATGATATGGTTGTACATGAGATGTTAAACGAATGAGCCGAGATGATATGGTTGTACACGAGATGTTAAACGAATGAGCCGAGATGATATGGTTGTACACGAGATGTTAAACGAATGAGTCGAGATGATATGGTTATACACGAGATGTTAAACGAATGAGCCGAGATGATATGGTTGTACACGAGATGTTAAATGAATGAGCCGAGATGATATGGTTTTACATGAGATGTCAAACGAATGAGTCGAGATGATATGGTTGTACACGAGATGTTAAACGAATGAGCCGAGATGATATGGTTGTACATGAGATGTTAAACAAATGAGCCGAGATGATATGGTTGTACATGAGATGTTAAATGAATGAGTCGAGATGATATGGTTGTACACGAGATGTTATACGAATGAGCCAAGATGATATGGTTGTACATGAGATGTTAAACGAATGAGCCGAGATGGTATGGTTGTACATGAGATGTTAAACGAATGAGCCGAGATGATATGGTTGTACACGAGATGTTAAATGAATGAGCCGAGATGATATGGTTGTACACGAGATGTTAAACGAATGAGCCGAGATGATATGGTTGTACATGAGATGTTAAACGAATGAGTCGAGATGATATGGTTGTACACGAGATGTTAAACGAATGAGCCGAGATGATATGGTTGTACATGAGATGTTAAATTTGAATGTAGATGTTCTTCGGTTGACTTCTTCATAAGGTATTCTTTTTGATTTGATAGAGGTATTAATTATTCTTATTAAATCATATCAACTCATAATTAATTTCTTACTCTGCATGCTTACTTGCCCACTTTCCCCTAATTAATTCTTTCTTCTACTGCACAAACATATTGGCGCCAACACTTCCCACCAAAATATTGGCGCCAACACTTCCCACCAAAATATTGGCGCCAAAACTTCCCACCAAAAGCTAGCAGATCTGCTCTATCCTCACAAACACATTATATACACTCTTATCCTCAAAACCACTTAACCTCACAACCTCTTATCTTCACACCAATTTCAAAACCTGAGATGCAGCGATATAATCCTTTTATGTGTTCTTGTGGAACAGGAAATATAAAACTAAGAACATCACATCAAGAAGATACATTTGGATGGAAATATTATACATGTCCTCTTTCGAAGGTGAACAATCATACATTTTTATGTGCCCGTTATGAGTGCAAGTTTTAAATTTATAACACGATCTACCAATGATTCAAACGAAACACATACGAGCAAGTATACTCGTCCGTGTGTAGTTAGAGATGAAATGGTAAGCCGAGGTCGTTCACTAGGATTTGTTTAGTTTTTTTTGGGATGTGAGTTTTTGAATGTAATTTCGAGCTTAAGTAACAATTCTAATCGCAAGCAAATAAAAATGATGTAAATTCAATAAATAAAGACTACACTTGCCTAGACTAGTTTTGCACAATTATCTTGATATGATTATGAAAATGGTTCCATTTGATTATGATCAATGGATTAGGTGGTGTTCTAACTCGATTAGTGGGTATACTAATCCTATTGTTTCCAACACTTTCAATCCTCGTCAAGATTTTAAGATGACAAAAACAATATTTAAGATTTGATCAACCACGACTAACACAACTCAATCACTTGATTCACTTTCGTTTCACAAGTAATTGACAACCACACTATTTTAGTTTTCCAAGTTTAACCAAGTTACTTATGAAATGGTCAATACATAAGGTAACACCCTCATAGACAAAGGTTTACAACTAATTGACTAACAATGTCTCTTTCGACTCATTACACTATTAGCAATTAACCAAACTTGACAACTCTTTGGTGGAGAAAACTCTTAATAGCACAATTCGATCTTAGTATTAGCTTTTCGTTTTACTCGAACCAATTAGTCATAATCAATCAAGAATCATGTCACAAACATTATCTAGGCAAGTGCTCAAGGCACTTAGCCACTCATGGCAAACAAAGAAATAACCATAAGAAATTTATCACTTGAAAACATAATTAAAAAGTCTTACAAAAGTTGTAATGATGATTACAAGAATTAGGAACACTTGTGAGATGATCAACAAAGATTCCTTGAATGATTAAATTGATGAATGTAAGCTTCTTCTTTTCCTGCGTTTTTTCTTTCCTTGTCGCCCTTTGAGAGAGTAAAATTAGCTGTAGTAATTGTTGATGTGTAGCCTTTAGATTGTAGATGTAGATTCCCTTTTTTTTCTTTTTTTCTCTCCTAGCATACATATATATAAGATGACTCCCCTTGGTCACCAAGCAAAATATTTGAGCCCAAAGTGTCATAAAAATTCTGCACTTGGAGTAAATGAAGTGTAATGACAACCCATATGAAGAGTTAGCTCATTGAAGATAGTCATTAAGTGTGTCAGCAATCGTATCAACCCAAGGTTGAAGGTCTCAACCTAAGGTTCAGATTCCAGCCCAAGGTTGGGAGTAAGGATGGCATGGCATTATTGAACCTTGGGTTGAACTTAAGCCTTAGATGAATTTCTTGAACCTTTGGTTGGAGAAGCAAGCCATAATTCTTTACTGTTAGGAATATAAATATTCATATGAAGGTTCGGTCACCCCGACTATCTAATTAGCAGTTATATAGCTCGTAGGCTTATTTATATTAGCTTAGTATTATTAGTATTAGTATTAATAGTATTAGTCGTATTTATATTTGTGAAGTGGGTCGGGGCTTTCCCCACTGTCAGCTCACTCCACAGCCCACTAGGGCACCAATATGTAGAAGTATAAATACCCCTTCCCACACTTGGGAAGGGTTAGAACTCTTGTAACTTTCACACACACTTAATCTAATATTCACAAGTTTTCCCAACTCTCTCTCTCTAGTTCATCCCTCTAACTCAACAATGAAGCTTATCTTCCACAATCCAAGACCACCCGATCCACACAATCAATATGGTTATTTCCTACAATTGGTATCAGAGCCATGGTTTCATCTTGGTCAGATCTGTGGTCAAGGGCTTTATATTCGGTTGGTTTCATCTTGGTCAGATCTGTGGTCAATGGTTTGATTCGGTTTGATTGTGTGTCGATCTCATTTTTTTTGTTTTGTTCAAATCAACTGGTCTCTTAATATGCTGCTCGTACCACAAATTCATCTTTGACTACAAGCCTTGAGTGCTCTTTAAGTTTGTCTTGGGCTTTACTGCATTTGGGCTTTATGGTCTACTGGTCTTAACCTTGGTGCTTAAATTCTTAAAGCATGATTTTTTTTGGAATACCTTGGAGCTTAAACTCACTGTTGGTCTTGTAACGTGAAATTTTTTTGTTGTTGAAGTGGTAAACGATTTGTGTTGACTGAGTTGGTCAAAGAGTTGATTCTTTAATTATTGTTCTCTTTCTCTTGGTCCGAATTCAAAAGGGAAATAGCAGGAAGTTTACAAGTTGAAATAGCAGTGGATCCAGTTTTTCTTGGTTTTGTTGTGATAAACACTTGTGTCTTGAATAAAAAGAAAAGGGGATTGAGTGCTTGTTGGGTGAAATTTGTGGGTTTAATAATTGTGTTCTTGGTTGCTGCTAGTGTTAAAAGGGATGTTCTTAAATGCGGTTTGTGGGTGTTCTTGGGTGCAGTTTGGATTGTAACCAAAAAGGGGTAAAAGACAAAAGTGTGAGAGTGACAGCTTTGACTGGTCAAACATGCGGTTTGTCCTGTACGCGGTTTGTCTACTTACTCATGAACTCGGTTTGTCTATGTGCTCACAAACTTGGTTTGTCTATGTGCTCACGAATGCTGTTTGTCTAGTTATCACGAACGCGGTTTGTCTGTTTAACCACGAACGCGGTTTGACTGTATTCACATACGCGGTTTGTCTATATGCTCACAGACTCGGTTTGTGTATATAAGGTGTACGCGGTTTGTCTGTCAAACGGTCAAATGGTCAAATTTGGTCAACGAGTTATCTAATATCAGGATGGAAGATGAAGATGAATAAGACCACAACCTAACAAACCAACAACACCAGTATTATTGACCTCAGTCATACAAGAACATCATCAGTTCAATACAATCTATCCACAATCTAAAACCAAAACCAACAACATCACTCTCATTCTAACACTAGACACAACCTCAAATACCATCACAAAATCAGCGTATCACGACAAGACTAGAACCAAACATATGACAAAAAGATCTCAGTAATCTCGTTGTGTAAACCAAGATTCGTTCATAGATAAAACCACAAGAGACTTTTCATCACTGATCTAAATTTTCTTTGAAGACTAAGCTTCAATTAATTATCCGAAAATCAAAAGAAAGAATTATAACAATTATGTTACATTCTTACTTTGGCTCGTTGAAAGATAAACAAAATAAAAACACATAAAAACCACCTTACCCGTACTCATTTTAGTCGAACAAATTAATGAAGAAAGGAGTGCGACTGTGTTTTTCTTTGTTTGATATTTCGGACTCAAGAATATGAGTGTTGATCGGTTTGAGTTGATGTTTCAAAGAAAAGTGATTAGGGTACACCAATAATGACACGGGTTTATCTAGGCATGTCTGACTGTTATGATTTTCTGAATTAGTTCAATAACATTTCGGTTTGTGTACACCAAGTGACTTTTAGTTGATGTGAAAAAGGGGGGCGGATGTTTCAAGAGACAAGTGATTAGGGTTAGAGATAATAAAGAGTTAGTGACATTTAAATACCCAAAGTGTTAGGGTAGTGTTTTCTTTTGATCGGGCCTTAGTTCTAAGGGCCACATGGACTTGGGTTTTTTTGATAAATTTTATTGGACTCAAGTTACATGAGTAAAGTGAGTTGGATCTAGACATCCGATTATTAGTATTTTTCACTTTGGACTTGTGAATGAAAATGGTTATGGAATGGATTAATGAGGTTAAATGGGCTTATATTGATGAACCAGGAATATGGTGTGGTTTTTGGGTTCTTGGCATATGAATAATTGGTTTGTTATTTGGTGATATAATATGGTAATTTGGTGTTTCAAATTTCATGTGCATTCACACGTCACGGCTAGTATTTGGGTTCATGAACATCAACGTGATTACAGAGTTGTGGGTTTGGCCGCACGGTCCTATTAGTGCCTACGACGTGAGTGAGCCTGCAATTTGATGATTACGATTTGAGTTACATTTGACAAATTGCAATTTGATTAATTGTGATTTGTCAAGTTGCGTTTTGACTTATTGCGACTTGACGGATTGCGATTTGACCAGTTACGATATGACGTTGCCAGTTGACACTTGCGATTTGACTAATTGTGACTTAGTTGATTGCAATCTGACTTGTTGCAATTTGACAATCTGTGACTCGACTTGTTGCGATTTGATCAAGTAGTGATTTGACTCCTGTGACTTAAATTTCGAAGATTAATATTGCACTTCACTCTAGGCTATTCTTGTTGAGTTCACGGTTTCTCTTGTAGATTTTAGAAAATCCCGCGAAAGATTCGATTTCTCGGTTTAAATCTCAAGAACTGTAAAATCCCGTGAAATCAATTTTGGACAAGTAGGCGGGACTTGGATTTAGACAAAATAAGACTTACGGGGTTTGACTATTTTTTTTGGGATAAGTTTGTGCTACAAAATCGGCAGGAATTGGGAAATTATGATAACTTGGTTGGTTTGTTAATTCACGGGTTGGTGTACTTAGTGTCACAAACATCTCGGGGTGGATGGATGCACGATGTTTGATGACCCTTGCTCAAGCGTATTTAAGGTGATTAGACCTGGATGTTCAAGAAGTGGATATATACAATAAAGGATGGAAGGTTGGGTATATATCACTACCTATATTTAAAGGAGTTACGTTGTTGTGCTCAATATAGGTTCTAAATCACAATTTGCAATTTAAGGTGATTAGACTTGGATGTTCACGAAGTGGATATATACAATTAAGGATGGAAGGTTGGGTATATATCACTACTTATATTTAAAGGAGTTACGTTGTTGTGCTCAATATAGGTTCTAAATCATAATTTAGTGCAAGTTTAAGTCGCAGACTTGTTCTTTATCAAGCTTCATCAAGTGATTGTTGTTTCTCAAGCTTCTAATGGGATTGTTGTTCAAGATCTTCTCAAGAGGTAGTCAGGCTTAAAGACAAGAGGTGATTTGTTTGGAGACATGTTTTAACCTTTTACTCACTTTAAAGTCATATGCATTTCATCAAGCGGTTTTGGCATATTACGAGCTTCAATGAATTGTTAATCTACTAAACCATTGATGATGAGGAAAGCAAGGGGTTACTACAAGAGAATCTTAATCACCATCTTCGTTGCAGTAGTTTCATTTGTCTCTTTCCATGTTTTGTGCCTGACAAATTCACAAACATCACGGACTCTCAGCTTTGGCAAAAAGGTCATTTCATGTCCTTTTTGAGGGGGAGAATTATCGCAAGTTTCCTAGAAGTTCCGTCTCCAGCGATGTGAATTTTAGCGGTTCCGGTTACAGCGGGTCAGATCGTATCGGTTCAGTCTTCAGCGGTTTGAATCTTAGCAGTTTCGGTTACAGCGGGTCAGATCGTAGCGATTCAGGATTCAGTGGTTCAGTCTACAGCAGTTTGATACTTACTGTTGTGCAGTTAGTTCTTGAATTTATTTCTCAGATAAATCTCAAGAACTGTAAAATCCTGTACACAGTACGTCAACTATTCCACATCCAAGTAGCTGGGTCAGACAGCTTTGTTTGATAGGACTGACTATGAGTCATGGGCACTTCTAAGAATTTGCGCATGTTTCTTCTCTTTTTGGCTAGTCAACAGCACAAGATGATCACGAAGTTAATCAGGTATTCTTTATTTGTGATTGAAGTTGAATTTCACGAAGGCGTCTACTTATTTTATCTTGAAGTCGGGGTTGGTTGGATGCATGACCTTCATTGATAACTTGCTCGTGCTTAAAATTTTAAGTTGAAGACTTGGGTTATCTAGTTACCAGCAGTCGGGGTAACTATCACTTAAGAGTCATTAGACTACTCAGTGTCACACGTCAATGACGATGTCGATAATCGCAAGAGGTGTTAATGTCTCACACTCTGGTTGGGTATTGAGCACTTAGAGATTTGCTTGGAGCATTAATTCTCTACACCGTTCTTCCAACATTAGTGCAAGCTTAAGTAACAAATTTGGGGACTTCTACTTCAGTTTTCAGTATTGGTATATCGGGCTTCCTTCATCAAGTGGTCACTAATCTGTGTACAAGGTTGGTTAGTTGGACAAAGGTTTTAAAAGTTGTGATGTGAACTGTAATTCTCACAAGAAATTCTTAACCCAAACAGATGTTCTCCAATATCAAATCAGTCATGCCACATTCAATCTGTTGCTATCTCACGGTTCATTCTTGATTTTGTAAAATCCCGCGAAAGAACTTATTTCTCGGTTTAAATCATAGATTTGTAAAATCCCGTGATGATGGGCTATGCGCTCTTGACCATGATCGGGTTAAAACCATTATCAAAGATCAGCTAAAACATCACAAATGGCTGGATCGGGGCAGTTAATTGACAAGATGTGACTACGGCGTTAGATCAGTATTATTTATTTGAGGCTGAAGTGAAATTTCATGGGTGCGTGTACTTAGTATCTGAAGATATCGGGGAGGTTGGATGAAGATTCTTCGAGATCCTTGTTCGAGCTTTCATCATTTACAATGACGAGGACTTGGATATCTAGTTATTTCTTCTTTCTCTCTATTGCAAAATAACTATCACTTTAAGGAGTCACGTTGTAGTGCTCAGTGTCACACGAAGTTGTGGATATCCAAGAGGTGATGTACGTCTTATACTTGATGGTTGGTTGGTTGAAGAGTATAGAGTACTTAGGGATTCGATGTTGCACGAAGTCTCTGCACCGCTCTTTGTCTCACATTAGTACAAGTTTAAGTCACAAGTTCGGGTTATGTTACTTCAGTCTCAAGTTCATCATATTGGGTCTTTCTCCATCAGTGGTCACGACATCAAGCCGAAAAAATGATAATGGGGTTGGTAACGAGTTAGATGAGAGAAGTAGTAAAGAGAGAGTAATGACGTCTGAATACATCAGTTCAGGCCTCGTTCTTCAAAGAAAAGAAAAGTGTACGCTTGAGTGCACTTTATCTTCAAAAGAAGAGGAGTCTTCTTATTTATGGCCATTCTCATCAACAAGTTTCATGCTCTTTCCGTGCTTATTCAGTCTTCAAGTGGATCGGCGCATATTGGAGTATATTTTTATTCACTTATTCAACCAAAAATTGCAGTTGACAGGCATATGCAATTTTTGAGGGGGGGGAAAGGGTGAATAAACAACATGTCAGTCTTCAAGAACCGTCAAGTGTGAATATGATTCTACATGTTGATTGATGATTGAGAAATGGTCATACGACTCCTGAATACGTCAGTTCAGGAGTCGTGCAAACCATGGTTCTCCAACACTACTTCTTCCTTCGTCTTTCAAGGTGTTGAAGAACATGGTCATGGAATGCTAATCGACAAAGTCTCACGGGTTGGTCTAATCAGTAACAATGGGTTTCTAGTCAATGCTTCAAGTACACGTCATCAGGCTACATGTACACATCATGATGATGATTCCGATTAATCGTAACCATCATGGGGGAGAGAAATGTGTACACCAAGGACGCACAACAGGTTCACGTGATCGGGCTTAATCATATATTCCGGTGTTGATAACCGCAGAGATGATCAGTGGTTCAACTTGTTACCTTGGTATTTACGTTTCACTGTTACGTCATGGGCTGATTAATCGTAACCATCAGGGGAGAGAGAATGTGTACATCAAGGACGCACAACAGGTTCACGTGATCAGGGCTTAATATCCAAGGATGGATACATACTATAGATGATCAGTGGTTCAACTTGTTACTTTGGTGTTATACTAAAGACTGAAGAAGGTCGAGTCGTCAGTCTACTCTTCATTCTCTGTTGGGTGTTATCATCTCATGTGTATGCTGCGGGCTGATGGGTTATATGTAAGGTTACTGGAAGACATTTGGTGAGATGAAAATGATTGGTATTCTATTCCTCCACATTGGGCAATCTTGAAGAAGGTCGAGTCTTCAGTCTTCTCTACATTCAAGAATGTTGAGCTCTTTTCTTACAACTTGATATTTAACTTAATCCCATGACAGTTCTTGTTTGATGAGTTGTGGGGTTAAGCTAGATTTCAGTTGAGGCTCAACTTAAACTACCGAAAAGATGCCTAAGGTTTTTGACGGCGTCACTCTAGGACGGGAGTGTTAGAAGATTAAAGACGGCATGCATTTGGTTATCAAAAGACTTCTTCATATTTCGGGCGTTCATCCAAAGTCTTCTTCCTATTATGGGTGTTCGTCAGAAAGGTTGTCAGATTGGGGGAGAGCACTAATTAGGGGAGAGTGAAAAGCCAGAATCATTCCCTGATTGAAAGTGCTCACATTGCTCTTCAGCAAGTCAAGTGATGAATGCGGTGAAGATTCAGAATGCTGAGGAGTAATGGTTTCTGGTTCGTATCCTTGTACATATATACTTAGGCATATTTTATACCATCTTGTAAATAGATTTATAGAAATCTTGCTAATTGTAAATAGAGAAACTTAAAATCAGAAAAACCCATAAAAATTGAAAAATTAGAAAATACCAAAAATAGTTTCACCTAGGCATGTCTTCTGTTTATCAATAACATTTACGGACTTAGAAATGTCATTCAATAATGGCACGGGTCTTTAAATGAAGCTCGAGCAGAAGTTAAAATGGAGGATTAAAACATGTCTAAATGGCTTGCTATTACTTTAGATAGCAACCCGCGCTTCATATTGGGGAAAGCACGTCGCCAAAAAGACGGCTGTTCCTCCAACTGGGTGATGTTCACCTGGGCATGGATTACTTCATATCCATGTTTCCTGATTTGATGTACGTTTCAGTGCATCATTTCTTGTAAAAGAAGAGAAATCTTCTTAGTATAACAAATAGTTTTCATTCTATGATTCTTCTGAAAATTATTTGTGAGACACTTGGTGAATATGTGTTGTATGAAATTTGTTTATATTTGGATTATGCATAAAATTTGTCACTCAATCAATGACTACAAAACCTCATGACAGTTCTTGTTTGATGAGTTGTGGGGTTAAGCGTGATTTTAGTTGAGGTTCAACTAGAATACGGGTCATTGATTGAGGGGGAGAGTGAATTCAAATTTTATATCATCAAACGGATTTATTGGTTAAATCATACTTGTTAGAAATGGTTTTGTAGTTAATGGGGAATTAGTTGAACAGGATCTTGCTTAAATATATCAAATGACCAAGTGTGTTAGTTGCTAGAAAGTTTAGGACATTATGTGCAATTTGCTTATAGTTCCCTAGCTTTATGTATCTAGAAGGTTCATTTGTGTTACTTTGGAATCCTCGTATAATCCCCAAAATGCTTTAAGACTCAAAACCTAAAAGAAGTTAGAAAACCAGTTGTGTTTGATGTTTTTGAATACTCCACTGGCATTTGTATGATCTAAATGAATGAGTTTCAAATGTTGTTTGTCTCTCCTGCTTTATGGTTGTTGATATTGTGCATATGTTCTCAGGATTCGCTTAGGTAGATTGCTATTATGTTAGAATCATGTTCCTAAGATCCTGAATTGAATATTGAAATCCGTGTGAATTGCCATGTTCATGATTGCTAATTGCTCTTCATGCTAGATAGTGGTTTGACGTAGTTCCTGATTGGGGTTTGATTATAAGATGAACTTGGTATTATAATGTGGCAAGCTGCTGAAGGGTAGCTATTAAGGAATAGGGTATCTGCATGCATATATATTTGTATTGATATTCTTATGCAGATTCCATAGCCAAAATGAATGTGCCAGTTCCCATTCTAACCATTTAATCAGACGTTCAAATTCTATTGATTGGCTCGGAATTCACCACGACAACAACATCGGCAGCAACAACAACAACAACAACACCTTCACCACCACCACCATCATTTCAACTAAGCAGTACTTACTCGGATCTCGCCAAGTGGGGATCGAAATTAATTGAGAAGATTTGTTGGTGGATGGATAATTGATGTTGACTACTAACTCAGAAAAGCGGGTGATTACATAATCTGCGCAAAAAAAAAAAAAAAAAAAAAAAGGTCAATATCATTTGTGTCATAAAAGTTATCTTGTGCAAAATGAGCAGTGAATCTCCCTCTTAGATTAAGGGGGAGCATAGTATGTTCCATTATCAGAATATATTAAATCGGACACATTTTCTCCCACATTTTTCTAACTTATTTAAATCAATTGGGATCACAAATCTCAAATGGTTTGAAATTTTTGATCGGGGGAGAGAATGTGATTTAAATATGAAATCTGATAAAATGTGATGATTTGAACATATATGCAAGCTCTCCCGTATGTGTTAAACCATTTTATATATCAATGCACATATTGAGGGGGAGCAAAATGTTTTGGATGTGAATGTAAGCTCTCCAGTAAGTGCTAAACTCTTCTGTATACCAATGCACTTATTGAGGGGGAGCAAAGGATTTGGCATGCATCTTATGTGAGCAAGGCTCAGACTTCACCAATGAATTGACGAAACTTGAACTGTCATCAATCGAAAGGATACGTCTTGGCCGGGTAATAATTTCAAGCTGGTCTAACCAGTGATGTAAGCGTGTCTCGAAAAAGATGTATCTGAGTAGAGTGTACCAATTCGAGAAACTTTCTGTGGACTTGACCAGGCCGGGTAATAATTTCAAGCTAGTCTAACTAGTGATGTAA
The DNA here is from genome assembly GCA_021014915.2 of Artemisia tridentata subsp. tridentata. NCBI lineage: Eukaryota > Viridiplantae > Streptophyta > Magnoliopsida > Asterales > Asteraceae > Artemisia > Artemisia tridentata. Next base: position 409,953,060 of record CP139504.1, read on the forward strand.
GCGTGTCTCGAATCGGTCATGTTCACTGAAAGTGGATCAATTCAAAAAAAATGCGAGCTCTACCTAACATGTGCAAATTTATAATACAATCAACCGAGCACATGTTGAGGGGGAGCATTTGAAAAATATAAAACTCTCAAGTGTTTGCAAAAATGTGTTTCAAAATCATGAACACTTTGAGAGATTTTTCAAAGATTTGGTTTATGGCAATTGTGGAAGAACACCAAAGACCGACCATTTTATTTAATGCATGGAGTTATAAGGATGGTAAGGTTAGGTTCAAGTTCCCACGATCCCGCCAGAGCCGGAGGGATCTACCCAGGGACAATCCACTAGTTAGTGTAGAAGTCCTTAGGTATGATTAAAAAGGAGAAATGTGTATAAGGGAAGAGTGCCGACTGAGATGGAGCTAGTACTGGAACAAACCCAACAAGGTTCTAGTAATGAAGTCTCGGTAAGCACTGAAGGGGTTGAAGAATGAAAAAGAATTGTAAAGATAAAGGGTGAAAAGAAAGAAGCCCTCCTTACAACTTAGGCAGAAACCGGGTCAATACATATGCTGTCAGAATCACTTAGTTGATTGCTGGCATTGAAGACAAAGTATCATGGACCCAGTGATACGCTGCACAACCCTCCCTAGCCACTCAAGGTCCCTCAAAGGATTCTTGTTTCAATTGTCACGGAGTTCAATACATTCCTATCGTCTCTCTCACTCCGAGTTGGATGATATTGAAAAGGTGGCAGTCCTCTCCAGCCTCCGCTCACTAAATCAAAACGCACTATAGAGTCTAGAGCCACGAGATGCATAATAAGATCTCATAGGAACACGAATTATTTCTACACTGGGTGTTCAACATTAAGGACACCAGTTGTAAACTTATGAGTCCTACGCAGATCTTAGCAATCTGCCAGAACATTCATGAGGGAATTTACAAATGTAATTCTCAATGATTGAATGGAAATTCCTGCCAGGGTCAACATCAAGCAGCCCTGAAAGCAGGTCACTTCGGTAATTCTTTATGGATTACGCTTAGTGGTCACGGCGGTTTCTAACGGTCTACAGTCGTGGAGTGATCTCCAGCGACTCACCTAATCGTTGATGTGCTACGGTTCGATCTTAAAAAGCCCTCTGTGGGTTTTCGATTAGGAACGGTCTTGGTAAGGATCAGAGAGAGTTTTCACACTATGCTGTTAACAATCTCGAAGTTCGAACCTGTAAGTACCGGACGTTTTATTGCTAACTGTCGTATGCAGGAACTTCTGGCGGTTGAAGCTGATTGCTGTTGCAGCTGTTTGCGGTTGTAGCTGATTGAGGTTGCAGCTGAATGCGGTTGTAGCTGATTGAAGAAAAGATGCCAATCCTATACCACATGCTTACACTACAATTGTAACTCAACAAAGTCATGATCAACCTAAAAGACCTTTAACACGGCTTCTGCAAACTCTGATGCTAAAGATCATGACACCAAATAGTGTGAGCATGTCGGCTCAAAGATTTACACATCACATGGAAACATACTGCTGAAAGATGACTTGGAGACTCAAGTTGGATGATAGTTTCGAAGAATACTCAAAATCATCCAAGACAAAGAACGGTCATCAAAAGATCACTGCTAAAGGCACAAAGATACAAGACGTTGAAGAATCGAAGACTACGAGCTATGAAGTCAAGATCAAAAGATAAAATGCTAGAATTCAAGTTATTATTTCCGGGGTGACCTCCCTTAGGGGGAGATTGTTAGGAATATAAATATTCATATGAAGGTTCGGTCACCCCGAGTATCTAATTAGCATTTATATAGCTCGTAGGCTTATTTATATTAGCTTAGTATTATTAGTATTAGTATTAATAGTATTAGTCGTATTTATATTTGTGGAGTGGGTCGGGGCTTTCCCCACTGTCAGCTCACTCCACAGCCCACTAGGGGCACCAATATGTAGAAGTATAAATACCCCTTCCCACACTTGGGAAGGGTTGGAAATCTTGTAACTTTCACACACACTTAATCTAATATTCACAAGTTTTCCCAACTCTCTCTCTCTAGTTCATCCCTCTAACTCAACAATGAAGCTTATCTTCCACAATCCAAGACCACCCGATCCACACAATCAATATGGTTATTTCCTACATTTACACATAACTTTTCATTCATTTCATCAATTCTTGATCTTTCCTGGGACTTGGAGATCATTATAATCTTGATTCTTTATCTTTAACAATCCTTCCAAAGACTCTATTGTGAGTAGAATCTTACATTTGTGCAAAAGCTCTTGATTTAACAATTTTTCTTCATCTTTTTAGCTATTCTCTTGAACTTGATTGTACCTGAACCTGAATACATCTTTTGTACCTTTTTAAGCGTAATATGTTCACTAATACAACCAAATACAATGCACAATCATAGAAATAACGCAACTAAAACATGTACAAAATGAGCGTTATCAAATCCCCCACACTTACACTTTGCTTGCCCCCAAGCAAATCTATTTTTTTATAAATAAATCCACATGATATAATTGATAATGATTCTAAAAAATGGGATGCAAATCCATCAAGTACAAGTACAAGATAAGATCCATCTTTTTACGTTTTATAAGTGAAAAATCGAGATGTTTGACAATACCTTAATGATTCTCTTGCTTGATAACATGTTAAAACACCTCACGAAAAAGAAATGAAGTATAATTCACTCAACAGTCATTTATTTAGTGGGTGAGTATATAAGAAAATAACACTCATTGCTCAGTCATGATATAAATATTACCATAAGCTTGTACAAGAAACAAAACTCCACCAACGTGGCGTGAGCACCAAGGGTAAACATCTAAGAGGACTTTTATTCGGGTTTAAGGCTTCATAGGTTATATAAGACTTATGTGCAACTATCTCATGCAAAACATAATAGCTCGCTAATAACGAATTCTTGCATCATCAAATAACGGATGGTCACTAAGGATAACCTTAGATCGCTAACAACGTTACCTAATTCCTCAAGAAATCGGATGGTCACTACATGTCCATAGACTCGATAATTTTACATAAAGTAAAAAAGGTAGGGATAAGGCATGGGATATATATTTATAAAATTGGTTTAAAATAAAAACAAAAACTTTACAAATAGTCAAAGTCTACAACCAATTGCTACTAGCTACTAGCTACATCAACCACTTTCATTTGAACTCGAGAACTATCCTTGATCGATATCTTATTTCATAGCTCATTGGCTATTCCTGTCACCATACAATTGCGATGGCTTATTTTATTTTTTTCTTTTCTCTTTTTCCTTCTCTTCTTTTCTTTCATCATTTTTTTTCATCATCGATCATAATACTAATAGAGCTTCCATGAGATTATCATAGAGTTCGCAACTTTCTCAATTTCAAGGATTCTCACATAACAACCATCTTTCCTAGTAGCTAGTAACCAACCAAGACTTGACTATAGGTAAGGTTAAGGCTAAAAGTGTAAAATATATATATATTTTTTATATATTTTCTGGTGTAACAAAATGAAAAGGATGGCTCAGAGGGTGTACTAATGGTATCTAGCACTAAAATTGAGTGCTAATGTGACACCCCCAAAATCTGTGTTTGCAGCGGAATGAAATTCCGGGGGCGTGATGTTCTCGGTCACAAAGTACAAGGCAATAAAGAACGACCTCTAAGTGAGTCGTTTTAAAACAAGCGTTTGATTTAAAGTTAAGTTTTACAAAACATATAAATCAGAGTTCACCAACAAAATGCTAGATTTAAATACAAAACCAAACGCTAAATATTGTAGAAAAATCTCCATCATGATGTGCATCCAAAATGTGACTCGAAATGCTTCCATACAAAGGATGAATCAACATCACCTAATTACCTGAGAATACACGCTAAAATGGTCAACAAATAATGTTGGTGAAAGTCATAGGTTTAAATAAACAGTATTGCGGACCACAAGATTTCAATAGCAGACAATTACAACAAATATAATGTCACAACCAAAAATAATAAATACAGTGCCTAAGCTCATGACCCCGAAGCTCGACGTAATGGTATCCAATTAAGCACAATAACAATGCCCCAAATAAGTATTTGCCAGGCACTCGGAAATAATCCGAATGATATGCGTCCGTTTACCCAGTTGGCGCGACCAACCCGGGAAAATTGGATGAAAAAGCATAGGCTCTTGACCTTCAAAGGTCATGGGTGGAGGATTGGTTGATCTTGGTGGGAGATCCTCCAAGTCATCAAGGTATGGATGTGGTGATGTAGGTGGAGTCCTAAATAGCTCCATAGGTTGCAACTTGGGTGATTTTGGGGGTGATGTTGATTTAACTGGCTGTGATGGAGCGGGTGGTGGTGTGGTTGCTATTGGAGTTAAGGTTGGAGGTGGAGTTTGTATGACAACATTGGATGGTGTAGGTGTGGATAGAGTAAGGAAATTTTCACTTGCTATAGGAGATGAGATATTAAGAGGAGATGATTCCTCTGATGATGAGTTAGCAAGATTGATGAAGCAACAGGGCTTAACACTAATGCGGGCAGTGCGTTTTGGAGGTCTAGAGGTGGAGGAGTTGGTTGATTTGGTCATGGTTAGCTAAGAGAACTAAGATGTACAGGTTATATGTGGTGAAGAAGGTAAATGAGTGAGTTTTGCTCTAAGTTATGATCTTAATTTATAGGCAGATGGTTTATAGAAACTAGTGTTTGGATTTGATGTAAATCCAATAGAGAATGTTGGTTCCTAATGATTTGGAACAAAAATGTGTGCAAATCACATCACATAAGTCAATCCATAGAACTTATGTTGAGTAATATGATGAAGATATGCAGTAAATGCAAAGAGATAGTGGAAAATCCTCTGATGTGATGTTCCCACGGATTTGAAGGATCCCTAAAAAGGGTTCCTTGTTTGTATCAGAAAGGTAACTCACACATAAAATTTGAAAATTGTTCTTAAGTTTCTAAGAGTTCCTAACTCATTCGAAGATGATTAATGATCAGTGAACCTATTCTAAAGAATATTAGAAACTAAAATCTAAGAATCGGGATGAGTCAAAAATATTTGGGATTGTTACTGTTACACCTGCGGATCCAACGATTACACTAGGCGGATCCAAAATTAGGGATCCGCCAGATCCGTCATTAAGCTTGTAGGAAAAATTTAAATGTTAGTGTCTGATAGAAAAAATTGTCTAAAATATGAGAGGCCAAATCTATCATGTATTAAAGTAAGATAGTACTACAAATATTTGATCACCTACAAATATTGAAATATAACTTTTATTCATTAAAAATTTGTTTGTGACAAACGTCTCAAACTTGAAGTTACATTAGAAAGTCCCTAAAAATAGAAGAAATCCTAGAATAATTCTACGAAGTACACTAAGATGATACTTAGGAAAAGCTAATAGCTTCTATGAAGTGGAATTTGTTGGTGTTGATGGAGATATTATGGAAGTTAGCCACATAGTTTCTAAATCCTTAGTGTCACAAAGATTAGTGTCATGTTCTTCATTTTCTTGAGTGTTTGTTTGATTTAGCCATATTGAATCATCAATATGTTGAAGTGTGGTAAGTAGATCATGTGGTTGAAGGTTGGGTGGATTAAGTGGTGATGATGATTTTCTTTCTTCAGATGGTAAAGGTGATGGTGAGGAAGCTATTAGCGTAGTTACAGGTGGTGGTGTGCTATATGTGGGTGATGATGTTGTACCTAGTGGAATTATGATTGGTGATGATGATTTTGGAGATGAAGACATGTTGACTATAGGAGTTATGATAGAAGTTGTAGTGGTAGTAGTGGATATAATTGGTGAGCTTACGTTTGGAACTGGATTAACGAGCCAGTGAGGTCTAACACTAATTCTAGCAGTTTGTCTGTATGGTCTAGACATATGAGATTCGTTTGATTTGTGCATTGTGAGAGGTTTACAGGTATGATGTACAAAGTAGATGAAGATTTAGTGTGTTATGATCATCTTAAGGTTCTAATTTATACTTCCCATTTTTATAGAAGTTGGTGTTTGGATTAATGATGTGTAAATTTCAAAGACTTGGAACAAGATAAAGTAGTTTGTCCTATTGACAAAGTCAATCCATAGAAATGGAGTTGACATAAAGGTATGCAGAAAGATGACTCAAAAGGGAGAAATGTGATTGATTCACGGTTTTCGAGAAGGTAATGAAAGAGTCTGTGAGTTATGAGCAGGACAAAATATTGAAATTTTGGTGGGAGGTGGATTTTCCTAATTTCTAAGATGTCTAAATATAATCTAAGAAAGCTAAACTACAATCTAAGTATTGGAATGAGTTGGATTTTGTGAAAAAGATTACTGTGTATTCCTGCAGATCCAATTGACAAAGCATGCGGATCCAAAACTTTTGGATCCGTCTGATCCGCAGGTTTAAGATGGGCGGAGCCAATGTTAACACTAGGCGGATCCAAACTGAGGGATCCGCCAGTTCTGCCAAAAAAATCCTAAAACAAACAGAGAGCAATGTAAATTTCGCGTTTTTCGATGAAAACCCAAAAATTCTCCTAGAACATATCTATTGTCTATTATGTAAAGCAAAGCTACCAAATATGTAGATTCTAGCACACATTATAAATAAAATTGATCATCAAACTTCATCGCAAAAGAAGTTAAGCCAAACAGTGGCGTATATTCGGAAAATTGATAACAATGCATGTTATCATTAGTTCAAGTTGAGCTAAACCACAAAAGAGTCAAGTACTATCATAAGGTCTTAGTAAGCACATAAATTTAACAATACATAGTCTAATAACGTATTATACCAAACACTCTTTAAATCTCACTTATCTTTCAATAATTTAAGTATTTTCTTCTGATCCTTGCGTACTTTTGATGAAGCAAAAAGCGAACCGCTTTTAGGGGGTCATTTAAGCCCTAAATCGTATTTATTTGATCAAATATTGCCCTAAATCATTCCTTTTGTCATTTTAGGTACTTTGGAGAAGAAATCTGGAAAAGGAAGCATTTTGGATGTTTTTTGGAGCATAAAAGTGAAGAATTCGACAAAATGCCAAAGCTGCTAGAAAAGTACACGTGACGGCGTCAAGGATTGCTCCTGACGGCGTCACAGCTTGGCAAAAGAGGAGGATATGACAAATACACGTGACGCGCCAGAAAGTTTTACAAAGAAAGTCTGACAGCGTCACCCTTTAAGGTGATCAAGGCCGTCTCGTGCTAAGACAAAGAGAGATGGCCATCAGGATTAAAGAGTGACGGCGTCACCCTTAACCTTGAAGGCGTCAACCCTTGACGCGCCAGAGAGGATTTTAGAGGATTAAAAGGGGACGGCGTCAAGAAGGCCATCAAGAAACCCTAACCGCGGCGAGGTGACGGCGTCACGCTCTATAACGTGACGCCGTCAGATCTGTTTTCCTATATATATTTTCATAATTTTTAGTCATTAGTGTGCAACTTTGTGAGGAGAAACCCTAAGACGATTTTTCTGCCATTTTTAAGGGTTTCATACCCTTGGATCTCCCATGTTTAATTGAAGATAAGTAATCAATTAATCATTCAATATGTCTATGTGTTGTTTGATTATATTTTGTTCTTGTCTTTTATTTAACATGCTAGGCTAGATTTATCTTGTGTTTGCTTAGATCTAATGAAACCTAACTATTGATTATTGGCTGTTGGTATGTTATTAATTGTATTGGATGATTGTTTATCGATGTTAGGCTTAAGAAAACTGGCTAACCTCCTATACGGTAACTTGCTTGAACGTCTTAAGAAACATGAACCAATGCGTACTAAGGTTATTATGGTTGTATTTAATGCATGAGCAAATTCTAGTGATCCCATGTTAGGAGCTTCTTAGCCGGCTCGACATAGGAGTGAAGTAGGAGCTTATAGAGTTGGGGAAGTACGTACGCCACCCCCACGATTGGTATTAAGGAATACACCCGTCATCCACGCAATTAATACACACTAATCAACGGGTAAAAGATAGTTAGGGAGTAAGGAAATCTAAGTAAACACATTTCTCTCCATATAAGTTCCACAACCTTTTTATTTTCAGTCATTTTATTTTATTTGCAATTGTAGTTATTTGGGTTAGTTGACTAGCAACTAATTCCGCCCACTCCTTCAAACCCGAGATTTTACTTGCTTTCATAAAAATATAAAAAATACAAAAAGAATCTTCCCTCACCCTTAGACCTATTAGAGTAGTTTTTCAATCCTAACGACACTATTCCCCTAGAGAACGATCAATCCCCCAGTACTTGCCACTACACTATACTACATCGGTCAGGTACACTGCCTGGTGGGGATTGCAAGCCTCTTGAGATCCCTCGAGAGGTAAAACCTGTTGTAAGGTCGCAAAACCATGCATCAAGTTTTTGGCGCCGCTGCCGGGGAATAGTTATTGTTTAGGTTGAATTTTTATTTTATTAGGTCTACTCACTAGATTCCTTTCTAGTGAGATTTTTATTTTATTTTTCTAGGTTTTATTTAGTCTATCTTTTTTCTTCGTTTCTTTGTTCGTAACCATTACCATCCGACATCATGGAAGGTGGTAATATCCTTGATCCCAACAACCACCACCACAACAACACCCACCTCCTAGAGCCTGTACCTTAGGAGACTACTCCCGTCCTAGCCACCATGGCTATCGAAACACCATTGAGCTCACTCAAGGAGCCAATGTCACTCCCTTGCGATCCGACACCATCCGGTTGGTGCAAAGCGGATGCGCATTCCATGGACTTCGTTCCGAAGATCCTAATCAACATCTCAAGGACTTTCTCAAAATCGTTGATTCCATAGACCTTGATGTTGCCACTCGAGAGACGACCCGACTGCGTCTCTTTCAATTCTCTCTGCGGGACCAAGCTAGTCAATGGCTAGAGCGTCTACCCGCAGGATCCATCACCTCTTGGGTTGATCTCACCACTCGTTTCCTTGCTCAGTTTTTCCCACCAGGAAGAACTACCAAGCTAAGGAATGATATCTTGATGTTCCAACAACGTCAAGGCGAAACCCTCTACGAGGCATGGACTCGATTCAAGGACTTACTCCAAAAAGTCCCTTACCATGGCATAGAACTTTGGCTCCAAGTCCAAATCTTCTATGACCACATCAATCTCTCCACGAGGCAAACCATTGACCAATCGGCCGGTGGTAAGCTACGTGATCTAAGTGCGGAACAATCATGGGCTCTCTTGGAAGATCTTGCTCTTTATGACAACGAAAGTTGGAATGATCCCCGTGATTTGAATAAAACGGTCAAGGCAATATCTTTGCCTTCGAACAATTCAAGCACTTCCGACCGTAGGATCATAGAACTTGAAGACCAAGTCAAGTTTCTTATGAAATCCTACGAGGCTCCTAAACCTTCAAGCCAAGTGAACAAAATCACTTCTTCATGTGAATTATGTAGTGGTCCCCACGACACTCGTGATTGCATGGAACTCCCCGAACAAGCTTTTGCGGACTACGCATCCTCGCGTACCGACGGAGCGGGAGACAAGTGGTACACTTTCAAACCCGAGCCAAACCCCTACGGTGATTCATACAACCCCTCATGGAAAAATCACCCAAACCTTAGGTGGAAACAAAACCAAAACGCACAACAAACCAATTCTTCCAACCCACCTAATCGTTTCCAATCAAGCGGTTCCAACTCGAACCGTACTTTCAACAACAATCCTTCCAGCAATGGTAGTACCAATAACTTTGAAGGATTGATGTCCCAATTTATGGCATCTCAAGAAGCTCGTTTGGCCAAGTTTGAAGCCGATTTCAAACAAAAACAAAGCGAGATGACCAATAAGATTGACACTTTGTTGAAAGCCCTCAATGACCGAGAAATGGGAGCACTCCCTAGCAACACAGTCAAGAACCCGAAACTAAACGTCAACGCCATTTCATCGGTTTCGTCTCCTAGTTCTTGTCCACAATATTATTCGGTCAATTCCATGAGCACGTGTTTCAAACAAACCCAAGTCATCCAAAAGGACCAACAAGTTAAGATATCCAACACTAAATTGGTCAACAACATAGTTGAAACACCTCCCACTCAAAACCTTGACGAAGAATTCAAGGAGCTCCACCTTGAAAGTCCGGTTATTGATGTGTTGGATGAGAAGAAGCTCAAGTTAGGCGAAAAAGGGACCGCCTTTGTTCAAAACAAGCTACCTAAGAAATTAGATGATCCGGGCCTATTTGTTCTACCTTGTAAGATCGGTAATTCGGAGGCTTATGACACATTAGCCGATCTTGGATCAAGCCTTAACCTACTTCCGTTACCTCTCTACACCTCTCTAAAACTAGGAAAACTTGAAGAAACCGAGGTGATAATAGGCTTAGCAAATGGAAGTGTTGCTTACCTAATTGGAGTAGTCAAAGACGTGTTAGTACACATAGGAAAACTAACCATTTTAGCCGATTTCCACGTCCTTGATATGGTTAGCGACCCTACATGCCCCTTGTTGATAGGTAGAGGATTTTTGGCGACCGCTAGTGCTATGATTGATTGTAAGGAATCTAAGATAGCGGTAGGAGAAGGTGATACTTGGTCAGTCTATGATGTGAAGAAACATGCCTATGATACTAGTGAGGAACCAACACCCCATTGGTTAGAATTAAATAGGAGACCATCTAGATATGGACCTTGGATCGATAGAGACTTCATAGGACCCCAACGCCCATTTTACCTAGAAGAGGACTTTGTGAACCGAACACATACGGTAGAGCAACTCTTGGCTAGGGACACCGAATTGGATCCATTTGAAGACCCTCTAGGTTTTTAGGAAGATGATTGATTTCCTAGGAGTTTTGCCAATTAACCTAGGGATGAATAAGTGGACTTGTAAGGACGATGATCATAAGTGGGATTGGGACAAACCACCCAAAGATGGAGATGGGTCATGGCATATTAAGATGACATTGTATGACCCGGATGGAGAGAGGTTTGAAAAGATATATCATACTATGCGGACCAATAAAAAACTTCAATCCAAGCTTAACCCTAAAGATGTCCTCGATGACGATCTCACTTACATAGGTTAAAAGGACTTTGAGTCTAGCTACAAGACTCGTTAATAAAGAAAAGCGCTTCTTGGGAGGCAACCCAAGCTTTATTTGCTTTGTGTGTTTACTTATTTGTTTGTTTGATTTTATTTGCTTCCGTATGTATGTTTAATTTTTATTATTATTGATTCATGTTCGAAACTAAATTGTAAAAATGCTTTATCTTGTTTTTAACTTCGTCTTAACTACATATAAAGGTATTTTGCAAAAGATAAGTGTAAGGGAAGTCTAAATCGGTTTATTAGAACAAATGAACATGAATCATAACAATATTAAATTAGCATACATATTAGTAATTGTTTGAGTCAAATGCTTGTATCGAGTCATAATGATATTTTGCAGGATTTCCAGGAAGTAAGGTATAGGTTTTTCCAGAAATTTTCTGGAAACTTAATATGAGAAATCTGTCAGATCACTTCTGACGGCGTCAGGTTTTAATTTTCTGAAATTTTTGAAAGTTTTGTTTTTCTACCGGAATCATAAAATGCTTTATTAAATCTCTAACTTATAAACTCCAGGAATCTGCAAAATAATCATTCCACAAGCATTATATCCTTATACAGATTTATCCCGCCGATGTTATGCAGGTTTTCGTGTTTGTTTTCTCAGGTTTAACAGGTTATTTTGGACAAGGAGATGTATGTGGAATCTAGCTTTTGGCGCTGCTTTAGTCTTGAAACTTCAACATTACCTTGGAAGAAGATTTAACCATGTTACCCCTTTATCCACCGAGCGAATCAGGGGAGTATTTGATTTCATTCTTTTACCTTATTTACTTTTACATCTTGTTATTTGAACATTGGGGACAGTGTTCATCTTAAGTGTAAGGGGGGTAAAGTACGATACTTTAGAGAATGCAATTACGCTTGATTTTTCGTTTGTTTAATGGTAGATGTGTAATAAAACTGAGATAAATACCTGTTAAGGCAATTTTAGTGCCAAATTTAAAATTTTTTACAACATTTAGAAGTGAAACTTTGGTCTTAATGAGCGTCTCATGGATAGGAGTTATATGACTAGCACAAAACCGTACCACTAAAAAATTTTCCACCCCCAAATATGTGAGGTTCGCCCCTAGAATTGGTAGGAAAAGCATTTATGCTATGATGTGTGTACCGGTAGCACTTAGATTCTAGAACTTACGTTAGGACCATTACGAGGCCACAAGTGAGACTACATTCGTGTAGTTAGATTTACTACATGATAAGAGGCATTAGGATTAACCCATTGTTTTACACCTGTGTTTTTGTTATAATTACATTGGCTACATTGGTCAAGTAATTCTCCCACACCCTTTGCGTTGTACTCATTTTTAGTACACGATACCCCTAGTACACCCCTCAGAGCCTATCTTTTCGTTTCTAACTTTAAGCATTTTACATAAAGGAAGAATTTGTTTACACCCCACTTAAATGTACACCCCACAATAACCATAATATATTTTCACCATGAGTAGATACAACCACAACAAGACAAAAATACATCACGATAACGATAAGGTACAATAAGAATATGGCGTGGTAAAATCAACCACGACAAGAATAAATCACGACAACCATAATAAGATCACCACATAGATAAATACATCACAACCATACATAGATACAAAAGGAAGGTCTCGGTTCACATCGACTGATACAATACATCCTGACATAACTTGCTACATTGTTGTACAACTAACAAAAGATCGCAAGTGTCAATACTAATGCCACATACCCCGTGGCTAGGATATACATACAAAAGATACCTATGATACGATCTAATCTAGGCACTACCAGAGGCACCATCAAGGCAGCGCTAGAGATCTCGCATCTGATCACGGAGGCTAGCAATCAACGCATCCTGGTCGCGGCGGCGTGCCTGCTCATCCTCTACAAAATGCTCAAGAGTAGCAATCCGGGAGTGACCAATGATCTGGTGCTCCAACTGAGTCTCCAAGGTCTCAATGCGCTCTAGGGGAACCTCATCGAGACGATCAAATATCCTGCCAATACGGTCCTCATGACGGACCATTCTGGCAATCAGAAGTGGTATGGTATGGTGGATCGGCTCACCGATAACCGGCAGAATACGAGCAGCAGCCATCTCGGAGCTCTCTCCTAACTCCCAAGCATGAGGAGTACCCTCATCGAATCCCCACCTACTAAGAACAGGTGGAATAAATGACCATCTGCGGGCGTCAACCCGTCTGCGAACCTCGCACCTAACAGAGGCCTCAGCAGTAGCCACAACATAGGGATCTGAAGGAGAAGGTGCTATGGTACGAGCCCTCTTACGAGGCGGCAACATAGGATCAGGAACATCTCTGGGTGATGATGCTAATGGAACTGTGGTAGTCTGATGGTAGGTAACTGGTGGTGGTGGTGGAGATGATGGTGGTGATGGGATATGAGGTGGAGTAGTAGTGGGTACTGGTACAAGGCTGGGTTGAGGTCGGACCCTCTCCCTAGCCAAACGGACCATAACAGGGTTAGGCTCACGTAATCGGTAGCGACGACCGATGGAAATCTGATCTGGCCTAACAACAGGAACACGCCTAGCACAACGCACTGGTGGGGAAACTGGTGGTGATGGAACTGGTGGAACAGGTGCAATGGGTGATGCTGGGATATGTGGAGTGGACACAGTCTAGGCGTCCTTAAATGGCTCGGTCTCAGCAGACTCATCGCCGGAGGGTACAGGAGTAGGGATAACTGGTGTAACTGGAACAGTGGATGATGACGAATCGTCCATGTCCGCGTCAGAGTCAAGGATGATAGGATCAGTGGGTGAAGACATAATGCTGTAACCAGGTCAATAATGATATGTATAAGTATAAGTATAAATGACTTATAACAAATAAGTGAATAAAAGTGTGTATCGCAATCCTAAGCACATCATGATATTGTGAAGTGTCGTGACCTAGTGGTTATAGTCTAGGGTCAATGATGCATCCTAGTTCTCTATAACCTTGGATCTGGTACCAATCTGTCAAACCCCCAAAATCTGTGTTTGCAGCGGAATGGAATTCCGGGGGCGTGATGTTCTCGGTCACAAAGTACAAGGCAATAAAGAACGACCTCTAAGTGAGTCGTTTTAAAACAAGCGTTTGATTTAAAGTTAAGTTTTACAAAACATATAAATCAGAGTTCACCATCAAAATGCAAGATTTAAATACAAAACCAAACGCTAAATATTGTAGAAAAATCTCCATCATGATGTGCATCCAAAATGTGACTCGAAATGCTTCCATTACAAAGGGTGAATCAACATCACCTAATTACCTGAGAATACACGCTAAAAGGGTCAACAAATAATGTTGGTGAGAGTCATAGGTTTAAATAAACAGTAATGCGGACCACAAGATTTCAATAGCAGACAATTACAACAAATATAATGTCACAACCAAAAATAATAAATACAGTGCCTAAGCTCATGACCCCGAAGCTCGACGTAATAGTATGCAATTAAGCACAATAACAATGCCCCAAATAAGTGTTTGCCAGGCACTCGGAAATAATCTGAATGATATGCGTCCGTTTAACCAGTTGGCGCGACCAACCCGGACGGGGTGTCAACCCAAATAGATCTATTCATAGCACTCGTGCTTACAAGTAATTAACGGTTCATGATTCGTAGGGGACTTTAATGGCAATGTGGTAACTTAGGCAAAGTAACAGTTTTAGTACTTGTGTCCGTATGTAAAACAAGCAGTGTATTCCCACCCCGAGAGTTTAGAAATCATGTATAAACAATGTAAAAGTCGGGGCTATGAAACTCACCTGATGCAAAGCAACAATGTCAATAGTGATTATGCTGGAATGAGGTTCGGTCTCTAACCGCAACCTAATATGAATGATATGAACTAATGTAAGCAATGATATAATGTTGCACATGCAAATACGTATGTTATCGATACCACTCGTTAGTTTTGAAAATAACGTTTATCGTCGAAAAATACATTTTTGACGTCTCGTTAAGTTATAAACTACTTTTCGTATAAATATGTTGAAACGATACTCCACGATCCTCGTTTGGTGTTCTATCGGTAAATATAATGTTTTCGTCGCAAAAATAACACTTTTCATTACTTGTGAAAATATGCCCAAATGGCCTCGTAAAACTAGTCGTGAAATATTGTATGTTAAGTGTTAGTGATTAAACTCGACGCTTTTGAAAACCTTGTAACAATATTTTAATGTCGTGTTATTTGAGTTTTGATCATACGCGTCTTGATTTGATAGAAAATCGGCTATCAATGTTATGTCTGGTAAAAATACTAGTTTTTACACTTAGAAAATATTTCTATTAAGGGCTGTAAAAAATAAATAGAGTTTGTCGGGTTTCAAACGTGTATATCCCGGTCGTTATAAGCCCGCTTGCTACGTTCTTTATATCCACGGATTCGTATAAACATGAATTAACATGTTTTCAGTAGGTCGGCTCGTCTAGATCACGTCTAACACCTCGTTTTGTCCTTTGAAGTTCGGAAAAACAGCAAGCTATTTTCAGAAAATAGTTTTTCGTCGTCTAATTTGGAAAAATCATATCTCCTTCATCGTAAGTCGGTTTTTACTCATTCTAGCGCCCACGGTTTCGTTTTTGAAAGTATTTTCTAAATATGAAGGCCAAAATAGTTCAATGTTTACTGAAATTTCCAGATCTCACATTTTTGGACAGTAGCTTTTCTGTAGTGTTAAAAACTCATTTTTATGGTTCAAGACTTGATCATACCACTTCCAATCAACACCACAACTACTCTAATCCTACCATACACCTTCTTAAGGTGTCATGGGGTCCTAAACATCACCAAAAATGGTGGATCTCTTGAAGTCACTAATAAAATTTATAGATCTATGATTATAGAGAATTTTTGTGTCAAGTGGTATATATAACATATATTTTTGCATGGTTTACTAATGTAACTAGAAAAATATATCAAATGATAGTATAAAAGATTGAGAAAAATGTATAACACACTCACTTGATGTTAAATGAGATTTGGATGAAAAATGCTTAAGAACCTTGGGATTTTTATTCCAAAATCCTAACAAGGAACACTATGGACACTAGATTAATACTTGTTCTTGAAAAAAAATATGGATTCCTCCTTGATCTTCCTTGTGGCCGTGGGTTATGAGTAGAGAGGAAGAGAGAATATTAGTTTTTGCTAGTTGATTTTGTAAGTGTATGTGTTATAGAAATTAATTCAAGAATAAGTATACATGAAACATTAATCACATTTGTCTTGCTAATTAAGAGTTTTTGGCTTATTAGGCAATGGGGATTAGGGGGAGGCGACACATGTATGAAAATGGAAGAGGATAAGTTGGTTAATTAAAGCTTATGACACATTTAGATAAGTATTAGTTAGTTTAGTGTATACATTAGGTGTTATCGGGTACCGGGTTAACTAGAAATAAATCGTGACGAATTAAAATAAAATACGACGAAGTTGTAAAAATTGAAAAATCATATTCCTTGCAAGAATCGGGTGTTAGAATAATTATCGGGTTGAAATATCGCAAACCGACGGAGTTATAAGCTCCTAACGGAAAATATACCAATTGATTTAAATACACCGGGTAAAGTAATAATAAAATTTTTATGTCATTATATTGAATATGAAAACATATTAGGATCGTTGTCGGGAGTATCAGGTATATGTTTCATAGTAAAGACTGAGTGGTACCGTTTAGTAAATAAATGAACATACGTAGATTACAATAATGCATATCCGTGCATGACCTAGAATGCAGATGATGTCTTGATAATACATAGACCACCCTAGTCTATATGAAGTGTTCGTAATGAGGTCTCGTGAATTTGCAGCTAAACCCTGATGGTTACGCGAATTTTTGGTATCCGTAAACCTAGTTTACGTAGTGACAAATAGTGGTCATGAATAGTGCTTTCCCTCCGGGAATGAATAGTGTTTCGTGAATAGTAAATTTTTAAAAAGTTTCTCAAAATCACAAATCGTCCTCTAAAATGATGAATAGTGAAATGTAAATAGTAAATGATGAATAGTAACTCGTGAATAGTAAATTGTCGAGGTTTGGAAAAATGACCTGAAATTGCGATTTGTCATAGCTAACAATTGGGTTCATATAAGCGGTTAACTAACTGATGTGGCTAGCTAATATATCATTAGATGTAAAATTGAAGGCCATTTGGTTTAATTCCTAAGGTTGTCTCTTATCACACGAATACCCTTATATCACACAAGGTAATTTCACTGTGGTCTGGTAATGATTTGCTTGTACAAGTTCTAGAATAAATAAAATCACTGGCACACTCATAGCAAAAAGATCAAGCATAAAAGATGTATGCTATATGAAATAGGCTTAAATCCTCACAATTTAGTGGAATGGGTTATGGTTGTGCTAGCAATGTTATCAATCCTAAAAATGGATCGCAATGTCAATCAGGACACATCTCGAACTTTTTTAAAAATTACATGTTTTATTAGTGGCTTAATCTAGTTATTCTAATATAAATTTACCCTAAATGTGCGAAAACAACTAGATTATAGGGGCAAAAAAATTTGGAAAATTTTAAAATCCAGTTTCATTTTCCTATTTCCTCCCCCCCACACTTAAGTTTGACATTGTCCTCAATGTAAAGAACGATAGATCATAAAAAAGAGCGAAATGGAACACAAAAGAAATGATACTGCCTGAGCTTTGGAATTTCTAAATCAGGTATTGAGATCGAATGATTTCACATCTTCAAGATCAAGCATCCTAACCTGCATTAATCATTAAAAACAAAAACACACAAAATGCAAAATATTTTTGGATCTTATTATTCATATTAGCAAGGCCCCCATACTTATGGTGAAACCATTGGGGCATAAAATTAAACAAACAATTAAAAAAAAAACACACGGGTTGCCTCCCGAGAAGCGCTAAATTTATTAACGAGTCATCAGCCCGACTCAATCTTTCTTACTTTGGTGGCTTATATTTGGGATTCTTTCCCGACTTCTTTGGAATATACACCACATTTCCTTTTACTATTCCTTTTTCGGTTTTATCAATATCATGTAACTTTGCGGTATTGCAAGTTCTAGGGAGAACATCCCAGATATAACCAGTTTCGACAGCCCATGGTATTACTTTTTTATAATTAGCTGGAAAAGGTGCCTTAAATTGAATAGCTGTGTATTTCTTTTCATCGAGCAGTTCAAGTGGAATTTCTTCACTTGACAATTCATTCAATTGCTCTTCATCATGGTAAAGTTTGATTCGATGTCCATTAACAATGAAATTTCCACCATGCTTGTCATATAATTCGACATATCCGGATGGAAAACTATGTTTTACCACAAATGGACCAAACCATTTGGTTATGGGCTTAGGAGCTTTGAATTTGTACCTAGAATTGAACAAAAGAACTTTGTCTCCGGCCTTGAATTCTTTCCGAATTTTTAGCTTCCTATCATGATAAGCTTTTGTCTGGGCCTTGTACAACTTGGAATTTTCATATGCCTGGAGTCTTAATTCATCGAGTTCATGCAATTGCAAGAATCTTTTTTCTCCAGCGATTTTTAGATCAGGGTTACATTGCCTCAACGCCCAGTAAGCATGGTGTTCAATTTCAAACGGCAGATGACAAGTTTTTCCATATATGAGTCTATACGGAGTTGTGCCAATTGGAGTTTTATATGACTTTCTAAATGCCCATAGAGCATCATCGAGTTTCTTTGACCAAACAGAAGGATTATCCTTTACTGTTTTTTCAAGTATTCTTTTCAAAGCTCTATTGGTATTTTCAACTTGACCACTGGTTTGAGAATGATATGCAGTTGAGAAACGATGGTGAACTCCATATCGTTTCATAGCTTTCTCCGTTTTATGGTTACAGAAGTGAGTTCCTCTGTCACTTATTAAAGCTTTTGGAATTCCGAATCATGAGAAAAACTTTTTCAGAAAATTCACAACTACTCGTGCATCATTTGTGGGTAGAGCCCCTGCTTCGGCCCATTTTGAGACATAATCAATTGCAACGAGGATGTATTCGAATTTATGAGATTTAGGAAACGGACCCATGAAATCAATTCCCCAAATATCAAATATTTCAGAAACTTGTATGCTCTTTTGTGGCATTTCGTCTCTACGAGAAAGACTACCAGACTTCTGGCATGCATCACAATTTTGTACAAGCGTGTATGCTTCTTTAAAAATTGTTGGCCAATAAAATCCCACATCAAAAAAAAATTCCGCGGTTGTGGATGGACCGTAATGTCCTCCAGTTGGGCAGTGTTGACATTCATCAAGAATTTTTCGGGTCTCTGAACCATACATGCATCTTCTTATTATCCCATCGGGACACATTTTAAATAGATACGGTTCATCCCAAAAATATTATTTCAGGTTTGCGAAAAATTTACTACGCTCAGTGTAAGATAGACCTTTTTGTAATATTCCTCCAGCTAAATAATTTGCATAATCTGCAAACCATGGAACTTCTTCTTCATCAACTCCTATAAGTGTTTCATCGAGAAAATTATCATCAATCTCGTCTTCACCGAGTTCCTCTAAATTAGGATTTTCTAATCTAGATAAATGATCTGCTGCAACATTTTCTGCACCTTTCTTATTCTGGATTTCTATGTCAAATTCTTGAAGCAATAAAATCCATCGGATAAGACGTGGTTTGGCATCTTGTTTGGCAAACAGATATTTAAGAGCTGAATGATCGGTGAATACAATTGTCTTTGACAAAACAAGATAAGAACGAAATTTGTCAAATGCAAAAACTACAGCCAAAAGTTCCTTTTCAGTTACTGTGTAGTTTTGTTGGGCACAATTTGGTGAAACCATAATCGGTGCATTTGTTAACTTATTTTTGAGTGTTTCGAATGCCTTGATGCACTCTTCATTAAAATCAAAAACTGAATCTTTCTCTAGAAGCTTCGTCATAGGACGAGATATTTTTGAAAAATCTTTGATGAATCTGCGGTAAAATCCCGCATGTCCCAAGAAACTCCTAACGCCTTTGACGTTAGTCGGGGGTGGTAATTTAGCAATAGCATCAATTTTTGCTTTGTCAACTTCAATTCCCTTGCTTGAAATCTTGTGACCAAGCACAATGCCTTCTGTCACCATAAAATGACATTTTTCCCAATTAAGCACGAGATGAGAAGTTTTGCATCTTTCAAGCATTTTGTCAAGATTGGAAAGGCATGACTCGAATGAGTCTCCAAATACCGAGAAATCGTCCATGAAAACTTCCATGGAGGTTTCAAGCATATCTTGAAAAATAGCAATCTTGCATCTTTCAAATGTTGCTGGTGCGTTACAAAGACCAAAAGGCATACGCGTATACGAATATGTACCAAAAGGACACGTGAATGTGGTCTTTTCTTGATCAGCTGGATCAATTGGAAATTGGAAATAACTGGAAAATCCATCGAGAAAAAAAAAAGAATATTTTTCCCGCAAGTCTTTCCAACATCTGATCCATGAACGGTAAGGAAAAATGATCTTTTCGGGTGACATCATTTAATTTTTGATAATCAATGCACACTCGCCAACCAGTTATGGTTCTGGTAGGAACAAGTTCATTACGTTCGTTAGTCACGACAGTTGTTCCTCCTTTCTTAGGAACACAGTGAACAGGACTCACCCATGAACTATCCTCAATGGGATAAATAATTCCAGCGTCAAGAAGTTTGATTATTTCTTTCTTAACAACTTCCTTCATATTTGGGTTGAGTCTTCGTTGTCTTTGAACAACAGGTTTGGAATCGTTTTTGAAATTTATTTTGTGTTTGCAAAAGTTTGGACTTATTCCACGAATATCAGAAGTTTTCCAAGCGAAAGCTTCTTTATGATTTTTAAGCATAGAAACAAGACATTCTTTTTCATCGGGTTTGAGTGCTAAAGATATGACAACTGGAAGAAGAGAATTTTCTTCCAAAAATGCATATTCCAGATGATCTGGAAGAGGTTTCAAGACTAGATCCATTGGCGGATCTTCAGTTGAGGTTTTGATTCTCATATCATCATTTAATTCCAACTCCTCAAAGTTGGTATTTTCTTCTTCAGAAATTTCTTCGGTGTCTATCTGCATAAATTCAGCGAATTCTCTGTCGAGATCTTCATCAAAGATTTGTCTAGACGTTCTATGAGTTTTAATTCTTTCGTCAAGCAACTCATCAAATGTTTCCTCTATTATTTCATCGACAACATCAATGCTATAACAAGTGTCATCATTCGCATGAGAATATCTCATGGCTTGATTAATCGAAAAAGAGATTCTTTCGTCCCCAACCCCAAGGTTGAGTTCTTTATTTTTTACTCAAATGATAGCATCTGCTGTGTTTAGGAAAGGTCTTCCTAGAATCAATGGAACTTTGCTATCTTCCTCCATCTCGAGGATCACAAAATCAACAGGAAAAACGAATTGCCCAACTTGAAAAAGCATGTTTTCAGCTACCCCAACAGGATATTGGATAGTATGATTTGCTAAACGTATACTCATTCTTGTTGGTTTCAACGTATCGATCGAAAGTTTCGCATACAATGAGTATGGCATAAGATTGATACTTGCACCGAGATCAGCTAAAGCATAACAAGTGATTGAATTTCCCAAAGTACATCGGATAAGAAAACTTCCAGGATCATCGAGTTTTTTTGGTAGTTTATTTTCAATAATGGTTGAGCAATCTTCATTCAAGAAGGTAGCGGAAATGTTTTCCATTTAATTTTGTTGCTCACAAGTTCTTTTAAAAACTTCCCATAGTTGGGCATTCCAGCTAGGACATCCACAAGAGGAACGTTGATCCTAACTTCTTTGATTAAGTCAATGAACTTGCCATATTGCTCTTCCATCTTTTCTTTTCTCAAACGTTGAGGATATGGAATTCTTGGTTTATACGGTTTAAGCTGGGGAGTGGGTTTAGCGACTGGTGTAGGAATTGGTTCGGTATCTTTTGGTTCTTCTTTTGCTTTATCCTCATTATCATCATGAACGATAGTGGTTGTTTGGGTTGGATTAGGTGGTGGATCATAAGACAGACCACTACGAGTATATACAACATTTACATGCTCATTTCTCGTTTGAGGTGGACGATAAGTTCCAGATGATGATGGTTTGGGGTTTGTTTGTGTATTGCTTGGCAAAGTACCAGACGGTCTTGCAGCAAGTTGATCAGAAAGACGACCAAATTTGGTTTCAAGATCTTGGATAGAAGCTTGATGATTCTTTTGACCTTGTTCGACTTTGCTTTTAAGCATGAAGAATTGATTTTTCATGAATTCATTCGTTTGCTTTTGAGCATGCACGAATTCACGCATGGTTTTTTCGAATTCAGATTCTTTGTTTTTTGTTTCACGCGATTGTGATGATGAACGCTTATCATCACGAGAAGATGTCTGACGGTTGTCTTCACGAGTTTGGGAATTGTGATTATCATCCCTTGGTGGACAATCTTGCCAATCTATAGAATTTCTACCGTAGTAGTTTCCACGATATCCTCCTCCTCTATATCCTCCATAAAAATAGTTGGCTTCGGCTTGGGGACCTACCATGGGTTTGTCATCGCACTCGGATGATGAGTGATTTCCACCACAATGAGTGCATCCCTCACGTATTTCTTTGATTTCTTTTTGGATATTTTGGAATTTAGAATCGATTTTAGAGGTGAGATCTTTCATCATATCCATGATTTTTGAATTTTCATTCGTTACTTCGGCGAATGCAACGGATTTTCGTTGAGGTTTGATTTTGGAATCCTTAGAACAATCGAGCTTAAGAAGTACACGGTCTTCTAATAAAGTGTAAGCTTCGTTAGGGGTCTTATAAAGGAAAATTCCTTCGGCATCAAGTATTCCTTGAGTTGCGTCATCGAGACCATGGTGAAAGATTTGAATGATATTACCACGAGACAATCCATGCCCATGACAACTTCGGAGCATGTTTTACATTCGAAGCCAAGCTTCGACAAGATTTTCTCCTTCCTTTTGAGTAAAGCTACGAATTTCACCCAAGAGTCGATCAAACATGGCCGGTGGGAAGAAACGTCCAACAAATGCTCTTCACATTTGGTCCCAAGTTGTGATTACTCTGGGGCTTAATTCGTTATACCAAATTTTCGCTTCTCCGGTGAGAGACGATGGAAAAAGTTTAAGACGGATTGGATTAGCATCGGTAGTTCCATAACGAAACATGTCACAAATTTCAAGAAAATCGGCGATATGTTTGTGTGGATCGGATTTAACTCGACCATCAAATTGGTTGTCTTTAATCATCGAAAGATGATGACCTTTGATAGTAAAGTTTTCTCCAAGATTAACGGGAACAATGGCGGCTGCGGGTGTAGGAGCTACAACCCTATTTGCGTCCCACATAGGTTGATCGTCGGCCATTGGAAATGGTAATTCAAGAAAAAGATTAACGATTGGATGAACTTCGGAAAGGTTTTCAAACGGTGGGTTTTTGGTTCTTGGAATTCTTTGATCGAGTGGAATGAATTGAGTTCTCTTTTTGCGAAATAAACTTTGAGGGTTAGACAATGGTGTGCTCAATTCGTCACTCGAGGAGCGAGTGGTTATACACGAAAAGAACAAGCCCTATTGAAAAGGATTATAAACTAAAAATTAAAAATATATATTTTTTAATATGAACAGTAGCGAATGAACCGGCGGTTGGACCTTTGGAAAATTTACCG
This sequence comes from Artemisia tridentata subsp. tridentata, assembly GCA_021014915.2. Classification (NCBI taxonomy): domain Eukaryota; kingdom Viridiplantae; phylum Streptophyta; class Magnoliopsida; order Asterales; family Asteraceae; genus Artemisia; species Artemisia tridentata. Next base: position 409,976,772 of record CP139504.1, read on the forward strand.
AGAGTTTGAACCGGGCGGTTTGGGTTTTGAACCGGCGGTTCAAAATTTTTTTTTACGAGAGTTGAACCACCGCGGTTGAAGGTTGGACCGGCGGTTCGGATGTTTTTTATTTTTACCGAGAGGATGGACCGGACCGGTTGAGAGTTGAACCGGCGGTTCGGTCCAATTTAAGTTTTTCCGAGAGGTGAACCGCCGCGGTTTGGGGGTAAACCGGCGGTTTGCAGAGAAATTTTTTTTTGAAAATTTTTTTATTGCTTTAACGAATACGATAACGAATACGAATTTAAATACGAATTGGACAAGAAAATTAGAAACAAAACTTCACAAAAAACGTGATCAAATCCCCAGCAACGGCGCCAAAAACTTGATGTGCCCGTTATGAGTGCAAGTTTTAAATTTATAACACGATCTACCAATGATTCAAACGAAACACATACGAGCAAGTATACTCGTCCGTGTGTAGTAAGAGATGAAATGGTAAGCCGAGGTCGTTCACTAGGATTTGTTTTGTTTTTTTTGGGATGTGAGTTTTTGAATGTATTTTCGAGCTTAAGTAACAATTCTAATCGCAAGCAAATAAAAATGATGTAAATTCAATAATTAAAGACTACACTTGCCTAGACTAGTTTTGCACAATTATCGTGATATGATTATGACAATGGTTCCATTTGATTATGATCAATGAATTAGGTGGTGTTCTAATTCGATTAGTGGGTACACTAATCCTATTGTTTCCAACACTTTCAATCCTCGTCAAGATTTTAAGAGGACAAAAACAATATTTAAGATTTGATCAACCAAGACTAATACAACTCAATCACTTTGTTGAAAACTAGAAGGGGGGTTTTGAATAGTTTTACCGATTAATATTAATCCGCTTTGTTACTCTATGTTAATTCAAAGGAAACAATCACAAACAAGTATTCACACAATATATATGAAACGTAAAGAGAGGAAAGATCAAACCACACAACACGGATGTTTATAGTGGTTCGGCTACAAGGACTCTCTTCCTTGCCCTACTCCACTCCTCGAGCCTCTAACTCGAGAGTTATCCTTCACTAAGAAACAAACTCTCTTCTAGGTGGAGAAAACCTTTACACGTTGCTTACTTCCTTTTCCGGTACTAAGCTAAACACCGAGTTCTACTTCAGGGCAGAACCAACCCAACGTCGCCTATACAATTACCGACACTAAGCTTGATGTCGATTTCTTTCACAAGGGTACAACCACTCCCTACACTCTTTGTGTTTTGAGGACTAAAACACTAACCACACACACTGAGATAAATGATACAAATAATGATGTGTGAATTACACAAAGATCACACAGTAACTATACTAAAGGTTTACACGTCTGTGTTGAACCTTGATGCTTAATCTTCTTTGCTACAAAAGATAGATCAAATGATATGAATGAATGATGTTAGTAATATGAATGAGTATGTACTTAAGCTATATGAGTGATGAGAAGGCCAAATGATCAGCTTGCTATTTATAGGCAAGCTGATAAACACTCGGTGGATCCGGCGGATGCCTTAAAAGGGATCCATCCTTTATGTCTGATGTGCGTGTCGTTGTGTTCAAGTTTTAAAATTTATAAACACGATTTATCCAATTCTCTAATCACACATACGAGCAAGTATACTCGTCCGTGGTAGTAAAGGTGGGTAAGTCTGAGATCGTCCCAGGGAATTGGGGTTGAGGTTTAGTAAATAAGTTTTAGCAAAATGGAGTGTCAATCCAATTTGAAGCAAATTCTAAAAACAAACAAGCAAGGTTCAATCAATCAAAAACTAATATACTTGTGTGTAGGTTCCATGACAATTGTTTAGAGTAACCAATCAAGTTGGGTGTTACTTGTAATGATGCACAACTTAAAATGAATGATTCACAATCTATGGTTTTTGTCATGAGAAATCATATCTAAGAATTCAATCTCCTAGTTAACTCCTTTCGGCCATTATTAACTATTACGATAATTCTATTAAGTCCTTTTTGTTGTTTGAAAGCATGTCTTATCTCAAGAATTCCTACGAATCCTTTCGGCCTTTTTCGTGATGAAATCGTTTCCAAATCCATTTTAATGAGTAAAGGTGTTGCTTGTCACACACCACAATCCATACTAATTCGTGCACTAACTTTTTGGAATAAAAACATAAAGAAAACTCCTTTCGGCCTTGTGAATCTTTGAAAATGTTTTTACCAACCAATTAAGCAAGATTAGATTTTATCTCAACAAACTCATAAAACAAGATATGTTTTCATGCATCACCATGATAAGATTACTCCAACAATTGTCACATCATCCACACACAAGTATAACTAAATTACTCCATAACAATCATAACCAAACACAAATAATTAACCAAACTTTCATTCATCATATAGTAAAAGTAAAAGTAGTTCATGATAACTCAACAAGAAATACCTATCAAGGAATTACAAGAACTAGAATTGTGGAACTATAGCAATCCACACTCCTCCAATCGCCTATTATCACAAGTAAACAACTCCACACACGGACGCAACTCTTGAGACTCGAACTCAAGATCTCCTGGACGTTTTCACAGTAACTACAAGCTTTTGGGCAATAATAATAATAGTGGTGTAGCTTTCTTAGGTTATGTCACTTCCCCAAAAGATCTCTCTTTGTAAACTAACCAAGGGTTCCTTAAATAAGTGAGGAAACCCTTCTTATCCAAGTAAAAACGTCCCATATGATTTAACAGCTGAGAAATGATAAGCCTCAATGATTATGGGGCTTAAATTCACCATTTAATGCAACTTTGTAACTTCAGTGTTGGCCAACCAATCGGTATTTGGCTCCTACCGATCGGTTGGAGCTCTCGGTGTTTCCAACTTCACTCCATCCGAATCGGATGCGGGCAGCATCCGATCGGATGGATGATCCTGCCATGCACTTTTATTTTCTTTTATTCATTTCTCGTTACGTGCTTGATACTTCTCTGTACCATTGATTTCCTTCATAGAACTTGATCTTTTCTTGATATATTAAGCATAGAAGTCTTGGTCTAATCAATTCTTTGAAGTATCAAATGGTTTCTTTCTCGTAATTCTCCTTATGTGCATAATCTCTTCATTTCTTCGTGTTTTCCTCCACTTTTCCTGTACTTGGCTATATTTACTTGCATACACACTTTTTCATCATTTAGCAACAAATACATGCAAATATAACCAAATATGATGCACAAAACTAGCAATAACGCACCTAAAAACATGTTAGATTTAAGCGTTATCAAATCCTCCACACTTGAGTTTTGCTCGCCCTCGAGCAAGTCTAATTTTTAGAAAAACTGAACTCAATGGTATTTTCATTATGTTCATGAAAAAAATCCTTGAAATGTATGCAAATTAAATTGAGCTTTGTTAACATCACCAAGTACCTCACAAAGGAAATTTTAAATTCACACAACTCTCGATAGTAGATTTGATTGTAGATCACTCAATTGCTCAAACGCGATTCATGTCTCTTACCATAAGCTTGTACTTGTATCAAAACAACAAAATAAAACATCAAAGAGGTCTTTTATTTGGGTTTAGGCTTCAAAAGGGTTTTGATTACCTAGCTAATGTATAGATATTTCATACAAGTACATCATAATTCGCTAACAACGAATCCTTGTATAGTCAAGCAACGGATGGTCACTAGATCGTGCCTTGGTTCGCTAACGACGTTACTTGCATAACGGATGGTCACCAATTTACTCACCAGATCGCTAACAACGCTTTTCAACTATCCAAAAACTCGGATGGTCACTAGAACATACATGTGCTACATATCTAAACAAAGCCATCACTAAATCCGAATGCTCGAATAAAGTAATTGGTAAGGGAAAGGGATAAGACATGGGAATTTGATTTGGTTCTATATAAAAAAACAAACAAGAATCAAGCCCAAATTCAATCCTAACTCTTTACATCGCAAATGATTACTCACCAAACTTCTTCGATCATTATTCCGCATTTCATATAAACTCCATCTTCCATAATAACTCTTTGAATATCTTATTTTCACACATACATAGCTCATTGGTTTTTTTTTTTTTTTTTTTTTTTTTTTTCATACCCCCACACTTTGGATGAGCACACGCTAAAAAAAAATATAAATAAGAGTAGCGACCTCCTTCTTCATTGGAACAACATATACACATACAAGGTGTGGTCAATCATGCAATCATCAAAAATAAATAGTTTCGAACTTCATTTGGACTTGATTCGGGAAAGTCTAAGGTGTATGGTGTAATAATTTTCTGGGTTAAATCAAAAGAAAAGATAGGCTCAAAAGGGTGTAACTAAGGGTATCTAGCATATAATGCTAACAAATGGGTTCCAATTACTAAGGATAACTAACCGATGTGGTTAGCAAAAATGTATTGTAAACGGAAGGCCATTTGGTGAAAATCCTAATTTGCCTCTTATCATTTGAATATATTTTATTACTTGAAAGTAATTTTAACCGTAATGCATAACAAGTACAAGTTCTAGAATTGACATAATCACCGGCACACTCATACGAAATATAAGGCATGAATCCTCACAATTTAAGGTGGTGGTAAAATGTACTTAGCAATAGTTACTAAAAACTCTCAAAACTTGACTACATTCCAAATTTTTTTTTAAAATAACCTTATTATTTACCATTGAATCAATTTGTCTATCAACTAGAAAAATCAAAGGCGAATAAATTCACACATTCTAGTCCTTGAAATCCAAAAATCCAAAATTAAAAAAAATCTTTCCTATTTACTTCCCTCCCCCACACTTAAGTTTTGCATTGTCCTCAATGTAATAAAACGAACTTCAAAGTAAAGGAAATGGAAAGAAAAATAGAAAAAAAAAAAAACTACCCGGAAAAAATTAGCATAAGCCTAGTTGATCACAAGTAATCTCATGAGTTCTTCCAACTTCAAAAATTGATCAACACTAAGCTTCCGTCAATTCTTCCCCTGCAAATACTGCAAACTATGCTCGAAACAAACAAACAAAATACCAAAAACAATAAACCAAACAAACATAATAATAAAAATAAAAATAAAAATCCAAACAAATCAAAGTTAAAACAAATAAATCCTACAAGAGTTAAAGTTTAAAGTAGTAGAAAATAGAAAATAGAAATAGTTCAACCATCATTGATCACTCATAATCCATGTCCGGATCAATCCTCTCATCTTCACTCTCTTCATCTTCATAATTCTCATCACCCTCAAAAATTGTGTACCTTTGTCTTTTCTCTCCAGCACCCCTTGAAGAACCGCCCACATCAAAACTCGAACTCCCAACATTAGGAACTCTGCCATACACCGGCACTGGTTCAGGAAATGGTGCGTACCCAGGATATGGGTAAGGGTATTGGCCAGGATACGGGTCATACTCCAATGGGTAGGGTGGAACATTTGGTGGGTTGTAAGGAGGTACCTCATAATCGGTTTGTTGAGCCACATGTTGAAGCATCGGCATTGAATAATCATAGTTGTAATTTTGCCTCATCATCATTGAATCTCTCCACACGTCCCTTTTCTCAATCTCATTTAGCTCACGGTTCCAATCTCCCCATCCCGAGTCAAAACTACCCGGGGCATGAATATTCCCAACAGGAGGTGGTGGTTGATATGGTTGTTGTTGGTAAGGCTGCTGTGGTGCTCCATGAGGTGCAACCATTTGTGGCTCAATCCAAGCTCCCAACTCTCGTGTCTTCCTATTTAAGGCCGTATTAAAACTCCTCGCATCCCACGTTTCACAATTCAACATCTCTGAACACTTTGCTAACTCTATATCCACATAATATCCCAATCTTTTCGCCAACTTGGTCACATAGTGACCACCACAGATTTCACTATTGTCTTTGATTCCTGGTGCTCTCCTTGAAAGATACTCGGCTATTATCCAAGCCGCATTCCCATTCTTCTCCTCTAACAACTTCATAACCCAAAGATCCGGCTGATTGCACTTATCCCGGCTCCCTGTCCTATGCAAGACACTCCAAGCTATCAATTTTTGTAAAATTCTCAACAACGGATTCCTTAGCTTTGATGAATTCCTTCTAGTACAACTTGGGTCACCAACACTGTTCCAATATTCAGCCAACCCGGCATAATCATTATGCCTCCTTACTAATCTCACAAAATGAGATGCAAACAAACGATCCTTGATCTCATCTGGCTCGTACAAGCCAAGAACCACGGCAAACTCAGGCAAAGTAAACTCATGCTCTCTACCACAGAGCCTAAACCAAATGCATTTGTCATTCATAAAATCCACAACCTTCCTCTCAAAGTAAAATGTGGAGAAAAACTCCAAACACCATTCACGGTTAACATTCTCGTGAATGCTAAACGCATTCTCCCACGAATAATCCTCAAAACTATCACCATCTCCTTCATATACATATGTCATTCTCATCAAATTCCTTAACTCCATCTCACATTCATACTCATGAAATAAACTCCAATCAACTAACCTTGGTTTGGCGATTTTTCTCCCTTGTAACTTCGATAGACGCTCATGAAAAGCGTGCCTCTCTTCGCTGCTTAAGCCACTAAACTTCAAATTCTCGTTACGCTCTGGAATCACAGTATACTTAACCTTCTCTTTGATATTCCTATTCACAAACTTTTGCACAATTGGATTACTAACTTCACGCGATGAACTCGATCCTCCTGCAAGAAATCTCTGTAGAAATCATGATTATTCGTTAGTATAAGAGTATAAGAAACAAAGCTAGATGATTAAGAAGTCCAAAAGATTCGATTTGAAAATCTTCAAAAAGTTTTACCGAGGGCTCCATCCGATCGGTATCACCTTCCATCCGATCGGTTGGAGTTGTGACCTTGTCCAGCCGATCGGTAGCAACTCGCAACCGATTCGGTTGTACTCACTGTATCAAAAACAAAAATTTTTCGACTCCAAATCAATCCTATCTAGTTCCACTCTTCCTTATCCTGCATTTCATCAATCACTATGGTCTCTACACATCCCACTTCTCTCTAAATCATATCCATAACATACTCGCATGATCAATCTTAGAATCTATGAACATATTCAAAATCAACCCTTATTGATGTTCTAATCCACAATGCATCATCCTAGGAACACTAATTAACATCTAAACAACATCTGGAAATCATTAATTTCTACCCAGAATCGATTCAAAGTTTTGACCCTTATGATTCAAAAAATCAATTAATTCATTCTTCCTCAAGACTTAATCAATCCATCTCATTCTTTTTGCAATGATCTCCTCAATCATTTACCCATCTATTCCAGAAAAATCATGCCTTAATTCGAACTATATCAAAAACGCCTAAATTTTGACCTAATTCAATCAATTCGAATTAAAACCTAATTGACACAAATTGATGATGTTACTTACTTGGTTTGGTGCCATTGATGATCCTTCAACTCTCCTGCAACTCTTAAAACTCTCCTAATGGTTGAATTAATGAACCCCAAGTGTGGTGGAATGAGTGTGTGTGTGTTTTTATGATTTTTGAAATCTTGGGTATATATACTTCACTCCATCCGATCAGTATTTCATCCAACCGATTCGGATTGAATTTTTGCAAAACTTCACTTTTTCTTTCTTTCTTCAATACGTTGACACTTGCAAGAACAATAGAAAGTACTTTACTCCCTTAAAAAGACTTCACTTTAAGTAAAAATACCACCAACACACTTATTCTCCCAACTTGTTATCCAAACTATCTCTACAACTTCTAAAACAAAACTTAACTCCATAGATAAAAACTTAATAAAACCATAAGATAACCAAAAGGTCTTAAACTTAAATCAAACTTAAATGCAAAACATTAAACTACTATTAAAAATGCATTAAAAATAATCAAACAAACATTAGCACAAGCCTTGTGCTTTATTCTTCAACTTTTGCTCTTCAACCTTCATCCTTCAAAGTATTCATGCTTCAAGATGTCTTCACTTTGAAATTTACCGGATAACTTCCGGTTAGTCACTTGTGTTTTAAACTTCCTTGCAAAATTTCTTCCATCCGGACAAACTATATCAAACTTCACATGCCATTCTCCATCACCTTCTTCTTTCTTGTAAACACTAACTCCTTCGGGTCCCCATTCCAAATTCTTCAATTGAACCGGTAAGGATCCAAGAAAATCTGTCAATTTTTGGAACACAAAAACATTCTTGAATGGGTTATAGAAAACCTCCATAGCTAATGCTCTTTCCAACTCATCTTCAATACCAAAGTAACTAGGAACAATCGGCCCATATTTAGGTCTTCCCTCTTCATCTCTACCAACTTCGAAACAACCTAAATGGTCTTCTTCTTCTTCTTCTTCATGCACTTCCTTAATAATCTTTCCTCTAGGTTTTGGATAATAGGTATGCTTCAAGATCCCATCACTAATAGTCATAGTACCTCTACCCATATCTATAATAGCTCCGCAAGTTCTCAAAAATGTTCTTCCTAACAACAAAGGTAACTCCTTATCTTCCGGGATATTAAGTACAAGAAAATCGGCTAAGAAAGCTTAATATCCTACTTGCACTCTAACATTCTTCACTTCTCCCATTGCTTTTGCTCTTGAATTGTCAGCCATAGTAAGATTATATTGATTTGGTTGAGGATTACCAAGTCCTAATCTTTTGTACAACGGGTATGGCATCACATTCACATTTGCTCCTGTATCGGCCAATGCATACATTGCATCGGTTCCATTCACCTTAATTGGTAACACAAAATTCCCCGGATCGCTCTCTTTCTTAGGCAACCCATTTTCAACTATCCTTTCCCTTGCAAACTCATCAAAATTCTTATCCTCTAGCCTAGCTGTTGCCATCATAACCGCATCTAACTTCTTACGATAAACCATGTAATTGTTCAACACTTCTATAACCGGCTTCTCTTCCATAAGCTCCTTAAATTTCATTTCCAAGTTCTCCAAAACTGCTTCTTTTTGTTCTTGAGTCAATGGTTTAACTACTTGAGGTGATTTGGGCGATGAACTAGATGAACTACTCTCATTTTTAGGGGTGGAGGGTTGGGTAAGTTTGTTAAGTGGTGTTTTCTTGCGATTAGCCTTTCCCATTTTAACAATCTCTCCTCTTCCTTCCTTCTTCTCTACCATATCATCATCAACATCAATCCTTATCTCTCCCATAGCAAAATCAACCCTACATTTAGTTTTCACCATGAAATTTCTACCAAACATAACCTCCGGTTCATCCACATTTCCATATTCCAACACAACAAAATCAATCTTGAAAACATGACCATGAATATTAACTTTCACATCTCTCACTATCTTCCTACCATAATTCTCATAATCAAGCCTAACAAAGCCAAGCTTACTAAGCATTTCTTCCGTAATGTAATTCTCACCATACTCCATATTAAGTTGAGCATCCCAAGCCTTAACTCCTTCCACACCACATGGTGTAGCATACCTCATAAATGGTACATCAAACTCTTTAGGTGGTGCTTGTGTGAACACAACCACTCTTTTCTCCTTAGGTAAACAAACACTGCTTTTGCCAACTTCTTCTTTCCTTTCTAAACCAATCTTAGCTTCATCCAAAATGCTTTCCAACTTCTCCAAAGAATCTCCTGAATCTCTCAACATCTCTTCCAAATGTCTCAAATATTCCGAAACATTGCTTAAACTTTCCATTCTACTTAAGCACTATCATAACATAACCACAAAAGAAAAACTCCAAACTATTAGCGTGAGGGTTAGTTATAATCGAACCATATCAAAATATCAAACAAAAATAAGCTAACAAACAACTTCAAATCATCAAAACATCAAAACAACTAAAAATAAAAAATCATAAAAATTTTTACCGAGGCAACCATCCGATCGGTATCACCTTCCATCCGATCGGATGGGTAAACTGCAAAAGATAAAATCTCACCAACCGAATCGGATGCGGGCGGCCTCCGATCGGTTCGATCGAAAAAAAAAATTTAATGATAATAATAATACTAAACTAACTAATGACAACCTCTATTTAACTTGTTTTTGTGTTTTTTTTTTAGAAACTAAAAATAAGAATAACTTTACTAGAACTAATTAATATAATCCTATAATTAATTATCAAACATTAAATTATCTAATTAACTTTTAACTCTTGAACTAATGAACATAAAAACTAATTATAACTCATTCAATAAAAACTATAAAACTACCAAACATTAAAATAAATTAACCAACATTAACTAATCATTAAACATAATAAAACTTCCTAATACCCTAAATTAATTAATCTAATTACTCTACTAATTAAACATAACATTAATGAATCATAAAAACTGAAAAATAACAAAAATTACTAAACAAAAAATATTACCGAGACCACCAACCGATCGGATGGAAATCCATCCGATTCGGTTGGTCCGAACCAAACTTCTTTTTTTTTTTTTTTTTTTTTTTTTAACTTTCTTTTTTTTAAAAAAAAAACTTAAGACTACTAAGCCCAACTACCAAGAAAATCTTAACAATTCTCCGGCAGCGGCGCCAAAAACTTGATGTGCGTGTCGTTGTGTTCAAGTTTTAAAATTTATAAACACGATTTATCCAATTCTCTAATCACACATACGAGCAAGTATACTCGTCCGTGGTAGTAAAGGTGGGTAAGTCGAGATCGTCCCAAGGGAATTGGGGGTTGAGGTTTAGTAAATAAGTTTTAGCAAAATGGAGTGTCAATCCAATTTGAAGCAAATTCTAAAAACAAACAAGCAAGGTTCAATCAATCAAAAACTAATATACTTGTGTGTAGGTTCCATGACAATTGTTTAGAGTAACCAATCAAGTTGGGTGTTACTTGTAATGATGCACAACTTAAAATGAATGATTCACAATCTATGGTTTTTGTCATGAGAAATCATATCTAAGAATTCAATCTCCTAGTTAACTCCTTTCGGCCATTATTAACTATTACGATAATTCTATTAAGTCCTTTTTGTTGTTTGAAAGCATGTCTTATCTCAAGAATTCCTACGAATCCTTTCGGCCTTTTTCGTGATGAAATCGTTTCCAAATCCATTTTAATGAGTAAAGGTGTTGCTTGTCACACACCACAATCCATACTAATTCGTGCACTAACTTTTTGGAATAAAAACATAAAGAAAACTCCTTTCGGCCTTGTGAATCTTTGAAAATGTTTTTACCAACCAATTAAGCAAGATTAGATTTTATCTCAACAAACTCATAAAACAAGATATGTTTTCATGCATCACCATGATAAGATTACTCCAACAATTGTCACATCATCCACACACAAGTATAACTAAATTACTCCATAACAATCATAACCAAACACAAATAATTAACCAAACTTTCATTCATCATATAGTAAAAGTAAAAGTAGTTCATGATAACTCAACAAGAAATACCTATCAAGGAATTACAAGAACTAGAATTGTGGAACTATAGCAATCCACACTCCTCCAATCGCCTATTATCACAAGTAAACAACTCCACACACGGACGCAACTCTTGAGACTCGAACTCAAGATCTCCTGGACGTTTTCACAGCAACTACAAGCTTTTGGGCAATAATAATAATAGTGGTGTAGCTTTCTTAGGTTATGTCACTTCCCCAAAAGAACTCTCTTTGTAAACTAACCAAGGGTTCCTTAAATAAGTGAGGAAACCCTTCTTATCCAAGTAAAAACGTCCCATATGATTTAACAGCTGAGAAATGATAAGCCTCAATGATTATGGGGCTTAAATTCACCATTTAATGCAACTTTGTAACTTCAGTGTTGGCCAACCGATCGGTATTTGGCTCCTACCGATCGGTTGGAGCTCTCGGTGTTTCCAACTTCACTCCATCCGAATCGGATGCGGGCAGCATCCGATCGGATGGATGATCCTGCCATGCACTTTTATTTTCTTTTATTCATTTCTCGTTATGTGCTTGATCCTTCTCTGTACCATTGATTTCCTTCATAGAACTTGATCTTTCTTGATATATTAAGCATAGAAGTCTTGGTCTAATCAATTCTTTGAAGTATCAAATGGTTTCTTTCTCGTAATTCTCCTTATGTGCATAATCTCTTCATTTCTTCGTGTTTTCCTCCACTTTTCCTGTACTTGGCTATATTTACTTGCATACACACTTTTTCATCATTTAGCAACAAATACATGCAAATATAACCAAATATGATGCACAAAACTAGCAATAACGCACCTAAAAACATGTTAGATTTAAGCGTTATCAATGTCGAAGGGATCCGTGGGTATGCAAGAGGTAAGACAGCTAAGAGATTTTGTAAATCTCTCCAATCTTTCCATATCTTAGTGTTGTCATATCAAGATCTTCCAATGTCAACTATCTTACTTGAAGATCTATCCAAGATATTACAAGATCTTACCAAGATTACATGTATGATGCATGCCATGATGTCATTGTATCATTTTAGAAATAAAGTTTCCTTTTAAGGAAATAAACATGTAGATGTATGAAATGTATTTCCAAGTAAACTTGTGAAATGTAAAATGTGTTCTAAAGAGACTTTAGCTAGTATTTATAATTTGCTTAAAGATATACTTTGCAATTGTCATTAACAAAACTAAGTAAAGATCGTAAAATATAAATAACGTTTTTAGGACGATATTTGTATTAACAATCTTCCCCTTTTTGTTGATGACAAAACATAAAGTATATTTTTGAGCAAAAGAATAAGTATAGCATGAGTTCTTTAAAATATAGATTAAGTTTGTTTTATTTGAGTTTAAAAACTATTTTTATGCAAAAAGTGTATGTACTGTGATGATTCACAGTTATGCAAACTTAATCCTTTCTCCCCCTTTTTGTCGAAACAAAAAGAAGAGTTGCGTAGCGGAATGCGATTTTGAGAACTTTAAGAGCTCCCCCTTGTTTGATACTCCCCCTAAATGGAGCAACAAGTTGATGATGCATGATCCTACAAAACAAATGGTTAGAATATGATATGCTCCCCCTCGATGTATACTCCCATTATAAGAGTCCCAACGTATACATTTGAAGAGTTTGAGATGCTATAAGAAAATGTTAGTTGTGAATAGCTTCAATGGAGAAGCATAATGCATATGAAATGGTCATCCAAAAGGTTGTTCAATCTAGTTGACTTTTAAAAGTCAAAATGTAGTGTCTGATCAAAATTTTGTACCTAAAGTACATGATCAAACTATAATGTAGATTCCAAATAACTATGTTAGTCACCTAAATAATGATAATATGCTATGTTGATCACTCATAAGCATGAAAACATCACATTCATTAGTTGAAAATTATGTGACAAAAGTCACAAACATGATATGATGTTACATTACAAAATAAATCCTAAATAAAGACAACTACTACAACATCATCCTAGAAAGTTCCTAACAGCGCTTTTATTGAGGCGGATGAGAGATTGCATTGAGACGCTCGAGAACATGGTTCAAGATGAACCTCATCTCATTTTGAAGCTCATGGACTAAAATGTTGGTCCTTTGGGCCAAGTGAGATGTTCTCTCACAATGTGCGCAATCATGACTTGAAAAACCGGGAGGAAGACTAGGCTCCAAGTTTTGTGGTGGTGGTGGTGGTGGTGGTTGGTTGTTGTTGTTGTTGGATGGTTGTTGTTGTTGTTCATTGGTTGGTGGTGGTGTTTGGAGGGAGTTCATGAGGATGTTTTGGATGTCCATGGCTTCATTTAGGCGGTGATCAACTATACCCGAGAGAGTGTAGAGACGGTTGAGCTCTTCACTAATCTCTTCTTGGGTTTGAGGCATATTCATCCACATTGCCTCGTCAATGGCAACTAGAGTGGATGTGGGTGACAAAGGTTGTGGTTGAGGTTGGGATGATGGTGCATCATAGTATAAAGGACCATGGATATCCGGGTAAACCGGGTGAAAAAGCATGGGTTGTTGACCTTCAAAGGTCATGGGTGGAAGATTGGGTAATCTTGGTGAAAGTTCTTCTAAGTCATCAAGATGTGGTGATGTAGGAGGAGTCCTAAATAATTCCAAGGGTTGGAGTTTGGGTGATTTTGGTGGTGATGGTAATCTAACAGGCTGTGATGGAGCCGGTGGTGGAGTAGTGGCTATTGGAGTAATGGTTGGTGGTGGTGTTTGTATAACAACATTTGATGGTGTTGGGGTGGAGAGTGTAAGGAAATTTTCACTAGAAATGGGTGATGATATATTGAGAGGAGAATTTTCCTCAGATGAGGAGTTTGCTAAGTTGATAAAACAACAAGGTTTAACACTAATGCGGGCGGTTCTTCTTGGAGGTCTAGATGTGGAAGAGTTGTTTGACTTGTTCATGGTGAAGTATGATAGCTAAGATGTACAGGAGAGGAAATGGTTGTTGTGTGAAGTGATGATCCTAAAGCACTAATTTAAAGGCAGAAGGTATATGAGTCTGTATGTTTGGATTTGATGTGAATCCAATAGAGAATGTTGGTTCTGAATGATTTGGAACAAAAATTTGTGCAAATCACATCACATAAGTCAATCCATAGAACTTATGTTGAGTAAGAGGAGGGAGATATGCAGTAAATGCAAAGGGATAGTGGAAAATCCTGTGATGTGATGTACCCACGGATTTGAAGGATCCCTAAAAAGGGTTCCTTACTTGTAACAGAAAGGTAACTTACTCCTAAGATTTGAAAATTCAAATTTTGGTGGGAAATTTTGTTCTTAAGTTTCTAAGGGTTTCTAACTCATTCTAAGATTTATAGTGATCAGTGAACCTATTCTAAAGAACACTAGAAACTAAAATCAAAGAATCGGGATGAGTCGAAGAGTTTTAAGAAATTGACTGTTATACCTGCGGATCCAAACGACAAGGCGTGCGGATCCATAATTTGGGATCCGCCTGATCTGCAGGTTGTAAAATGACGGAGCCAACGCTAACACTTGGCGGATCCAAATTAAGGGATCCGCCAGATCCGTCTGGCAAAAATGCTAAAACTTCACAGAGAGTATGTCATATTTCGCGTTTTTTGACGAAAACCCAAAAATTCTCTTGGAGCATATCTATCATCTAATATGTAATGCAAAACAACTAAATATGATGATACTAACACATATTTAATCATAGATTAATCCGATCATATGAACTTACCTTAATAGGAGTTAAGCCAAACATAGGCTTACTCTTGGAAAATTGATAACACTAAGTGTTATCGACCTGCAAGTATTAGTTAGTTCACATACAATTCAAGTAGTATCATAACAAGTTAATAACATAACCATTCAACATAACATTGTCTAGAAACGATTAGTTCCAAACACTCCTATCAACTCAACTTCTTCTTCAACTTCTACATACCCTTGTGAAGCTTCATGATCCATCGACCTAAATTCTTCATCATTCCCTTCATTTGACGATGCTCAGGTGATTCATTCTGAATTGGTGGAAGTTATCTCAAGTACTCGGGTGGAGGAAGTCTAGAATTTGGTAAGCCGTCATCGTCACTCATTGATGATGAAGATGATGAGGTTTGAGCACGAGGACGTTTGCCTTTATCAAGCGCTACCCTATGGTCGCTTAAGGGAGCAAAGGTGCGTTGGATCTCATCATAGTCGGGAACAAAACCTAAGGCATTTCTAGGAATGGGTGCAAATGCTCGATAAAGACGGGTTAAGAGCATTCCATAAGGCAATGCCATTTTTCCTTGAACTGGAATATCGGCCATTCTCTTGGCGATATAGTAAGCAAGATTGAAAGGCTGACGGGTTGACACATTGTACATCATGTGGCAAAGACAAGCATTGATGTGATCGCGGTTTCCTACCGTGCACATGACATTGGCCCTTAAGACTTCCTCCAATTTCCTAAACTCGGGCTTAATCTCATTTTGCTCCATAGCAAACGGATCTCTAGCTACTTCTTTACCTCGATACATCCTAGTGGGGTTGTTCCTAGGAATGAAGAGATGCTCACGAATGACTTCTTTTGAGGCTAAAGGAGTGGCATATGGTGCCGTTCGTTCAAGATTTGACTCAAGAATGGTTAATGACCATTTATCGGTGTTGGGAATTAAATATTCTGAAGTTAGAGTATTAGAATTTACTCTAAGTCAAAGGTACTGCTAGTACATAAAGGTACTGCTAGAGCAAGAAGGTACTGCTAGTTCAAGTTGAAGGTACTGCTAGTTGTATATGGTACTGCTGATCAGTGACTCATAGGATAAGATTGAAAAGATATTTGTTGTATTTTGGTCAAACATATACGGTAGATAATATCTTACTCCATGTGCTTAGTTAACAAGTTGTATACATAGATACATGTTGTATCTTATGTACTGACACCAATATGCATAAGTTAACCAAGTAAGTCGGCAAAGACTTTTAAGCAATTTGTAAAGATCTTTTGCAACTATAAAAGAGATCTTAGACTTGGATATTGTACACACACATGCATAGTTATTTGACTCATAACTGTTAGAACATAGAACAAACACAAATCACAAGTTGTAACATAAGATTCAAGGTTTTGTAACCCTAGTGAGTAACACAAGATCACTCGTATTATTTGGAATAATATTGAATCGTTTAGTGAAATACTTTCTTTGTTCATTGTTAAAGTAACAAATATAATTCTTCCATTTCCATAACATACATAACCTTCTAAGTGTGGTTAAGTAAATTCCGCGTGCTTAATCATATTAAGTCAATATATCTCATACACAAAGACACAAGGTTTAACCACCTTAACCGTGTATAACCAAGGTCCTCTCAGTTGGTATCAGAGCCTAGGTTTGATATATTTGAATTAGAAGAAACAGAAATGGATCCACATGATGTTCAAACAAATGTTGCTGCAAAGTTGCCCATGATCAAACCCAATGAGTTTAAGTTATGGAGGATGAGAATTGAGCAATATTTCATGGTCCAAGATTATACTCTTTGGGATATAATTATATATGGTGATTCTTTTTCACCAAGCTACTCAGAGGTTGTCCTAGAAGGTAAAACAAGTAGAAAAAGAAATACTGGACCAGTGTCAAATGAAGAGAAGATACTGAAGAGAAATTATCAGAAAGCAAGAAATTTGCTGCTTATGACCATTCCTGGTGAGCAGATGCTATCTTTCAACAAGTATCTTGATGCAAAAACTCTTTTTGAAGAGATTTGTGCATACTTTGGTGGTAATGAAACTACCAAAAAGACACAGAAGACACTACTAAAGCAACAATTTGAAAACTTTACTGCTTTTAGTAATGAGTCTCTTGATAAGCTATTTTCAAGATTACACAAGCTTGTCAGTCAGTTAGCTGTGTTGGGTGTTGAGACAGAGAAGGAAGATCTCAACATGAAGTTTTTAAGAAGTCTACCTGATGAGTTCCATACTCATGTTATTGTCTGGATGAACAAACCAGACATTGAAACAATGAAGCTCAATGATTTGTACAACAACTTCAAAATTGTTGAACAGAGTCTTAGAAAGTCTGGAACTTATGGTACTAGTTCTGGGAACGTGGCACTTTTGTCATCTCCTAGTATTAGTAAGGCTGAAGAGGTAGAAGAAGTTGAAGGTGTTTCTAATGCTACAAATGGTGGTCCTTCTACTTTTGCACATAAGACTGTTGCCGGACTTGGTGATCCAGCATTCTATGTATTTATATCTAGTCAGTCTAGTGGTTCTCCTCTAAATCATGAAGACCTAGAGCAGGTTGATAGTGATGATTTGGAAGAGATGGACATCAAATGGCAGGTTGCTTTGCTCAGCATGAGGGCCAAGAAGCATTGGCAAAGAACTGGGAAGCAAATTACCATAAATGGTAATGATACTGCTGGGTTTGATAAGAAGAAAGTGGAGTGCTTTAACTGTCATAGGTTAGGACACTTTGCTAAGGAGTGTAGAAGCCCAAGAAAGCAGGAGAATAGAAACACATGGTATAAGCAAGATAGGAAAAAGGAAGTTACTGTTGAAGAGCCAAAGGCTATGTTGGCTATTGATGGTATTGGTTATGATTGGAGCTCTATGGCTATTGAAGAGGATGCACCACCAAATGCTGCTCTTTTAGCCAATGAATTTGCTCTAATGGCCCATTCTGATTCAGAGGTAAACAATATTACATCTTGTACTGAATCATGTCCTAATCTTAAAGCTTATGAAGACCTTAATAAGAGATTTGAAGCTCATAGAGAAGAGCTACTTAACTCTCTTTTTAATTTGGCTAATCACAAAAGAGGTCTAGCTGTTTTAGAAAAACAAGTCTTACATTTTAAAAATAATGAAATTCATTTTGCTGATGACATCAATATACTAAAAAATGACATTAAGATCAGAGATGAGTGTATTGTTGAGTTGAATGAATCATTAGCTAAACATAAGAATGAAAGAGAAAATGTAAAGGTTTCTGTGGATGTTTTAGCACATTCCTCAGAAGGATTCAATAAGCTGTGGGAAGCCCAAGTTATTGATAAGGTTAATTCTGGTGTTGGATTTAAGTCTGTACCCCCACCATACAGAGGTGTTCATTCACCTCCAGGTATTGATTTAGCACACACAGGGTTACCTGAGTTTCAAGAACCAATCATGGAATATGGTTCTAAGGTCACTAAATCTCCTAAGATAGAAAAGGTAAGTAAAAGTTTAGATAAAACTTTATCTTATCAGGACAAGGTGTCCTTTGTTAAGAAAGGAGATGCTATAGTTGTTGAAGATTGCACAACTGATAGTGATAGTGAAGAAGAACAGGTTATGTCTAAACCTGTGTTGGTTAAGAAAGTAGGAACAAGTATTCCTAAGATAGTCAATCACAACACTAACAGGCCTAAGTCAAATGTTAAGACTGTTAGGAAACCAGTTAGATATTGTGAACAATATAGAACTACAAACAAGCCCAGAGGTAACCAAAGGAATTGGAACAACCTCAAGTCTAACCAATTAGGTGATGACTTTGCATTTTACAATAAAGCTTTTTATACATGTGGTAGTTTTGACCATCTTGCAGCTTTCTGCAACCAAAGGGTAACTGGGTATGAAAACAATAGGGTGAACTACAAAAGGCAAACTCCTCAAACTCTTTTTCACTCTAATACTCATAGAACAAAACCCAGAACAGTCTCAAACAAGTCTGGACCCAAAGGTCCTGACAGACAAAAAGGTCCTGTTAATACATACAAAAAGGTACTGCCAGAACAAATTAAAGGTACTGGTAGATCAAAAGGTACTGTTAGACCTATGATGACTGTTAACCCAAAATCAACAGCTAAGGATGCAAAAACAACTTTCATACATGCATCTAAAACTGTTCTAAGACCCATTCAAACAAAAGCAGTGGTTCACAAACAAATTTGGAAACCAAAGGGTGTGTCTTCAAAGTTGGCAAACTCTGCTGAACATGTTATTCACTCTGCTGCTAAGGGTAATAGGGCAAATGCTGTTAAGGCCTCAGCATGTTGGATTCAAAAATCCAATGTTGCATCAACAGTCCTTAAAAGATTAAACTATATTGATGCAAGAGGCAGATCCAAGTCAGTAATGGCCTGGATCCCCAAAGAAAACTAACTTTCTTATTTGTGTGCAGGGACATTCTATTGATCATCAAGATCAAGGATACTCAGATAGTGGATGTTCCAATCACATGACAGGCAACATGTCTTATCTTTCAGATTTTCAAGAATTCAATGGAGGATATGTTACCTTTGGAGGTGGTTTTCGTGGCAAAATTTCTGGTAAAGGTACTATTAAAACCGGAAATTTAGATTTTGAAAATGTGTACTACGTACAAGAGTTAAAGTATAATCTTTTTAGTGTTTCACAAATGTGTGACAAAAAGAATAATGTGCTTTTTACTGACACTGAATGTTTTGTTCTATCTAAGAATTTTAAGATGCCTGATGAAAATCAAGTACTTCTTAGAATTCCTAGAAAGGCCAATATGTATAGTGTTGATATGAAGAACATCATTCCTAAAGAAGATTTAACTTGTCTTGTATCAAAGGCCACATTGGATGAATCAATGTTATGGCATAGAAGGCTTGGTCATATTAACTTCAAAACCATAAATAAAATTGTTAAGAATGGTTTGGTAAGAGGTTTACCTCACAAAAGATTTGAAAATGATCAAACATGCATTGCTTGTCTAAAAGGCAAACAACACAAAGCCACTTGTAAGCCCAAAACTTTTAACTCTATCAATCAGTCATTGTTTATGCTGCATATGGACTTATTTGGACCAGTTTCAGTAAGGAGTATACAACATAAAAAATATTGTCTTGTTATAACTGATGACTATAGCAGATTTACATGGGTTTTCTTTTTAGCTACTAAGGATGAGACATCAAGCATCCTTAAGGACTTCATTACACTGATAGAAAATCAAGTAAGCAAGAAAGTAAAAGTCATTAGGAGTGATAATGGGACAGAGTTTAGAAATAGAGTTATGGATGATTTCTGCAAAGAAAAAGGTATTAGGAGAGAATATAGTGTTGCTAGAACACCACAACATAATGGAGTGGTTGAAAGAAAGAATAGAACACTAATTGAAGCTGCCAGAACAATGTTAGTTGATTCTAAGCTACCTATAATCTTTTGGGCAGAGGCAATTAACACTGCTTGCTATGTTCAAAATAGAGTTTTAGTTGTGCAGCCTCACAATAAGACATCATATGAACTCTTTAATGGTAGAACTCCTGCAATAGGATTTCTTAGACCTTTTGGATGTCATGTGACAATTCTCAATACCTTAGACCATTTAGGAAAATTCGATGGTAAAGCAGATGAAGGTTTCTTAGTTGGATATTCTCTTGTTAGCAAAGCTTTTAGAGTTTACAACTTAAGAACTGAGAAAGTTCAAGAAGAACTACATGTGGAGTTTCAGGAAAACAAATCCAATGTAGTAGGTCAAGGACCCAAATGGATATTTGATCTTGATTATCTAACAAACTCTATGAATTATTTACCTGTTGTTGCAGAAACTAATAATTTTTCAGGTTCACAAGCAACAAATGAGGTGGAGTTAGATAAAGATCAATCTGATGTCATTATGCCATTGTGGTCAAGTACCAGTGTGGATTTAGCTTCAAACAATGATGAATCTTCTTCTGGTAAAGCAAAAGAAGATGTTGTGGCTCAAAGAAGAGATGTTGGAACAGAGGAACAACTCAATATGTTAAATATTAATGGTACTGCTGAGACAGAGCAAGGTACTGTTAGTACTTCTCAAGGTACTGGTAGTTCATTTGAAGGAACTGTTAGTTCAACTGAAGGTCCTGCTGGTCCCTCACATTCAAAAGATGCAGAGTTCCAAGAAGATGAAGTGGATATGACTAATCTTACATCATCTTATCATGTTCCTACTACACCACACACAAGAATTCACAAAGTTCATTCCCTAGATAATGTGATTGGAGATGTACAATCTGGTGTGAAGAAAAGAAGACAACTAGTCTCTTCAGACCAACAAGGGATTCTTGATGCCCTTTATGCTTCAAAACAACATGAACTTTCAAACTCATGTTTATTTGTATGTTTTCTCTCTCAAAAGGAACCAAAGAATATTCTTACAGCCCTAGATGATTCAAGCTGGGTAGAGGCTATGCAAGAAGAGCTTCTTCAGTTCAAGATTCAAAAGGTTTGGGTGCTAGCTGATTTACCTACAGGTGAGAAGCTAATTGGCACTAGATGGGTTTTTAAGAACAAAAGGGATGACAGAGGAATTGTGATCAAGAATAAGGCTAGACTAGTAGCACAAGGGTACACACAAGAAGAAGGAATAGATTATGATGAAGTTTATGCTCCAGTAGCAAGGATTGAGGCAATTAGGTTGTTTCTAGCTTATGCTTCATTTTTAGGCTTCACAGTCTACCAAATGGATGTCAAAAGTGCATTTTTATATGGTAAGATTGAACCAGAGGTGTATGTTTCACAACCTCCAGGTTTCATTGACCCTAACCATCCAAACAAAGTGTACAGAGTAGTGAAAGCTCTCTATGGCCTTCATCAGGCACCAAGAGCTTGGTATGCAACACTTGCTTCCTACTTATTAGAAAATGGATTTCAAAGAGGGAAGATTGATCAGACACTTTTCATCAAACAGCACAAGAAGGATCTTCTGTTAGTGCAGGTGTATGTGGATGACATTATCTTTGGATCTACAAGGAAGGAAATGTGTTTAGAATTTGAGAAGCTTATGAGAGATAAGTTTCAGATGAGTTCTATGGGAGAACTTACATTCTTTTTGGGTTTGCAAGTTAAGCAATCATCTGAAGGCATATTTATTAGTCAAGACAAATATGTTGCAGAGATACTTAGAAAATTTCAATTTGCTGATTCAAAAATTGCAAGCACACCAATGGACCCAGAGAAGCACCTTCTGAAAGATGAAGATGGAGAAAATGTAGATGTACACAGTTACAGATCTATGACAAGCTCCTTGATGTATCTTACATCATCTAGACCTGATATCATGTTTTCTGTTTGTGTATGTGCAAGATTTCAAGTTACTCCAAAGGTTTCTCATTTAATTGCAGTCAAGAGAATTTTTAGATATCTCAAAGGTCAACCAAGGTTGGGTATATGGTATTCTATAGAATCTCCTTTTGACTTGGTAGCATATTCGGATAGTGATTATGCTGGTGCTAGCTTGGACAGAAAGTCAACAACTGGAGGATGTCAATTCCTTGGGTGTACACTTGTCTCATGGCAGTGTAAGAAGTAGACAAGCGTGGCAAATTCAACAACTGAAGCTGAATATATAGCTGCTGCAAGTTGCTCTAGTCAAGTTCTATGGCTTCAAAACCAACTTCTTGATTATGGGTACAATTTCTTAAACACTGTTATTTATATTGATAATAGTAGTACAATTTGTATTATTAAAAATCTTGTACAACACTCTAAAACAAAACACATTGAAATTAGGCATCACTTTATAAGAGATTGCAATGAGAAAAGATTAATTCAAGTTCTTAAAATTGCTTCAGAGCATAATTTTGCAGATCTGTTAACAAAAGCTTTTGATGTTTCAAGGTTTCAGTACTTAATAGCAAGTATTGGAATGCTTAATCTTTAAATTTTTCAATATGATGTGTTTTTGTACATAAATTTTTGTTGGTACTGCTGGATTTATAAGGTACTGCTAATATATCAAAATTTGAATTGTGTTATTCATACAGTTGGTTTTATGATTATGCTAATGCAAAACAAGTACTTTGTACATTGTTCTTTTGGTTTTAGACTAACTATTTCAGGTATGAATATGTGAACACAAAGGATATTTCAAGTGAAATGGGAACAGCAGAATTCTTATCAAATTGCTGACCATAGTAGATTTATGATGGACTGAGTTTAGGAATTAAACCTCCTTAAAACTTCTTTCTTGAAATCTAGTTATGATATTTCACATTGAATTGATGACTTAGTTGATCAGATAGTAACTGATACAACTCAATTTCTATCATTTTATACTTTCAAGTATAATGAGTTAGTCTAAGGACATCTGATAGAAATAACAGCTAGTGAAAGTGAATCTAACACTTGTGTTGGAGGTAACAATTACTATGAGCTGGAAACCCTGTCAAGAAAATCTTTTGAATAGATTTATCTTTTCACAGGCAGTTAGTGATAACTGAAATACATTGGTTCTCACACAACCAGAGGTTATTTTTAAACCGAAATTTTGATTAGGTGTCTGTTACACACTTGATTCTTTTAAAATGGTTGAATGTAGTATGATTTTTCAATTCTAAAATCATGAACATACTACTAAGTTAAATGATTTCTTAAAAGGATTTTCAAGGATTCAGAAAAACCATTCATTGATGGATTATGAATCAAAATGTCCACTGATTCACCTCTCATAGGAGTTAACACACCTAGAAGTGATGAGGACAGCAACTTAAACTCTTAAGGAATTGATGGCTCATGTACAATATTTGTTAGGAATTAAATATTCATGAAGTTCTTAATCGGGAAATACTCCAAGTATGTTTCTGCTGATGATGTTGACTCTGCTGTTTAGTACATTGACTCTGCTGTTTAGTGCAATGACTCTGCTGATAGGCTTAACAACTCTGCTGATGATTCTGCTGATAGCGATAGATTGTTCCTGCTGATAGAGAACACTCTGCTGATTAAGAGGATAAGATCAAGAAGATATTTGTTGTATTTTGGTCAAACATATACGGTAGATAATATCTTACTCCATGTGCTTAGTTAACAAGTTGTATACATAGATACATGTTGTATCTTATGTACTGACACCAATATGCATAAGTTAACCAAGTAAGTCGGTCAAAGACTTTAAGCAATTTGTAAAGATCTCTTGCAACTATAAAAGAGATCTTAGACTTAGATATTGTATACACACATGCATAACATAGACTCATAACTGTTAAGACATAGAACAAACACAAATCACAAGTTGTAACATAAGATTCAAGGTTTTGTAACCCTAGTGAGAAACTCAAGATCACTCGTATTATTTGGAATAATATTGAATCGTTTAGTGAAAAACTTTCTTTGTTCATTGTTAAAGTAACAAATATAATTCTTCCATTTCCATAACATACATAACCTTCTAAGTGTGGTTAAGTAAATTCCGCGTGCTTAATCATATTAAGTCAATATATCTCATACACAAAGATACAAGGTTTAACCACCTTAACCGTGTATAACCAAGGTCCTCACAGTTGGTATCAAAGCCTGAGGTTGATATACTTGATTTAGAAGAAACAAAAATGGAAGCTCATGATGTTCAAACAAATGTTGCTGCAAAGTTGCCCATGATCAAACCCAATGAGTTTGAGTTATGGAGGATGAGAATTGAGCAATATTTCATGGTCCAAGATTATACTCTTTGGGATATAATTATATATGGTGATTCTTTTTCACCAAGCTACTCAGAGGTTGTCCTAGAAGGTAAAACAAGTAGAAAAAGAAATACTGGACCAGTGTCAAATGAAGAGAAGATACTGAAGAGAAATGATCAGAAAGCAAGAAATTTGCTGCTTATGACCATTCCTGGTGAGCAGATGCTGTCATTTAACAAGTATCTTGATGCAAAAACTCTTTTTGAAGAGATTTGTGCATACTTTGGTGGTAATGAAACTACCAAAAAGACACAGAAGACACTACTAAAGCAACAATTTGAAAACTTTACTGCTTTTAGTAATGAGTCTCTTGATAAGCTATTCTCAAGATTACATAAGCTTGTCAGTCAGTTAGCTGTGTTGGGTGTTGAGACAGAGAAGGAAGATCTCAACATGAAGTTCTTAAGAAGTCTACCTGATGAGTTCCATACTCATGTTATTGTCTGGATGAACAAACCAGACATTGAAACAATGAAGCTCAATGATTTGTACAACAACTTCAAAATTGTTGAACAAAGTCTTAGAAAGTCTGGAACTTATGGTACTAGTTCTGGGAACGTGGCACTTTTGTCATCTCCTAGTATTGGTAAGGCTGAAGAGGTAGAAGAAGTTGAAGGTGTTTCTAATGCTACAAATGGTGGTCCTTCTACTAGTACACACAAGACTGTTGCAGGACTTGGTGATCCAGCATTCTATGTATTTATATCTAGTCAGTCTAGTGGTTCTCCTCTAAATCATGAAGACCTAGAGCAGGTTGATAGTGATGATTTGGAAGAGATGGACATCAAATGGGAGGTTGCTTTGCTCAGCATGAGGGCCAAGAAGCATTGGCAAAGAACTGGGAAGCAAATTACCATAAATGGTAATGATACTGCAGGGTTTGATAAGAAGAAAGTGGAGTGTTTCAACTGTCATAGGTTAGGACACTTTGCTAAGGAGTGTAGAAGCCCAAGAAAGCAGGAGAATAGAAACACATGGTATAAGCAAGATAGGAAAAAGGAAGTTACTGTTGAAGAGCCAAAGGCTATGTTGGCTATTGATGGTATTGGTTATGATTAGAGCTCTATGGCTATTGAAGAGGATGCACCACCGAATGCTGCTCTGTTGGCCAATGAATTTGCTCTAATGGCTCATTCTGATTCAGAGGTAAACAATATTACATCTTGTACTGAATCATGTCCTAATCTTAAAGCTTATGAAGACCTTAATAAAAGATTTGAAGCTCATAAACAAGAGCTGCTTGATTCTTTGTTTAATTTGGCTAATCACAAAAGAGGTCTAGGTGTTTTGGAAAAACAAGTCTTACATTTTAAAAATAATGAAATTCATTTTGCTGATGACATCAATATACTAAAAAATGACATTAAGATCAGAGATGAGTGTATTGTTGAGTTGAATGAATCATTAGCTAAACATAAGAATGAAAGAGAAAATGTAAAGGTTTCTGTGGATGTTTTAGCACATTCCTCAGAAGGATTCAATAAGCTATGGGAAGCCCAAGTTATTGATAAGGTTAATTCTGGTGTTGGATTTAAGTCTGTACCCCCACCATACAGAGGTGTTCATTCACCTCCAGGTATTGATTTAGCACACACAGGGTTACCTGAGTTTCAAGAACCAATCATGGAATATGGTTCTAAGGTCACTAAATCTCCAAAGATAGAAAAGGTAAGTAAAAGTTTAGATAAAACTTTATCTTATCAGGACAAGGTGTCCTTTATTAAAAAAGGAGATACTATAGTTGTTGAAGATTGTACAACTGATAGTGATAGTGATGAAGAAAAACAGGTTATGTCTAAACCTGTGTTGGTTAAGAAAGTAGGAACAAGTCTTCCTAAGATAGTCAATCACAACACTAACAGGCCTAAGTCAAATGTTAATACTGTTAGGAAACCAGTTAGATATTGTGAACAATATAGAACTACAAACAAGCCCAGAGGTAACCAAAGGAATTGGAACAACCTCAAGTCTAACCAATTAGGTGATGACTTTGCATTTTACAATAAAGCTTGTTATACATGTGGTAGTTTTGACCATCTTGCAGCTTTCTGCAACCAAAGGGTAACTGGGTATGAAAACAATAGGGTGAACTACAAAAGGCAAACTCCTCAAACTCTTTTTCACTCTAATACTCATAGAACTAAACCCAGAACAGTCTCAAACAAGTCTGGACCCAAAGGTCCTGATAGATAAAAAGGTCCTGCTAATACATACATAAAGGTACTGCCAGAACAAATTAAAGGTCCTGGTAGATCAAAAGGTACTGTTAGACCTTTAATGACTGTTAACCCAAAATCAACAGCTAAGGATGCAAAAACAACTTTCATACATGCATCTAAAACTGTTCTAAGGCCCATTCAAACAAAAGCAGTGGTCCACAAACAGATTTGGAAACCAAAGGGTGTGACTTCAAAGTTAGCAGACTCTGCTAAGCATGTTACTCACTCTGCTGCTAAGGGTAATAGGGCAAATGCTGTTAAGGCCTCAGCATGTTGGATTCAAAAATCCAATGTTGCATCAACAGTCCTTAAAAGATTAAACTATATTGATGCAAGAGGCAGATCCAAGTCAGTAATGGCCTGGATCCCCAAAGAAAACTAACTTTCTTATTTGTGTGCAGGGACATTCTATTGATCATCAAGATCAAGGATACTCAGATAGTGGATGTTCCAATCACATGACAGGCAACATGTCTTATCTTTCAGATTTTCAAGAATTCAATGGAGGATATGTTACCTTTGGAGGTGATTTTCGTGGCAAAATTTCTGGTAAAGGTACTATTAAAACCGGAAATTTAGATTTTGAAAATGTGTACTATGTACAAGAGTTAAAGTATAATCTTTTTAGTGTTTCACAAATGTGTGACAAAAAGAATAATGTGCTTTTTACTGACACTGAATGTCTTGTTCTATCTAAGGATTTTAAGATGCCTGATGAAAATCAAGTACTTCTTAGAATTCCTAGAAAGGCCAATATGTATAGTGTTGATATGAAGAACATCATTCCTAAAGAAGATTTAACTTGTCTTGTATCAAAGGCCACATTGGATGAATCAATGTTATGGAATAGAAGGCTTGGTCATATTAATTTCAAAACCATAAATAAAATTGTTAAGAATGGTTTGGTAAGAGGTTTACCTCACAAAAGATTTGAAAATGATCAAACATGCATTGCTTGTCTAAAAGGCAAACAACATAAAGCCACTTGTAAGCCCAAGATTTTTAACTCTATCAATCAGTCATTATTTATGCTGCATATGGACTTATTTGGACCAGTTTCAGTAAGGAGTATACAACATAAAAAATATTGTCTTTTTATAACTGATGACTATAGCAGATTTACATGGGTTTTCTTTTTAGCCACCAAGGATGAGACATCAAGCATCCTTAAGGAATTCATTACACTGATAGAAAACCAAGTAAGCAAGAAAGTAAAAGTCATTAGGCGTGATAATGGGACAGAGTTTAGAAATAGAGTTATGGATGATTTCTGCAAAGAAAAAGGTATTAGGAGAGAATATAGTGTTGCTAGAACACCACAACATAATGGAGTGGTTGAAAGAAAGAATAGAACACTAATTGAAGCTGCCAGAACAATGTTAGTTGATTCTAAGCTACCTATAATCTTTTGGGCAGAGGCAATTAACACTGCTTGCTATGTTCAAAATAGAGTTTTAGTTGTGCAGCCTCACAATAAGACATCATATGAACTCTTTAATGGTAGAACTCCTGCAATAGGATTTCTTAGACCTTTTGGATGTCATGTGACAATTCTCAATACCTTAGACCATTTAGGAAAATTCGATGGTAAAGCAGATGAAGGTTTCTTAGTTGGATATTCTCTTGTTAGCAAAGCTTTTAGAGTTTACAACTTAAGAACTGAGAAAGTTCAAGAAGAACTACATGTGGAGTTTCAGGAAAACAAATCCAATGTAGTAGGTCAAGGACCCAAATGGATATTTGATCTTGATTATCTAACAAACTCTATGAATTATTTACCTGTTGTTGCAGAAACTAATAATTTTTCAGGTTCACAAGCAACAAATGAGGTGGAGTTAGATAAAGATCAATCTGATGTCATTATGCCATTATGGTCAAGTACCAGTGTGGATTTAGCTTCAAACAATGATGAATCTTCTTCTGGTAAAGCAAAAGAAGATGTTGAGGCTCAAAGAAAAGATGATGGAACTATGGATCAACACAATGTTTCTGCTGATAGTACATTTGTTCCTGCTGAACACTCTGCTGATAAGCAAGAACACTCTGCTGATGAGCAAGAACATTCTGTTGATAAGCCAGAACACTCTGCTGTTGGGCCAAATACTTCTGATATAGGGCCATCACACACAAAAGAAGCAGAATTCTCTGAAGATGAAGTGGATTTTAGTAATCTTCCACTTAACTATCAAGTTCCAACAACCCCACACACAAGAATTCACAAAGTTCATTCCCTTGATAATGTGATAGGAGATATACAATCTGGTGTGAAGACAAGAAGACAACTAGTCTCTTCAGACCAACAAGGGATTCTTGATGCCCTTTATGTTTCAAAACAACATGAACTTTCAAACTCATGTTTATTTGTATGTTTTCTCTCTCAAAAGGAACCAAAGAATGTTCTTACAGCCCTAGATGATTCAAGCTGGGTAGAGGCTATGCAAGAAGAGCTTCTTCAGTTCAAGATTCAAAAGGTTTGGGTGCTAGCTGATTTACCTACAGGTGAAAAGCTAATTGGCACTAGATGGGTTTTTAAGAACAAAAGGGATGACAGAGGAATTGTGATCAAGAATAAGGCTAGATTAGTAGCACAAGGGTACACACAAGAAGAAGGAATAGATTATGATGAAGTTTATGCTCCAGTAGCAAGGATTGAGGCAATTAGGCTGTTTCTAGCTTATGCTTCATTTTTAGGCTTCACAGTCTACCAAATGGATGTCAAAAGCGCATTTTTATATGGTGAAATTGGAAGAGAGGTGTATGTTTCACAACCTCCTGGTTTCATTGATCCATTACATCCAAACAAAGTGTACAGAGTAGTGAAAGCTCTCTATGGCCTTCATCAGGCACCAAGAGCTTGGTATGCAACACTTGCTTCCTACTTATTAGAAAATGGATTTCAAAGAGGGAAGATTGATCAGACACTTTTCATCAAACAGCACAAGAAGGATCTTCTGTTAGTGCAGGTGTATGTGGATGACATTATCTTTGGATCTACAAGGAAGGAAATGTGTTTAGAATTTGAGAAGCTTATGAAAGATGAGTTTCAAATGAGTTCTATGGGAGAACTAACATTCTTTTTGGGTTTGCAAGTTAAGCAATCATCTGAAGGCATATTTATTAGTCAAGACAAATATGTTTCAGAGATACTTAGAAAATTTCAATTTGCTGATTCAAAAAATTGCAAGCACACCAATGGACCCAGAGAAGCACCTTCTGAAAGATGAAGATGGAGAAAATGTAGATGTACACAGTTACAGATCTATGATAGGCTCCTTGATGTATCTTACATCATCTAGACCTGATATCATGTTTTCTGTTTGTGTATGTGCAAGATTTCAAGTTACTCCAAAGGTTTCTCATTTAATTGCAGTCAAGAGAATTTTTAGATATCTCAAAGGTCAACCAAGGTTGGGTATATGGTATTCTAGAGAATCTCCTTTTGACTTGGTAGCATATTCGGATAGTGATTATGCTGGTGCTAGCTTGGACAGAAAGTCAACAACTGGAGGATGTCAATTCCTTGGGTGTAGACTTGTCTCATGGCAGTGTAAGAAGCAGACAAGTGTGGCAAATTCAACAACTGAAGCTGAATATATAGCTGCTGCAAGTTGCTCTAGTCAAGTTCTATGGCTTCAAAACCAATTTCTTGATTATGGGTACAATTTCTTAAACACTGTTATTTATATTGATAATAGTAGTACAATTTGTATTATTAAAAATCCTGTACAACACTCTAAAACAAAACACATTGAAATTAGGCATCACTTTATAAGAGATTGCAATGAGAAAAGATTAATTCAAGTTCTTAAAATTGCTTCAGAGCATAATTTTGCAGATCTGTTAACAAAAGCTTTTGATGTTTCAAGGTTTCAGTACTTAATAGCAAGTATTGGAATGCTTAATCTTTAATTTTCAATATGATGTGTTTTTGTACATAAATTTTTGTTGGTACTGCTGGATTTATAAGGTACTGCTAATATATCAAAATTTGACTTGTGTTATTCATACAGTTGGTTTTATGATTAAACTAATGCAAGACAAGTACTTTGTACATTGTTCTTTTGGTTTTAGACTAACTATTTCAGGTATGAATAAGTGAACACAAAGGATATTTCAAGTGAAATGGGAACAGCAGAATGCTTATCAAATTGCTGATCATAGTAGATTTATGATGGACTGAGTTTAGGAATTTAACCTCCTTAAAACTTCTTTCTTGAAATCTAGTTATGATATTTCACATTGAATTGATGACTTAGTTGATCAGATAGTAACTGATACAACTCACTTTCTATCATTTTATACTTTCAAGTATAATGAGTTAGTCTAAGGACATCTGATAGAAATAACAGCTAGTAAAAGTGAATCTAACACTTGTGTTGGAGGTAACAATTACTATGAGCTGGAAACCCTGTCAAGAAAATCTTTTGAATAGATTTATCTTTTCACAGGCAGTTAGTGATAACTGAAATACATTGGTTCTCATACAACCAGAGGTTATTTTTAAACCGAAATTTTAATTAGGTGTCTGTTATACACTTGATTCTTTCAAAATGGTTGAATGTAGTATGATTTTTCAATTCTAAAATCATGAACATACTACTAAGTTAAATGATTTCTTAAAAGGATTTTTCAAGGATTCAGAAAAAACCATTCATTGATGGATTATGAATCAAAATGTCCACTGATTCACCTCTCATAGGAGTTAACACACCTAGAAGTGATGAGGACAGCAACTTAAACTCTTAAGGAATTGATGGCTTCATGTACAATATTGTCTGAAAATAAGTTCAAACTGATAGATCAGGTGATATGAAGAGAAGTTCTTTAGTACATAGTGAGATCTTCCAAACAAGGGGAGGAAACAAAGGTTATTTGCTTCAGGGGAGGATTTAACAATCTCAGAGAAGGAAATAATTGCCCAGAAAAGGAAGAAAAACCAATAGAAGGAAGGAGAAGACAAGAGCATACAAGATGATGTAGAGGTTGAAAATGACAAGATTAGATCAAATATCTAGAAGGGATGAAGCATTCCTAAAGGAGAAAGTTCTATCTAGATCAAACGAAGAAAAGTTTCAATTTCACTTCAAAGACATGCTGGTTAGATGATTTCACTTGTTGAAACAAGCATCCAAGATACACAGCATCATTGCCTCTTACAATTCATCCATCCAAGGAAATTGCACCATCTTTTGGTACAATGTTTTGATATTGCTAAAGTCAAAGAAGAATAGAGCAGATCAGTTCAGATTCATGAAGTGTTTGAAAGATCTTCTAAAGATAAGTCCTCATTTAATTCAGAAAACATGTTTGAATTAATTCACATGTTTAGGGGAGGATTGTTAGGAATTAAATATTCATGAAGTTCTTAATCGGGAAATACTCCAAGTATGTTTCTGCTGATGATGTTGACTCTGCTGTTTAGTACATTGACTCTGCTGTTTAGTGCAATGACTCTGCTGATAGGCTTAACAACTCTGCTGATGATTCTGCTGATAGCGATAGATTGTTCCTGCTGATAGAGAACACTCTGCTGATTAAGAGGATAAGATCAAAAAGATATTTGTTGTATTTTGGTCAAACGTATACGGTAGATAATATCTTACTCCATGTGCTTAGTTAACAAGTTGTATACATAGATACATGTTGTATCTTATGTACTGACACCAATATGCATAAGTTAACCAAGTAAGTCGGTCAAAGACTTTAAGCAATTTGTAAAGATCTCTTGCAACTATAAAAGAGATCTTAGACTTGGATATTGTGTACACACATGCATAACATAGACTCATAACTGTTAAGACATAGAACAAACACAAATCACAAGTTGTAACATAAGATTCAAGGTTTTGTAACCCTAGTGAGAAACTCAAGATCACTCGTATTATTTGGAATAATATTGAATCGTTTAGTGAAAAACTTTCTTTGTTCATTGTTAAAGTAACAAATATAATTCTTCCATTTCCATAACATACATAACCTTCTAAGTGTGGTTAAGTAAATTCCGCGTGCTTAATCATATTAAGTCAATATATCTCATACACAAAGATACAAGGTTTAACCACCTTAACCGTGTATAACCAAGGTCCTCACAATATTGTCTGACAACAAAAGTTACACATTGATAGCTCAGTCAAAGGTACATAGTGAGATCTTCCAAACAAGGGGAGGAAACAAAAGTTATTTGCTTCAGGGGAGGTTACAATCTCAGAGAAGGAAATAATTGCCCAGAAAAGGAAGAATAAACCAATATATGGAAGGAGAAGACAAGAGCATACAAGATGATGATGTAGAGGTTGAAAATGATTAGAACAGATCAAATATCTAGAAGGGATGAAGCATTCCTAAAGGAGAAAGTTCTATCTAGATCAAACGAAGAAAAGTTTCAATTTCACTTCAAAGACATGCTGGTTAGATGATTTCACTTGTTGAAACAAGCATCCAAGATACACAGCATCATTGCCTCTTACAATTCCTCCATCCAAGGAAATTGCACCATCTTTTGGTACAATGTTTTTGAATTGCTGAAGTCAAAGAAGAACAAGGCAGAAGAGTTCAGAATAGAAGAATAGTTCAGATTCAAGAAATGTTTGAAAGATCTTCACAAGTCCTCATTTAATTCAGAAAACATGTTTGAATTAATTCACATGTTTAGGGGAGGATTGTTGGGAATTAAATATTCTGAAGTTAGAGTATTAGAATTTACTCTAAGTCAAAGGTACTGCTAGTACATGAAGGTACTGCTAGAGCAAGAAGGTACTGCTAGTTCAAGTTGAAGGTACTGCTAGTTGTATATGGTACTGCTGATCAGTGACTCATAGGATAAGATCAAGAAGATATTTATTGTATTTTGGTCAAACATATACGGTAGATAATATCTTACTCCATGTGCTTAGTTAACAAGTTGTATACATAGATACATGTTGTATCTTATGTACTGACACCAATATGCATAAGTTAACCAAGTAAGTCGGCAAAGACTTTTAAGCAATTTGTAAAGATCTCTTGCAACTATAAAAGAGATCTTAGACTTGGATATTGTACACACACATGCATAGTTATTTGACTCATAACTGTTAGAACATAGAACAAACACAAATCACAAGTTGTAACATAAGATTCAAGGTTTTTGTAACCCTAGTGAGAAACTCAAGATCACTCGTATTATTTGGAATAATATTGAATCGTTTAGTGAAATACTTTCTTTGTTCATTGTTAAAGTAACAAATATAATTCTTCCATTTCCATAACATACATAACCTTCTAAGTGTGGTTAAGTAAATTCCGCGTGCTTAATCATATTAAGTCAATATATCTCATACACAAAGACACAAGGTTTAACCACCTTAACCGTGTATAACCAAGGTCCTCTCAATCGGTATAGACACTCGTTCCATAACTTGGAACTCCTAGGACCTCACCGAATTGATTTAAAGGGATGTTGTATTGTGTTCCATTGACACTGAAGCGAATGTTTGTGTAACCTTGATCATTTGACTCTAGAGTGATACTAGCATAGAATTCTAAAATGAATCGTGGAACTATTGGTTCATCGATATCTAGGAGGGAATCAAAGTGAATGGCCGCTAGTTGTTCCCTAAGATTGGTTCCTTCATAGAATGAGGACTCTACAAACCTACCCTCATGTACGTAGTGTTTTTCTAGAGCTTGGAAAGTTTCAACTTGTTGTTCACTAAGTCCTTTGGTTTTATGGTGTTTAGGTAGGTAATTGACGGTGTGTTTGTGATCATAGTTGGTGACGGGATGCATGATTATCCTAGACACGAAAAAATATATATAGTTTAGTTGAAATTATCAAAAATATATATATGTCTAGTGTGTGCCTACATGGGGACAATGTGGAGGTGCGATTATCTCGACTCATTTTGATGCATGAAAATTATGTTTATGCAAGTTTTATAATAAAACAAGAGATAACCCAAACGCTCCTACTTCAATGTAGCTACATTTGAATGTACCCGAAAATACATATTAGTAATGTATTCCCTTTAGCATTCAAGAGACATGATGCAAGTGATGCTTAAAACCTAACGTTTTTGTATTTGTATGAACAATGTCCAAAAACCGTTTTTCCTAGTCGTGAGAAGATTTTAGCAAAAATTTCTCATGGGGTTTTTGATGAATGATGACAATGTACTATAAGATGCAATTCCTAACTATGAAAAACATGATTTGTTATGCAATTTGGAAAGTATGCTTCATGATTTTTCAATAATTATGCATAACCCCAAGGTTTGGTTTTGTGCATGAAAATAGAAATCCTAGACGCAGATCAGGAGTATAAACATGATAAGGATACTTACAGTGATGTTTGGAGCACAATTTGGTTGAGAACAATGGCTTAATTTGTGAATTTGGTGAAGTATGGGACGAATTCAGTAGGTGATAAGTTTTAGGAGAGTGATGAATAGTACATGGTGTTGTTTATTTTATAATATATCAACCTGTGCATGTGACGAATCCGGAGGATCCCAAACAAAGGATCCGCCTTTGTTATCGTTTGGATCCGCGGGATCAGAACACAGTTTTTGGTTTAGTGTCGAGTTTGGTTAAACTAAGGTTTACGCTACTGTCTATTCTAATCACTAGGTTCCATTAATCCTAATCCAAGTCTAAGGTAGTTGAAAGGTTCTCTTTTGAGAGGTTTTGTGAGGATGTCGGCAATGTTGTCCTCTGAGGAAACTTTCTCAATTGAGATATTTCCCTTCTGAACATTGTCGCGTAGGAAATGATTACGTATTTCAATGTTTTTGGTTCTAGCGTGTTGGACCGTATTTTTGCTGAGGTCGATAGCTCCTTTGTTGTCACAAAGAATGGGGATGTCGTTGAGCTCGATTCCATAGTCTACGAGAGCTTGTTTCATCCACAGTGCTTGTTGACACGCCTTTCCTGCAGATACATACTCTGCCTCTATCGTTGAGATTGCGAGGGCTGTTTGTTTCTTAGCGAACCATGAGGTGAGACAATGTCCTACAAAAGTACAAATACCACTAGTACTTTTCCTATCAACATAGTCACCGGCATAGTCCGAGTCGGCATACACTATGGTTTCTACACCCGTTCCTTTGGGATACCATAATCCTACATGTGTAGTGCCTTTGATGTACCTAAATATCCGTTTAACGGCTTCAAGATGGGATATTTTGGGATCTTCTTGAAAACGTGCACATAGACAAACACTAAACATAATGTCCGGCCTACTAGCCGTAAGATAGAGTAAACTACCAATCATTCCCCTATATTTAGTGCTATCTACGGATTCATTTTCTTCATCCATTGTGAGTTTGGTTTCGGAGGACATAGGTGTTTTCATTGGTTTTGAGTCTTAAAGACCAAACTTCTTAAGCATATCTTTGATATACTTTGATTGGTTGAAGAATATTGCATCTTCTAATTGTTTTATTTGGAGACCTAAGAAAAAGTTTAGTTCCCCCATCATACTCATTTCAAACTCGTCATGCATGATTTTTGAGAAATCATCACATAACTCTTGACAAGTTGAACCAAATATAATGTCATCCACATATATCTGGACGATGATAATATGTGATCCCTTTTTCTTGGTGAAGAGAGTGTTATCTACTAGGCCCATGGTGTAACAACCGTGATTTTAGCAGGTTAGTTTGACTAATAGTCTCAATCTATTTAACTTTTATGTGATGAGTAATATGTGCTTATGTGTGGTATATGTGCGGTTTATGGGTAATAAGTACGTGTGTTAGCACTAAATCCCTTGATGTGAGATTTTTATCATGTTGAGTAGTGTGAGTTTTGGGAGAAGTTCATTTTGATCGCCTTAGTGGTGTAGAAATGACTTGTGTAGTTTTGGTGTTTTGGTGGTTTTGCGTAACAAGTCTTCGTTCAAATATTTGAGCATTAGTAAGTTACGTGGAGGTTATTTTTATGGAGTATATTAATGTTAAGTTTGAAAATTCTATTTTTGGAAACTTTATTTTGAAAGTGATATTTTTCCGGATTGTCGTAAAAACGTAAGTTTATCGCATAGGATGTTAATTTCGGTATAGGGTTTTTATAAAATATAAAAAATACAAGGTTTTAAGTGTAATAATTAAATTTAATAAAAAAAAATAAAAAAAAAAAAAAATAATATATATATATATATATATATATATATATATATATATATATATATATATATATATATATATATATATATATATATGTACTAAAAATCGGCTAGGAAAAAAAAAAGGTAAATAGGAAACCTAATTTGACTACAAATCTACTTACCTAATTAACCATTATCTAGAATTTTTCATAGGAGCCTATAAATACAAAACCAAAACCCTCATTCCCTCTTGTTCATAAATTTCGACCAAACCATAAGGAGAAGGAGAGAAGATTTTTTTTTAGGGTTTTCATTCTTCGAACATTAAGGTAAAATTTTAATGCTTATGTTTAATTAATTATTTTTATGATTCATGTAATACAAATTGTGATGGATTAGGGTTTATATTAAGATCTGTAAATTAATGATAATGAACATGTAGGGATTAAATATTAGTTATATTATAATGATTGGTGAAAAGATTAGGGTTTAAAACTTGAAAGTAAATGAGTTAAGTTTCTGGCAGAATTATAAGGCTGTAAAGATTCGATTGTGTTTAATAGATGGTGATGAGTTAGATCACGAATTTTATATCTAAATTGTAGTTCAGTGAAAGAGCTTTCCAAAAAGTCTGACCACAAGTGTTTTCGAGGTGGGGAAGTCAATTAAACGAATTTTGTGAATTAAGGTGTCAGAGCTGATAAATCGGGACAGAATTAGGGTAAAAGTATAGAGGTCAAATATGGGTTAAAAAGTGGAATTTGGGTTAGTCCTTCTATGGCAATTAAGTTCTTTATTATGTTTGACTTCCATATGGAAATTAGACGATAATAAGTTGTGCGAGTATGTATAAGAAGTCAAAACTTTTTGGTGTGCGTTCAGATCCGAATCTGGATAGTTGTCATGTTTGATTTTTCATTGGGTAATTGTGTATGTTTTTGGTGCATGGCCTTCTGGGAGAAGCTTGTATGCTTATGAAGGATCATGGTGAATTTTTGGTGTGAGTTGTGGATGATTTTTGGTCGTGATTTTATGTGGGTGAAAGTATCTTACGAATCTGCGTTTTCTGAAAGTTTTAATAAAGGGATTTAGTGAGTGTAAAGCATTGGGTGATGATTAGTATGGAGTCTAGGTAATCCATAGTGGGTTATATGAACCTTAGACATCCATCATATATATGTGTTACATGGGCTATAGCTTTTTGCTTGGTCGCGTGTAATGTGATATTGTTGTGTTGTATAGATTTGTGAGTTGCTTGTTTGGAAGCTGTGGAGTTGAGGTGAGTTCATAGTCTCATATTTTTACTTTGTTTTAAACTTGGGATGGAGATAATGCTTGTTAAAATTGTTTTGAGTTACTGTGATTATGTGTTGTTAAAATGCATGGACTTGTAATGGTTATTATATGTATACTGCATGTTATTGTGATGTTTAATTGTGCTGATTATTTGAGTGGGAAAGTCCTAGTGGCTCTACTCATTATAATTATCTTGGATCGGTAGGCACGTTCCGTCCCAATTGTGGTGGTATTTGGATCGGTGGGCGCGTTCCGTCCCAATTGAGGTGGTGGTATTTGTAGGAAATAACCTTCTTGATTGTGTGGATCTATTCGGGTGGTCTTGGATCTTGAAAGATCAAGAATCCCATGGTGAGTTAGTGAGATGTTAGAGAGAGAGGGAACCCTTGAGAGAAACCTGAATATTAGATTAATGTGTGAAATGTGACAAGAGTTCCAACCCTTCCCAAGTGTGGGAAGGGGTATTTATACTTCCTAATAATAGTGCCCCTAGTGGGCTGTGAAGTGAGCTGACAGTGGGGAAAGCCCCGACCCACTCCACAAATATAGATACGACTAATCTAATAAAACTAATAATACTAATAATACTAAGCTTATATAAATAAGTCTACGAGCTATGTGATATGCTAAATAGATACTCGGGGTGACCGAACCTTCATATGAATATTTATATTCCTAACAATCTCCCCCTAAGGGAGGTCACCCCGGAAATAATAATTTGAATTCTAGCATTCTTTCTTCTGAACTTGTCTTTATAGCTCGTAGTCTTTGATTCTTCAAAGTCTTGTATCTTTGTGCTTTCAGCAGTGATCTTTTGATGACCGCTCTTCTATCTTGGATGATCTTTGAGTATTCTTCGAATTTATCATCCAACATTTGTATTCAAGTCATCTTTCAGGAGTATGTTTCCATGTGATGTATAAATCTTTGAGCCGACATGCTCACACTATTTGGTGTCATGATCTTCAGCATCAGAGTTTGCAGAAGCTGTGTTAAAGGTCTTTAGGTTGATCATGACTTCTTTGATTAAGATGATGTAGTGTGAACATGTGGTAGAGGATTGGCATCTTTTCAGCAACCAGCTACAACTGCAACCAGCTACAGCATTCCACAGCTACAACCGCCAACAGCTGCAACAACAATCAGCTACAATCGCCAGAAGTTCCTGCATACGACAGTTAGCAATAAAACGTCCGGTACTTACAGGTTCGGACTTCGAGATTGTTAACAGCATAGTGTGAAAACTCTCTCTAATCCTTACCAAGACCGTTCCTAATCGAAAACCCACAGAGGGCTTTTTAAGATCGAACCGTAGCACATCAACGATTAGGTGAGTCGCTGGAGATCACTCCACGACTGTAGACCGTTTGAAACCGCCGCGACCACTAAGCGTAATCCATAAAGAATTACCGAAGTGACCTGCTTTCAGGGCTGCTTGATGTTGACCCTGGCAGGAATTTCCATTCAATCATTGAGAATTACATTTGTAAATTCCCTCATAAATGTTCTGGCAGATTGCTAAGATCTGCGTAGGACTCTTAAGATTACAACTGGTGTCCTTAATGTTGAACACCCAGTGTAGAAATAATTTGTGTCCCTATGAGATCTTATTATGCATCTCGTGGCTCTAGACTCAATTGTGCGTTTTGATTTGGTGATCGGAGGCTGGAGAGGACTGCCACCTTTTCAATATCATCTAACTCGGAGTGAGAGAGACGATAGAAATGTATTGATCTCCGTGACAAGTGAAACAAGAGTCCTTTGAGGGACCTTGAGTGGCTAAGGAGGGTTGTGCAGCGTATCACTGGGTCCATGATACTTTGTCTTCAATGCCAGCAATCAACTAAGTCATTCTGACAGCATATGTATTGACCCGGTTTCTGCCTAAGTTGTAAGGAGGGCTATTTCTTTTCACCCTTTATCTTTACAATTCTTTTTCATTCTTCAACCCCTTCAGTGCTTACCGAGACTTCCTTACTAGTACCTTGTTGGGTTTGTTCCAGTACTAGCTCCATCTCAGTCGGCACTTTTCCCTTATTCACTTTTCTCCTTTTTAATCATACCTAAGGACTTCTACACTAACTAGTGGATTGTCCCTGGGTAGATCCCTCCGGCTCTGGCGGGATCGTGGGAACTTGAGCCTAACCTAACCATCCTTATAACTCCATACATTCATCAAAATAGTCGGTCTTTGATGTACTTCCACGATTGCCATAAACCAAATCTTTGAAAAATCTCTCAAAGTGTTCATGATTCTGAAACACATTTTTGCAAACACTTGAGAGTTTTATATTTTTCAAATGCTCCCCCTCAACATGTGCTCAAATGATTGTTTTATAAATTTGCACATGTCAGGTGAAGCTCGCACTTTTGAATTGATTGATTTTCCAAGAACATGATCATCGCGAGACACGCTTACATCACTAGTAAACTAGCTTGAAATTATTACCCGTCCAGATCACATTCAAGGAAGATCGCTCGAAATCGGTACATTCTACTCAGACACGTCCTTTGCGAGACACGCTTACATCACCAGATAAACTGGCTTGAAATTATTACC
Source organism: Artemisia tridentata subsp. tridentata (assembly GCA_021014915.2). Taxonomy (NCBI): domain Eukaryota; kingdom Viridiplantae; phylum Streptophyta; class Magnoliopsida; order Asterales; family Asteraceae; genus Artemisia; species Artemisia tridentata. The sequence continues at coordinate 410,017,730 of CP139504.1, forward strand.
CGTCCAGGACATGTCCTTTCGACAACTGACTTTAGCTATCGTCAATTCATTGGTGAAGTCTGAGCCTTGCTCACATAAGATGCATGCCAAATCCTTTGCTCCCCCTCAATAAGTGCATTGGTATACAAAAGAGTTTAGCACTTACTGGAGAGCTTACTTTCACATCCAAAACATTTTGCTCCCCCTCAATATGTGCCTTGGTATACAAAAGAGTTTAGCACATATGGGAGAGCTTACACTTAAGTCCAAAACATCACATTTTCATCAGGTTTCATATTTAAATCACATTCTCTCCCCCGATCAAAAATTTCAAACCTTTTGAGATTTGTGATCCCAATTGATTTAAATAAGTTAGAAAAATGTGGGAGAAAATGTGTCCAATTTAATGTATTCTGATGATGAAACATACTATGCTCCCCCTTAATCTAAGAGGGAGATTCACTGCTAATTTTGCACAAATTGATTATTATGACACAAATGATATTGACCTTTTTGCTCAAATGATGTAATCACCCACTTTTCTGAGTGAGTCAGTGGTCAACATCGATTATCCATCCACCAACAAATTTTCTCAAGTATTTTTTGATCCCCACTTGGCGAGATTCGAGTAAGTACTGCTTTGTTGAAATGATGGTGGTGGTGGTGAAGGTGTTGTGGTTGTTGTTGCTGCCGATGTTGTTGTCGTGGTGAATTCAGAGCCAATCAATAGAGTTTGAACGTCTGATTAAATGGTTAGAATGGGAACTGGCACAGTCATTTTGGCTATGGAATCTGCATAAGAATATCAACACAGATATACATGCATACAGATACACTATTCCTTAATAGCTACCCTTCAGCAGCTTGCCACATTATAATACCAAGTTCATCTTATAATCACACCCCAATCAGGAACTACGTCAAACCACTATCTAGCATGAAGAGCAAATAGCAATCATGAACATGGCAATTAACACGAATTTCAATATTTAATTCAGGAACTTAGGAACATGATTCTAACATAATAGCAATCTATCTAAGCGAATCCTGAGAACATATGCACAATATCAACAACCAATAAGCAGAAGAGACAAACAACATTTGAAACTCATTCATTTAGATCATACACATGCCAGTGGAGTATTCAAAAACATCAAACACAACTGGTTTTCTAACTTCTTTTAGGTTTTGAGTCTTAAAGCATTTTGGGGATTATACGAGGATTCCAAAGTAACACAAATGAACCTTCTAGATACATAAAGCTAGGAAACTATAAGCAAATTGCACATAATGTCCTAAACTTTCTAGCAACTAACACACTTGGTCATTTGATATATTTAAGCAAGATCCTCTTCAACTAATTCCCCATTAACTACAAAACCATTTCTAACAAGTATGTTTCAACCAATAAATCCGTTTGATGATATAAAATTTGAATTCACTCTCCCCCTCAATCAATGACCCGTATTCTAGTTGAACCTCAACTAAAATCACCCTTAACCCCACAACTCATCAAACAAGAACTGTTGTGAGGTTTTGTAGTCGTTGATTGAGTGACAAATTTTATGCATAATCCAAGTATAAACAAATTTCATACAACACATATTCACCAAGTGTCTCACAAATAATTTTCAGAAGAATCATAGAATGAAAACTATTTGTTATACTAAGAAGATTTCTCTTCTTTTACAAGAAATGATGCACTGAAACGTACATCAAATCAGGAAACATGGATATGAAGTAATCCATGCCCAGGTGAACATCACCCAGTTGGAGGAACAGCCGTCTTTTTGGCGACGTGCTTTCCCCAATATGAAGCGCGGGTTGCTATCTAAAGTAATAGCAAGCCATTTAGACATGTTTTAATCCTCCATTTTAACTTCTGCTCGAGCTTCATTTAAAGACCCGTGCCATTATTGAATGACATTTCTAAGTCCGTAAATGTTATCGATAAACAGAAGACATGCCTGGGTGAAACTATTTTTGGTCTTTTCTAATTTTTCAATTTTTATGGTTTTTCTGGTTTTAACGGTTAACTATATACAATTAGCAGGTTTTCTCTATGACTATTTACAAGTATGTTTTAAGATATGTACAAGTATATATGTACAAGGATACGAACCAGAAACCATTACTCCTCAGCATTCTGAATCTTCACCGCATTCATCACTTGACTTGCTGAAGAGCAATGTGAGCACTTTCAATCAGGGAATGATTCTGGCTTTTCACTCTCCCCTAATTAGTGCTCTCCCCCAATCTGACAACCATTCTGATGAACACCCAAAATAGGAAGAAGAAGAAGCCTTTGGATGAACACCCATAATAAGAAGAAGTCTTTTGATAACCAAATGCATGCCGTCTTTAATCTTCTAACACTCCCGTCCTTGATTGACGCCGTCAAAAACCTTATGCATCTTTTCGGTAGTTTAAGTTGAGCCACAACTGAAATCTAGCTTAACTCCACAACTCATCAAACAAGAACTGTCATGGGATTAAGTTAAATATCAAGTTGTAAGAAAAGAGCTCAACATTCTTGAATGTAGAGAAGACTGAAGACTCGACCTTCTTCAAGATTGCCCAATGTGGAGGAATAGAATACCAATCATTTTCATCTCACCAAATGCCTTCCAGTAACCTTACATATAACCCATCAGCCCGCAGCATACACATGAGATGATAACACCCAACAGAGAATGAAGAGTAGACTGACGACTCGACCTTCTTCAGTCTTTAGTATAACACCAAAGTAACAAGTTGAACCACTGATCATCTATAGAATGTATCCATCCTTGGATATTAAGCCCTGATCACGTGAACCTGTTGTGCGTCCTTGATGTACACATTCTCTCTCCCCTGATGGTTACGATTAATCAGCTCATGACGTAACAGTGAAACGTTAATACCAAGGTAACAAGTTGAACCACTGATCATCTACAGTATTTATCCATCCTGGATATTAAGCCCTGATCACGTGAACCTGTTGTGCGTCCTTGGTGTACACATTTATCTCCCCCATGATGGTTACGATTAATCGGAATCATCATCATGATGTGTACATGCAGCCTAATGACGTGTACATGAAGCATCGACTAGAAACCCATTGTTACTGATTGTACCAGCTCGTGAGAATATGTAGATTAGCATTCCATGACCATGTTCTTCAACACCTTGATAGACGGAAGAAGTAGTGTTGGAGAAACATGGTTTGCACGACTCCTGAACTGACGTATTCAAGAGTCGTATGACCATTTCTCAATCATCAACCAACATGTAGATTAATATTCACCCTTTCCCCCCCTCAAAAATTGCATATGCCTGGCAACTGCAACTTTTTGATGATTGAACTTGTGAATATGAATACCATCAACGATAAGTGGCTCCGCTTGACGGTTCTTGAATACTGACATGTTGTTTATTCACTCTTTCCCCCCCTCAAAAATTGCATATGCCTGTCAACTGCAATTTTTGGTTGAATACGTGAATAACAATATACTCCAATATGCGCCGATCCACTTGAAGACTGAATAAGCACGGAAAGAGCATGAATCTTGTTGATGAGAATGGCCATTAATAAGAGGACTCCTCTTCTTTTGAAGATAAAGTGCACTCAAGCGTACACTTTTCTTTTCTTTGATGAACGAGGCCTGCACTGAAGTGTACAGACGTCATATGATGAAGAACGAGGCTTGAACTGCTGTGTTCAAACGTCATATGATGAAGAACGAGGCCTGCACTGAAGTGTACAGACGTCATATGATGAAGAGCGAGGCCTGCACTGACTTGTACAGACGTCATTATCTCTCTCTTTACTACTTCTCTCATCTAACTCTTTACCAACCCCATTATCATTTTGTTGGCTTGATGTCGTAACCACTGATGGAGAAAACCCAATATGATGAACTTGAAACTGAAGTAACATAACCCGAACTTGTGACTTAAACTTGTGCTAATGCGAGACAAAGAGCGGTGCAGAGACTTCGTGCAACATCGAATCCCTAAGTACTCTATACTCTTCAACCAACCAACCATCAAGTATAAGACATACATCACCTCTTGGATATCCACAACTTCGTGTGACACTGAGCACTACAATGTGACCCCTTAAAGTGATAGTTATTTTGTAATAGGGAGAAAGAAAAAATAACTAGATATCCAAGTCCTTGTCATTGTATTGAAAGCTCGAACAAGGATCTCGAAGAATCTTCATCCAACCTTCCCGATATCTTCAGATACTAAGTACACGCACCCATGAAATTTCACTTCAGCCTCAAATAAATAATACTGATTTAACGCCGTAGTCACATCTTGTCGATTAACTGCCCCGATCCAGCCATTTGTGTTGTTTTAGCTGATCTTTGATAATGGTTTTAACCCGATCATGGTCAAGAGCGCATAGCCCATCATCACGGGATTTTACAAATCTATGATTTAAACCGAGAAATAAGTTCTTTCTCGGGATTTTACAAAATCAAGAAGAAACCGTGAGGCAGTAACAGATTGAATGTGGCGTGACTGATTTGGTTTTAGGTAAACATCAGTTTGGGTAAAGAATATCTTGTGAAGAGTTACAGATCACATCACAACTTTTATAACCTTTGGCCAACTAACCAACCTTGAACATAGATTAGTGACCACTCGATGAAGAGAACCCGATATACCAATACTGAGAACTGAAGTAGAAGACCCCAAATTTGTTACTTAAGCTTGCACTAATGTTAGAAGAACGGTGTAGAGAATTAATGCTCCAAGCAAATCTCTAAGTGCTCAATACCCAACCAAAGTATGAAACATTTAACACCTCTTGCGATTATCGACATCGTCATTGACGTGTGACACTGAGTACTCCAATAACTCTTAAGTGATAGTTACCCCGACTACTGGTAACTAGATAACCCAAGTCTTCAACTTAAATTTTACGCACGAGCAAGTTATCATTGAAGGTCATGCATCCAACCAACCCCGACTTCAAGATAAAATAAGTAGACGCCTTCGTGAAATTCAACTTCAATCACAAATAAAGAATACCAGATTAACTTCGTGATCATCTTGTGCTGTTGACTAGCCAAAAAGAGAAGAAACAAGCGCTAATTCTTAGAAGAGCCCATGACTCATAGTCAGTCCTATCAAACAAAGCTGTCTGACCCAGCTACTTGGATGTGGAATAGTTGTCGTACTGTGTACAGGATTTTACAGTTCTTGAGATTTATCTGAGAAATAAATTCAAGAACTAACTGCACAACAGTAAGTATCAAACTGCTGTAGACTGAACCACTGAATCCTGATTCGCTACTATCTGACCCGCTGTAACCGACACTGCTAAGATTCAAACCGCTGGAGACTGAACCGATACGATCTGACCCGCTGTAACCGGAACCGCTAAAATTCACATCGCTGGGGATGGAACTTCTAGGAAACTTGCGATAATTCTCCCCCTCAAAAAGGACATGGAATGACCTTTTTGCCAAAGCTGAGAGTCCGTGATGTTTGTGAATTTGTCAGGTGCAAAACATGGAAAGAGACAACTGAAACTACTGCAACGAAGATGGTGATTAAGACTCTCTTGTAGTAACCCCTTGCTTTCCTCATCATCAATGGTTTAGTAGATTAACAATTCATTGAAGCTCGAAATATGCCAAAACCGCTTGATGAAATGCATATGACTTTAAAGTGAGTAAAAGGTTAAAACATGTCTCCAAACAAATCACCTCTTGTCTTTAAGCCTGACTACCTCTTGAGAAGATCTTGAACAACAATCCCATTAGAAGCTTGAGAAACAACAATCACTTGATGAAGCTTGATAAAGAACAAGTCCGCGACTTAAACTTGCACTAAATTATGAATTAGAACCTATATTGAGCACAACAACGTAACTCCTTTAAATATAGGTAGTGATATATACCCAACCTTCCATCCTTAATTGTATATATCCACTTCATGAACATCCAAGTCTAATCACCTTAAATCGCAAATTGTGATTTAGAACCTATATTGAGCACAACAACGTAACTCCTTTAAATATAGGTAGTGATATATACCCAACCTTCCATCCTTTATTGTATATATCCACTTCTTGAACATCCAGGTCTAACCACCTTAAATACGCTCGAGCAAGGGTCAACAAACATCGTGCATCCATCCACCCCGAGATGTTTGTGACACTAAGTACACCAACCCGTGAATTAACAAACCAACCAAGTTACCATAATTTCCCAATTCCTGCTGATCTTGAAGCACAAACTTATCCCGAAAAAGCAGTCAAACCCCGTAAGTTTCATTATGTCAACATCCAAGTCTAGCCTACTTGTCCAATATTAATTTCACGGGATTTTACAGCTCTTGAGATTTAAACCGAGAAATCGAATCTTTCGCGGGATTTTCTAAAATCTACAAGAGAAACCGTGAAATCAACATGAACAGTTAAGGGTGAAGTGCAATATTAATCTTCGAAATTCAAGTCACAGGAGTCAAATCACAACTTGATCAAATCGCAACAAGTCGAGTCACAGATTGTCAAATTGCAACAAGTCAGATTGCAATCAACCAAGTCACAATAAGTCAAATCGCAAGTGTCAACTCGCAACGTCATATCGTAACTGGTCAAATCGCAATCCGTCAAGTCGCAACAAGTCAAAGCGCAACTTGACAAATAGCAATTAAACAAATTGTAATTCGACAACTATAACTCAAATCGTAAACATCAAATTGCAGTCTCACTTAAATCGTAGGCATCAATAGGACTATGCTTCTAAATCCACAACTCTGTAATCCCATTTGACATTCATAAACCAAATACTAGCCGTGATGTGCGAATACTCTGTGAACTTTTATACGACCAAAGTACCACTTTTATTCACCAAATAATTTACCAAAAATTAGCACAATGTATTTTACAAGTACATTGGTAAATATATTTAGTTCAGCCCAATTCAATTTTTGATAAGTGTTTCGGACCAAAAAAAACTTATAATCCCGTGTGATATTGAAGATAGGTCCACTAGTCCAATGTTCCAAATCAACACACCGGCCAACTATGTACCATTAGCCCATTAGTACCACACATCCATTAAGCCCATTTAATCACATTTGCTAATACCGATCCAAATCCATAACAATGCCCTAATCTTCGGGTATTAATATCAATAGCTTTTCACTCATCACACCACAAACACAAACCCTAATCCCATTCTTAATCCGCCCCTATCTCCTTCCTTATGCTCATCTACCACCAACAACACGAACTTTAATCTCCATTAAAGCATCATCTGACACTAGGTCGCAGCAACATAAACATCAAACCATCCTATTACTCGATCCATTCCAATCTCAGTCAACCAAACTTCATTAATCCCAATCAACGACAAACCCTAATCGTACAACTTATCCGCCGAAAAAAAAAAACGCAACCACGAAATAGAGGCCAAGTAGAAGTACGACAAATACGTGGCTCCAAGATCAGACGAGATATGCGGCTTCAAGGTCTTGTTGAGAAGATCAACGGTAGGTGACTTGTTAGGATTATACAAAAAAATTGTGATAGATGATTTGGGTTAGGTGTTAGGTTATAATAGATTATGTTGGTTAGACTTCATTCGATCAACTGTAAATCTTTTCGAATCAGTATCTTTTGTGAAATGGGTTGGTTCATGTGAAAGTTGTTGTACTTTCTTCATTGTGATAGATGAATGTTCTTGTGACTGTCGTTGTTGAAGTTCTTGTTTGATACTAGATGTTTTGATCTGTGGGTTTTCTTTCGAAAGTTTTTCTCGTTTATTGCTTCTTCTTTTTCATTTTGTTTGCTTAACATCTCGTTAACCGTTTGACCATTTGACCAAGTAGCAGACAAACCGAGTCGATGAAATGGTAGACAACCACACAGACAAACCGCGTCGTCTTATATACACAAACCGAGTCCATGACAAACCGAGTTCGTGAAAAATAGACAAACAGCATCTACAAACACCCACAAACCGCATACTTGCAAGAAACACAAACCGAGTTCATGACAAACAGACAAACCGAGTACGTGACTGTATGGACAAACCGAGTCCAGGGTTAAACAGACAAACCGAGTCTGTGAGCCAATAGACAAACCGCGTCTTTGACCAGTCAAACCTGTCACTTTCGTACTTTCCTTAAAAACCGGATCTGTGTTTTTCTCTTTCATAACAAACCGCATTCAAGAATTTCATCCCTTTACACCAGCAGCCACTATGAACATTATCTTTATAACCAAGCTTATACCATCACAAATAAGCCACAACACCCTTTTAAGTGCAAAACAGCCAACACGCAAGTAAGCAGTTTCCTTTTTGAACATATCAGTGGGCTTGTAAACCGAAAGCAGAACCAAAAGAAAAGTTTAAGCAAACCATACAAATCTTTAAACTTGTTAGTGCTTGTAAACTGAAAGTTGTACAAACGAACCAAACCTTTTTAAACATATTAGTGGGCTTGTAAACCGAAAATAGACCCAAATGAAGAAGGTTAAATCTGATTAAACACGCTTGTGAACACGCTTACGTCTTGAGAAGAAATCAGTTAAAGGCCCACATGAAGTGTTTAAAAATCAAGTCATTGACGTCTTGAGATAAAATCAGTTAAAGGCCCACATGAATTGTTTAAAAATCAAGTCATTGACCACAAAAAGAATTATAGCTACCTTAACCACAGATCTGAGTTAGATGAAACCAACCGAATATACAGCCATTGACCACAGATCTGACCAAGATGAAACCATGGCTCTTGATACCATTTGTAGGAAATACCCATCTTGATTGTGTGGATCTATTCGGGTGGTCTTGGATCTTGAAAGATCAAGAATCCCATGGTGAGTTAGTGAGATGTTAGAGAGAGAGGGAACTCTTGAGAGAAACCTGAATATTAGATTAATGTGTGAAATGTGACAAGAGTTCCAACCCTTCCCAAGTGTGGGAAGGAGTATTTATACTTCCTAATAATAGTGCCCCTAGTGGGCTGTGAAGTGAGCTGACAGTGGGGAAAGCCCCGACCCACTCCACAAATATAGATACGACTAATCTAATAAAACTAATAATACTAATAATACTAAGCTTATATAAATAAGTCTACGAGCTATGTGATATGCTAAATAGATACTCGGGGTGACCGAACCTTCATATGAATATTTATATTCCTAACAGTATTTGGATCGGTGGGCACGTTCCGTCCCAGTTTATTGGATCGGTGGGCACGTTCCGTCCCAGTTTATTGGATCAGTGGGCACGTTCCGTCCCGTAAGCTATGATTGCATGTTAGTTGTATAATAACTATATTGTTGCTGTCCTGCTATGTTTTATAATCACAGTGAACGGATAATCAAGGTGTTTTTTTGTGTCTTAAACCTATGAATCTCACCAACATTATGTTGACGTTTTTAAGCATCATTTTCAGGTGAGCATTCTAAGGCTAAGATAGAAGGGCGCGATTAGAAGAGACCTAGTTGCATTTGAGGATGACTATCTTAAAGTTTTTAATTTGATTTAGTTGGATTTTGTTTATGATACATTGAATGTCTTCTATTATTACGTTATGTTTTAATGAAGATACCTTGGAGATTGTTTTTGGTTATTTTATTTTGGGGTATCGTTACGACACTTTGTGTCTGTTCTTTACTCTTTATATTTGCATATAGTAATTCTCTATATAGACGCCATGTGTTGTGATGATATCCATGATGTTGCACTCGCGTTTCCGCCATCCGCGAGGTGTGACAGATTGGTATCAGAGACTTGTGTGGAAAACTAGAAGGGGGGGTTGAATAGTTTTACGTCTTTTTAATTTATTATAAAAACCTTTGTTTTATACTTTTAAAAACTTAGATTTAAGTTTGTTAAAACTTAAATCTTATTATTAGTTATATATGTATTCTTTTAAATTGATTGTAAAAGTTTTGGTTTCTTGAATGGATTTTCAATTTGATCTTTATGTGAAGTCGACCTCTAATTAATACTAGCAATTATATAAGCCTATGTGTATGAAAGTAATGACGATGCAAGTAAAGAAATAAATAAGGTATGGAAAGATCTAACCGAGACACGAGAGATTTATAGTGGTTCGGCTACAAGGACACCTTCCTTGCCCTACTCCACTCCCCGAGCACACCTTGCTCGAGAGTTTTCTTCACAACTTCAATAAGCTCCCTTATGGCGGAGAAAACCGTACACAACTTTGGCTTACACGGGTTTAACGACACAAAGCTAAATGTCGAGTTCTAATCGTAGCTAGAACCAATCTCACAACTTCACAACACAACTTCTACACGACTTAATCACGACTTCTTCACGACTTCTTCACAACGGCTTCACGACTTCTTCACGACTTCAACACGACCGCTACACAACCTCTATGATGCGGCTTCACGACTTCAACACTATGTCTTCATGACTTAAGACTTCACGACTTCAACATGACCGCTACACAACCTCTATGCTACGGCTTCACGACTTCAACACTAGGACTTCACGACTAGGACTTCACAACTTTAACACGACCGCTTCACAGCTTCTATGCTACGGCTTCATGACTTCAACACAAGGACTTCATGTCTTCTAAGCTACGGCTTCACAACTTCTACACCACGGCTTCACGACTTCTACATTTTGACCTCACAACTTCTATACCACAACTACTTATACAACATCTTCACTACTTACACACAACACTAATCTACAACACACACCTTACATACAAATGAATGAATGATTTACAAACTTTGTTAAACACACAACTTAAGTAACAAAATGATACTAAGTTGTAATACTTCTAATCTTGATTGATAGAAGTATTCTTCTTTTGCACTTGGATGGTGGAAGCTTGGATCACTTGGAAACCAATGCTTAAGATTACATGATCAAATATTTATTTAAGATATGTAATGAGATCTACAACAGAAAGTTTTAGTGCAAAAGGGTTGAGAAAAAATCCAGGAGAAGGCTTGTATTTATAGGGAAAAATCTGGACAGCTGGAGCCTACTGGAGCGGGGGCGGTCCCCTTAAATAGGGGGCGGTCCCCTTAATAATTAAGGGGGCCGCCTAGTAAAATTAAGGGGGCCGCCCCTACTGAACGTTGGCCAATTTTGTCCTTTTGTGGGGAAGGTTTTTCTGGAACATTTTAACTGATTTTGGTTAAAAATTTGAATTCATATTTTTATAAAAGATTAAACATTTTTATTTAATGCCAAAAATGTTTTTCAAAAATATATAAAATGTTTTTGATGTTTTATAAAAAATCTAGTTTTTAAGAAAATGTTCCTTTGATCATATAATGCATTAAGCATTAGTTCATTCATACCTTAATTGATTTTAGTTGTAGAAGTGAATATTTACAACTAAGTACTTGTTTAATTTATAAGTTTATGTTTTAATGAGTTTACATTTTGTGATCATCAAAACATAGAGATATGAATAAATATTGATAATGTTTTTAGGCATTTATTTATGTCAACAATCTCCCCCTTTTTGATGATTACAAAACCTAAACTCATTAAATCCAAAAAGTTATTTTTGGAAAAGTATTTAGTGAGTTTATATTCACTTCTCCCCCTTTTTGTAGAATCAAAAAGGTTATGCCGACAAGTTTTTGAGACAAAATTTGTCGGGACGAGAACTCCCCCTTGATGTGTGCTCCCCCTCGTTTGAGGGCACCAAGGAATCGATATATGGAATACTTGCAAGAAAAATATTAGAAGCACAAGCATATATATAGCAAAAATAAGCATGCATATAAAGACATTCATTTAAAAATGTTGTGTATAAATACACAACCATCCAAGATTATATTCAATCCTACATTAGCTAGTAAGTAATGCAATCTACATAATCATTCTAGGAGTACATGATCTTCCATTGGGCTTGCACACAAAATGGTTTGAAAAATTATTTTTGATTAAGCATTGCATATGCTTAATTTGGTGAGAATGAAGGTGGTGGTAGTGTAGTGGGTGAAAATGATGGAGGTTGTGGTGGAGGTTGGTTGTTAAGCATGTGTTCAAGGGATGAAAACATGTAGTGTATCTCATCTCTAAGACCAAAGATGATGGTTTGGTTGTGGATGTGGTGGTATTGGTGATGATGAGAAATGAGCATCAAGAGGTGTTATTGGTGATATGGAAATGACAAGTTGGGTGAATTGAGGTTCTTGAGTAGGAGGTGGAGTTGATGCTCTTGATGGTGGTGATGAAAGGTGTGAGTTGGTGTGGTTATTGATGGATGAAAGGGTGTTTTGGATGGTGCACTTGGTGCACTTGGGGATTAACATTGAGGTGGTGGTGATGGAGTTTTGGTGTCTTAGAGATGATTTTGGTGATAGCATGGTGAATGAAAATGGATGTTTGATGGAGGTGATGGTTGATTTGAGTAAGGTTTGGGCTAGATAAAAGGGGTCGCAAGATGCAAAAGAAAACAGTAAATTTTACTGCCCAGATGGCCGGTCCCCTTAATTGTAGGCCGGCCCCCTTAAACTTAAGGGGACCGCCTAGGGAATTAAGGGGGCCGCCCATCTGGTGTTTTCCCAGGTGACCAAATTTGAAAAATTTCCAGAAAAGGGTCATTTTTAGGGTGTTTTTGCAGCAAGCTCCATTTGAATCATGTACATCAAGAATGATTAAATAGTGACATAAACATGTTAATTACGCATGCATACATTTAAAACATATTATGGAATGAGCATGTTATTAATCATCAAGTATGTATATATATCATGATATCAAGTATACAAGCAATAAGCATAACAATCATATATTAAAGACAAGAAATAAAGCATTCATTAGTTGAAAATAATTATGTTAAAAACATAATTATTGATACAACACATATTTTGCTTATAGCATGCAATAAGTAGAAAATTTTAAATTGCCTAAGAGATCCATTGGACTTGCTTGAGACATGAAAACTTTGATTATTTTGGATGGATGATGGTAAAGAGGGGGTGTAAAAAAATCAGATTAATGGGGTTGTAAGTTTGGGTGTATGGATGTTGGAGAGAGTGTTGATGGAGGAATTGGAGGTGGAGAGCTTGGACTTGACCATGTTGAATGAGGGTTTTGATGTTGTTCAAGTGGTGGTGTTGGATTAGATCTAGTGAGAAGATACTCAATCCAAGTGAGACGCTCATTTAAGGTGATGGTTTGGTTTTGGAGAAAGATGCAACAAGGACTATTGTTGACATGTTTCTCAATTTGACTCAAGTGATGTGGTGATGATGGTAATGATGGTGAGATGGATGGTGATGATGGTAATGATGGTTTGACTTTGGAGAAAGATGCAACAAGGAGAATTGTTGACATGTTTCTCAAATTGACTCAAGTGATGTGGTGATGATGGTGATATGGTGAGATGGATGGTGATGATGGTAATGATGGTTTGACTTTGGAGAAAGATGCAACAAGGACAATTGTTGACATGTTTCTCAATTTGACTCAAGTGATGTGGTGATGATGGTAATGATGGTGATATGGATGGTGATGGGTTTAAGTTGCTTTGAGCAAGGTGCAAAGCAAGGAGAGCATTAAGCTCATGGGCTTCCTTGAGTTCTTCAATGAACTTCAAGTGTTGAGTGGAAGGTGATGATGATGGAGAGTGGTTGTTATTTGGTGGAAGTGGTGGTGACACTTTTGGTGGTGGAGACACTTGTGAACTTGGGTAATTATGAGTGAATGAAGGTGGACATATGGATGATTGGTTATGTGTGTGAAAGGGTTCATTAGGATGAGGTTTAGGTGTTGGTTGAGTTTGAACAACATCATTTGTTGGGTTATGGCAAATGTCAAGCTTTCTCCTCCAAATGGGTATGTATGGTGTAGTGATGATGTGATTGTGGAAGGTAAATTTTGGAGGGTGGTTTGTGATAAAATGTGTTTGTGAATTTTGGGGAGTATAGGATAAAATGGGTTGGAAATTGAAGAAGAAATCAGTAATCCGTCACTCCAGATGGCCGGTCCCCTTAAATAGGGGTCGGTCCCCTTAATTTTAAGGGGGCCGCCTGGGTATTTAAGGGGGCCGCCCATCTGCTGACTTCCAGATTACTGGAAATGGGTTTTTGGCATAAATTTGTAGAAAAGGTTGTGTTTTTGGGTTTAGTTTCAAGCAAGTCCAACTTCTTTCAAGGCAATTTAGGATTTAATAACTCATATATGCTAAGCATATTTATTTAAGCAACTTTATCTAACATGCAAACTACTCATTAAGCATATAACATGTATATACATATATTAGACAAGTAGATAATACATAGCACCATGTAATTCATAGTATTATACTTAGGAAGATTAAAAGGCTAGTTAATTAATCCTAATGATTATCTATGTACAAGGGAATGGGGAGTTGTGATAACATGGACTTCTAGACTTGTACCAAGTGAGATCTTTAATAAGTAAACCATGATTTTTCATTTTTGATTTAGTTCACTTATAAGTGTCATATACACAAGTATATATGACATATATGAGATCACCAAGCATGATTTAAAGAAATGTTTTTGGCATTATTCAACAATGCTTGAAAGTAGGTTTTATGTGGATGTGAAAGATATATTACTGAAATAGTTTTGGCTTTATTTCAAAATGTTTTTATGAGGAAAGAAAAACATATTTTTCCAATCTTTGGTTTTTGATAAACACGTAATTATAGACACAAGTTTGGAAGAAAGTAGGATGGTGAAACATGTTTAATAGAAATGTGTCATAATCTTTTGAAAAATCATTTTTCCAAAATGTGAAGTTTTTGCAAATTTAAAAATAAGTCTCATTAATTATAGGTTTAAAAATAGTGGTTTGTAAAAGATCTCATGCTCAAGGGCATTGGTTAAGTCTATTGTCACATGCTACCTCTTTCTACATATCCTATGGCATTTAAGCATGTATTATGACTAAATACAAAAATACATCATGTCAGAGTAGTTAGAGAAAAACAAACGCTATTATAATGACAATGCATTCAACAACTAAACAAATAATTACGAAGGCATGCAGTCAAATCACATAGGAGCAAGTAAACATCTAGAAATTTTATATACGCAAGATGACATAAATCTAGGAATGAAAAGCTCTAGTGAAAAGCAAAGTTCATAACAGTAAACTATCGTTAGGTATATTTAGGAAGAATAATGTATTCAAGTTGGAGAATGAGTATGAGACTATTACTAGTGGTGCTCAATTCAGGCTAAACACGACTGTTTTTACGGGTTACACACACCCAACTTCTCACATAGAAGCAATTCAACCGTTAGGTCAAATTGAGTTTTTAGTCAATAGATTCTCCAGTAGTCATTCTCTTTTTAGAAGAAATTAAGTTCCTAAATTTACTTATCGAAGAGTACCAAATATGAAGATTGCTTGGTTCACTAACACTTAGGGGGCTAACTAAAGGGTTTCTAGTTTATTAAGCCACAGAACGAATATAACTAAAGTGTAAAGGCAAAGCAACCTATCAGACTAAGCATATCCTAAGGCATTAATAAGATTATATGCATGAAGTAATTACTTATGAAATTTTAAATAGAGAACTTACCTCACGTCCTAGCTTTTCTTCGTAATGTCTCAGATGATGATCTTATTTAAACCGAAGTGGCTTGACCCGAACATGTCTTGTACGGATCATGATCTTCTCCTTCGTCTGTGTCACTTCATGATTTTGGATTGAGTTCACTTTGGAGTTGATTCATGTAGTCTTCATCGCTAATACCTACATTAACAACATTTGAACTAGTAGCACATGTATCTATTTTATCTAAAAGTTTATCTATTAAATTTCTAAGATAACTAATTCATGTACAAGATTAAAATCCTCATCTTTGGCTTGACATTTTTCTTGATGAAAGTTTTAGAAATTTTTCCAAATATCATTTGCCGTTTTACAGAAGAATATTCTTTCATATTCAACTTTCGGCAATGTTTTTATAAATAATTATTTTAGCTTTATTATTTATTTCATTCTTTGTTTTCAAATAATCAATTTGACTTTCAAAATCCGTTTTTGTTTGATTTTCAAAATCACCAATCGAAATGACATGCCAAAGATCTAGATCAATTGATTTCATATAAGTTTCAAATTTATTTTTCCATTCAAGAAAAGTATAGTTTTCAAATAGTGGTGGTTTTAGCAAAGATTCCCCTTCTAGATATTTTTCGAATTCCATAGATCGATTCAAGTTTTAAAATACAGTATATTTTAAAGATCTTGATTGACGTGGCTCTTGATACCAATTGTGGAAAACTAGAAGGGGGGGTTGAATAGTTTTACGTCTTTTTAATTTATTATAAAAACCTTTGTTTTATACTTTTAAAAACTTAGATTCTAGTTTGTTATGAAAAATAAAACTTAAATCTTATTATTAGTTATATATGTATTCTTTTAAATTGATTGTAAAAGTTTTGGTTTCTTGAATGGATTTTCAATTTGATCTTTATGTGAAGTCGACCTCTAATTAATACTAGCAATTATATAAGCCTATGTGTATGAAAGTAATGACGATGCAAGTAAAGAAATAAATAAGGTATGGAAAGATCTAACCGAGACACGAGAGATTTATAGTGGTTCGGCTACAAGGACACCTTCCTTGCCCTACTCCACTCCCCGAGCACACCTTGCTCGAGAGTTTTCTTCACAACTTCAATAAGCTCCCTTATGGCGGAGAAAACCGTACACAACTTTGGCTTACACGGGTTTAACGACACAAAGCTAAATGTCGAGTTCTAATCGTAGCTAGAACCAATCTCACAACTTCACAACACAACTTCTACACGACTTAATCACGACTTCTTCACGACTTCTTCACAACGGCTTCACGACTTCTTCACGACTTCAACACGACCGCTACACAACCTCTATGATGCGGCTTCACGACTTCAACACTATGTCTTCATGACTTAAGACTTCACGACTTCAACATGACCGCTACACAACCTCTATGCTACGGCTTCACGACTTCAACACTAGGACTTCACGACTAGGACTTCACAACTTTAACACGACCGCTTCACAGCTTCTATGCTACGGCTTCATGACTTCAACACAAGGACTTCATGTCTTCTAAGCTACGGCTTCACAACTTCTACACCACGGCTTCACGACTTCTACATTTTGACCTCACAACTTCTATACCACAACTACTTATACAACATCTTCACTACTTACACACAACACTAATCTACAACACACACCTTACATACAAATGAATGAATGATTTACAAACTTTGTTAAACACACAACTTAAGTAACAAAATGATACTAAGTTGTAATACTTCTAATCTTGATTGATAGAAGTATTCTTCTTTTGCACTTGGATGGTGGAAGCTTGGATCACTTGGAAACCAATGCTTAAGATTACATGATCAAATATTTATTTAAGATATGTAATGAGATCTACAACAGAAAGTTTTAGTGCAAAAGGGTTGAGAAAAAATCCAGGAGAAGGCTTGTATTTATAGGGAAAAATCTGGACAGCTGGAGCCTACTGGAGCGGGGGCGGTCCCCTTAAATAGGGGGCGGTCCCCTTAATAATTAAGGGGGCCGCCTAGTAAAATTAAGGGGGCCGCCCCTACTGAACGTTGGCCAATTTTGTCCTTTTGTGGGGAAGGTTTTTCTGGAACATTTTAACTGATTTTGGTTAAAAATTTGAATTCATATTTTTATAAAAGATTAAACATTTTTATTTAATGCCAAAAATGTTTTTCAAAAATATATAAAATGTTTTTGATGTTTTATAAAAAATCTAGTTTTTAAGAAAATGTTCCTTTGATCATATAATGCATTAAGCATTAGTTCATTCATACCTTAAGTGATTTTAGTTGTAGAAGTGAATATTTACAACTAAGTACTTGTTTAATTTATAAGTTTATGTTTTAATGAGTTTACATTTTGTGCTCATCAAAACATAGAGATATGAATAAATATTGATAATGTTTTTAGGCATTTATTTATGTCAACAACTTGGTTATAGAGAAGTAGGTGGTTGAACCTAGACTATAACCTAGGAGTCCCTCATATAGTTGCATTTAGGACTTATGTGTAAGTATGGAATTTTATATGTCTATTTTTCTTGAGTTTATGAGAAGTTTCGTCGAGTTTCGGACGCCGATTGAACCCCCATACTTAGTATTGTATACGTCGATTATAGTATGTCACCTCCCTCGCATAAGAAGTTTCGTTGGGCTATCATTTTGCTACCGGTTGTAAGGGAAGTGGTAGGATGAAGCGGACTAACTACAGAATCCGAGTTCCCGTTAGCATAAATCTATGTTCGAACAAGGATGGGATGTATATGGAAAACATTGATGGAGAAGAAGTGGAGAGGTTTGCAGCCACGGTGACAGTTGGAGATGGAGCCGATACCAAGTACTCTAGGAAGTGTCCTCACTTCTCGTATGAAGGAAAGGTGGTTCTGTCTAAACCTCGTGAGTTGTATGTACTTGTGGATCATGTGGAGTTGGAAGAGAGAAACAGGAATGGGTGGTTGAGCAAAAAAATAAAGGGGAGTTAGGATGGAATGACGTGGTATCGGATCTGGAGTTCGCAGCAGGTAGTAAGTTTAACCGATCTGAGTGGGGATGCAAGTACAAGAGTGGAGTTTGAGCCATTGTGCGACGTCTTTTGTTTTGTGTCATGTTTTGGAATTCTTATATTGTCTTTTGCCGTCGGGAGCCATGTTGGAGCACGATTACTCCTGAATATTGGATCAGTTTTATCTATGTGATTTTGACTATAGAGTTAAGTGGTCATTGGAATTGTTCCATGATCGTTGGAATTGTTCCATGTGGGATGATTGTTTGCATGAAGTGTGGTCATAAGAGGAAGTACACTTGTGAAAGGGAGCATAGATAATTATGGTGGCCAACATAATTATACATGCTTCACAACACAAGTGGACTTGCAAGTATGATAGCATGGATTGTGTTGTGTATTAGGTGCTATGTGGTATATGTGCGTTATCATTGAGATGTGTGGTTTTGGAAGCAAGTATGCGTGTGGAATAGGCCTTATAACTATGGTCGCGAACATAATTATAAGGGTATCACACACGTGGACTTGTGACCATGATTACATTGATTGATGTTTGTTGTTATATGTTGTGGTAGGTGTTATGTGATATCATGTTGATGATGGTTGTATGGTTAGAGATGTATTCTCTTAACCGTTTGGGAAATCGTTGTATGTGGGAGTGTGTGGGTGGTAGGATTCCATTCTACCTATCATATACTGATACCTCGATTATCCGTTGGTACTAATGTTGTGATATTTAAGTTGGTTCGTTTGCTAGACTATTGAATGATGAGCCTAGTGAACTTAGACCTAGTATTGTGATTGAAATAGCTAGTGGTAAGGAGGTAGAGGTTGACAAGGTTATTCGTGGGTGTACTATAGTGTTAGAGGGTATTCCATTCATGATTGATTTGATACCTTTTGGGCATGGGAGTTTTGATGTGGTGATAGGGATGAGCTGGTTGTCTAAGCATAGGGCCGAGGTCATATGCCACGAAAAGGTAGTTCGTATACCTTTGGAGAGTGGTGGTGTCCTTCGGATACAAGGAGAGTGCTTAGGGAAGGACTTGAAAACCCTTAAGACTGCGAAGGCTAAAGAACTTAAGTTAGAAGAGATTTCCTGTGGTATGTGAGTTTCCTGGAGTGTTTCCTGAAGACTTGTCTGGATTGCCTCCAATCCGTCAAGTTAAATTTCGTATTGAGTTGATTCCTGGAGCGGCCCCTGTGGCGAAATCCCCATATCGTTTGGCACCTTCTGAGATGCAGGAGTTGGCGGAGCAGCTGCAAGAACTTCAGGATAAGGGATTTATTCGGCCTAGTCATTCTCCGTGGGGAGCGCCGGTGTTATTCGTTAAGAAGAAGGATGGTTCGTTCCGGATGTGTATTGACTATCGGGAATTGAACAAGTTGACGGTTAAGAATAGATATCCTCTTCCTAGGATTGATGATCTTTTTGACCAACTACAAGGAGCTCGATTTTTCTCGAAGATTGATCTACGTTCTGGGTATCATCAGCTGAGAGTGCATGAGGAGGATATTTCGAAGACTGCTTTTAGGACACGTTATGGACACTTTGAGTTCACGGTTATGCCATTTGGGCTGACAAATGCACCCGCAGTATTCATGGATTTAATGAATCGCGTTTGCAAGCCTTACTTGGATAAATTCGTGATTGTGTTCATAGACGACATTCTAATTTACTCTAAGTCGAAGGAGGAGCATGGAGAACATTTGAAGTTGATCCTTGGAGTGCTGGAGAAGGAGAAATTGTACGCCAAGTTCTCAAAATGCGAGTTTTGGCTTGAGGAGGTACATTTTCTTGGACATGTGGTGAATAGTGAAGGAATACATGTGGACCCTAGTAAGATAGAAGCGGTCAAGAACTGGAAGGCTCCTACGACGCCGTCCGAAATACGCTCATTCTTAGGATTGGCAGGATATTACCGAAGATTTATAGCGAATTTTTCGAAGATTGCTAAACCCCTTACTTTGTTGACTCAGAAGAACAAGAAGTATGTTTGGGGAGAAGAGCAGGAGGTGGCTTTTCAGTCACTAAAGGATAGTTTGTGTAATGCACCTATTCTGACGTTACCTGATGGGCCAGATGATTTTGTTGTGTATTGTGACGCATTGAATCAAGGATTTGGGTGTGTATTAATGCAAAGGGGTAAGGTGATAGCTTATGCATCCCGACAACTCAAGATTCATGAGAAGAATTATACCACTCATGATTTGGAGCTTGGTGCGGTAGTATTTGCTCTTAAGAATTGGAGACATTATCTGTATGGCACAAAGAGTGTTGTTTATACAGATCATAAGAGTCTTTAGCATATCTTCAATCAGAAGGAGCTGAATATGCGGCAAAGGAGGTGGATTGAACTATTTAGTGATTATGATTGTGAGATTTGCTACCATCCTGGAAAGGCGAATGTGGTAGCTGATGCTTTAAGTAGGAAGGAGCGGATTAAGCTTAAGCGTGTGCGAGCGATGTGTATGACTCTACAGTCGGGAATTAAGGGTAAGATATTGGCGGCGCAAGAAGAAGCTCTCAAAGATGAGAATGCGACTTCTGAAATGCTGCGTGGATTAGGTCAACAAATGGAGAAAAAGGAGGATGGTGGACTGTATTTCTTAGATAGAATATGGGTTCCATCGGTAGGAGGTGTAAGGAAGTTGATCATGGATGAGGCTCATAAATCGGGATATTCGATTCATCCAGGATCAGATAAGATGTATTATGATCTTAGGGATGCATATTGGTGGCCGGGGATGAAGAGGGAAATAGCTGAGTATGTTAG
Organism: Artemisia tridentata subsp. tridentata; assembly: GCA_021014915.2. Classification (NCBI taxonomy): domain Eukaryota; kingdom Viridiplantae; phylum Streptophyta; class Magnoliopsida; order Asterales; family Asteraceae; genus Artemisia; species Artemisia tridentata. The sequence continues at coordinate 410,038,999 of CP139504.1, forward strand.
CCGATGCTTGACTTGTTTGAAGGTTAAGGCTGAGCATCAGAAACCCTCAGGATTGTTACAACAGCCGCCGATTCCGGAATGGAAATGGGAGAGAATAATAATGGATTTTATTACTAAATTGACTAGAACAAGTAATGGACATGACACGATATGGGTCATAGTGGACAGGCTGAAGAAGTCTGCACATTTTCTGGCCATTCGTGAGGATTATAAGATGGAGAAGCTGGCAAGGATTTATATTAATGAGATTGTGGCGAGACATGGTGTGCCTGTGTCGATTATCTCTGATCGCGATAGTAGGTTTACCTCGCGATTCTGGCAATCGTTGCAAAAAGCGTTGGATAGGCGTTTGGATATGAGCACTGCTTATCATCCACAAACTGATGGGCAAAGTGAGCGAACGATTCAGACTTTGGAAGATTTACTTAGGGCGTGTGCTATCGATTTTGGAGGAAGCTGGGATACTCATCTGCCTTTGGCGGAGTTTTCCTATAACAACAGCTATCATTCCAGTATTAGGTGTGCACCATTTGAGATGTTGTATGGAAGGAAGTGTAGATCACCTATTCTATGGACAGAGGTTGGAACAAGCCAACTAATTGGTCCTGAAATAGTGCAAGAGACTACGGATAAGGTGTTTCGGATTAAGGAAAGACTTAAGGCAGCAAGAGATCGCCAAAAGAGTTATGCGGATAATCGCCGTAAACCTTTGGAGTTTAGTGTTGGTGATTTTGTGATGCTAAAAGTGTCTCTTTGGAAAGGTGTTGTGCGTTTCGGTAAGAAAGGCAAATTAGCACCAAGGTATGTAGGACCGTTTGAAATTATAGAGAGGATTAGACTTGTGGCATATCGGTTGAGGTTACCTGAGGAGTTAAGTAGTGTGCATGATACGTTTCACGTATCTAATCTGAAGAAAGGTTTGGCGGATGCTAGTTTGCATGTGCCATTAGATGAGATTAAGGTAGATAAGACTCTTCATTTTGTTGAGGAGCCTGTTGAGATTATGGATCGAGAGGTCAAGAGTATGAAGCGTGGTAAGATAGCATTGGTGAAGGTACATTGGAATTCCAAGCGTGGTCCTGAGTTTACTTGGGAACGTGAAGATCAGATGAGGTCCAAGTACCCGAAGTTGTTTGCTGAGAAGGTTGATGAGACGAGCTGTTAAATCTCGGGACGCGATTTCCCTAAGTGGGGGATGATGTAACAACCGTGATTTTAGCAGGTTAGTTTGACTAATAGTCTCAATCTATTTAACTTTTATGTGATGAGTAATATGTGCTTATGTGTGGTATATGTGCGGTTTATGGGTAATAAGTACGTGTGTTAGCACTAAATCCCTTGATGTGAGATTTTTATCATGTTGAGTAGTGTGAGTTTTGGGAGAAGTTCATTTTGATCGCCTTAGTGGTGTAGAAATGACTTGTGTAGTTTTGGTGTTTTGGTAGTTTTGCGTAACAAGTCTTCGTGCAAATATTTGAGCGTTAGTAAGTTACGTGGAGGTTATTTTTATGGAGCATATTAATGTTAAGTGTGAAAATTCTATTTTTGAAAACTTTATTTTGAAAGTGATATTTTTCCGGATTGTCGTAAAAACGTAAGTTTATCGCATAGGATGTTAATTTCGGTATAGGGTTTTTATAAAATATAAAAAATACAAGGTTTTAAGTGTAATAATTAAATTTAATAAAAAAAATAAAAAAAATATATATATGTGTACTAAAAATCGGCTAGGAAAAAAAAAGGTAAATAGGAAACCTAATTTGACTACAAATCCACTTACCTAATTAACCATTATCTAGAATTTTTCATAGGAGCCTATAAATACAAAACCAAAACCCTCATTCCCTCTTGTTCATAAATTTCGACCAAACCATAAGGAGAAGGAGAGAAGATTTTTTTTTTAGGGTTTTCATTCTTCGAACATTAAGGTAAAATTTTAATGCTTATGTTTAATTAATTATTTTTATGATTCATGTAATACAAATTGTGACGGATTAGGGTTTATATTAAGATCTGTAAATTAATGATAATGAACATGTAGGGATTAAAAATTAGTGATATTATAATGATTGGTGAAAAGATTAGGGTTTAAAACTTGATAGTTAATGAGTTAAGTTTCTGGCAGAATTATAAGGCTGTAAAGATTCGATTGTGTTTAATAGATGGTGATGAGTTAGATCACGAATTTTATATCTAAATTGTAGTTCAGTGAAAGAGCTTTCCAAAAAGTATGACCACAAGTGTTTTCGAGGTCGGGAAGTCAATCAAACGAATTTTGTGAGTTAAGGTGTCAGAGCTGATAAACCGGGACAGAATTAGGGTAAAAGTATAGAGGTCAAATATGGGTTAAAAAGTGGAATTTGGGTTAGTCCTTCTATGGCAATTAAGTTCTTTATTATGTTTGACTTCCACATGAAAATTAGACGATAATAAGTTGTGCGAGTATGTCTAAGAAGTCAAAACTTTTTGGTGTGCGTTCAGATCCGAATCTGGATAGTTGTCATGTTTGATTTTTCATTGGGTAATTGTGTATGTTTTTGGTGCATGGCCTTCTGGGAGAAGCTTGTATGCTTATGAAGGATCATGGTGAATTTTTGGTGTGAGTTGTGGATGATTTTTGGTCATGATTTTATGTGGGTGAAAGTATCTTACGAATCTGCGTTTTCTGAAAGTTTTAATAAAGGGATTTAGTGAGTGTAAAGCATTGGGTGATGATTAGTATGGAGTCTAGGTAATCCATAGTGGGTTATATGAACCTTAGACATCCATCATTTATATTTGTTACATGGGCTATAGCTTTTTGCTTAGTCGCGTGTAATGTGATATTGTTGTGTTGTATAGATTTGTGAGTTGCTTGTTTGGAAGCTGTGGAGTTGAGGTGAGTTCATAGTCCCATATTTTTACTTTGTTTTAAACTTGGGATGGAGATGATGCTTGTTAAAATTGTTTTGAGTTACTGTGATTATGTGTTGTTAAAATGCATGGACTTGTAATGATTATTATATGTATACTGCATGTTATTGTGATGTTTAATTGTGGTGATTATTTGAGTGAGAAAGTCCTAGTGGCTCTACTCATTATAATTATCTTGGATCGGTGGGCACGTTCCGTCCCAATTGTGGTGGTATTTGGATCGGTGGGCGCGTTCCGTCCCAATTGATGTGGTGGTATTTGGATCGGTGGGCACGTTCCGTCCCAGTTTATTGGATCGGTGGGCACGTTCCGTCCCAGTTTATTGGATCGGTGGGCACGTTCCGTCCCGTAAGCTATGATTGCATGTTAGTTGTATAATAACTATGTTGTTGCTATCCTGCTATGTTTTATAATCACAGTGAACGGATAATCAAGGTGTTTTGTGTGTCTTAAACCTATGAATCTCACCAACATTATGTTGACGTTTTTAAGCATCATTTTCAGGTGAGCATTCTAAGGCTAAGATAGAAGGGCGCGATTAGAAGAGACCTAGTTGCATTTGAGGATGACTATCTTAAAGTTTTTAATTTGATTTAGTTGGATTTTGTTTATGATACATTGAATGTCTTCCATTATTACGTTATGTTTTAATTAAGATACCTTGGAGATTGCTTTTGGTTATTTTATTTTGGGGTATCGTTACGACACTTTGTGTCTGTTCTTTACTCTTTATATTTGCATATAGTAATTCTCTATATAGACGCCATGTGTTGTGATGATATCCATGATGTTGCACTCGCGTTTCCGCCATCGGCGAGGTGTGACACATGGTGTACTTATGGTCAACTAAGAAGGTCTTAAGTCGATCATACCAAGCTTTTGGTGCTTGCTTAAGTCCGTATAAAGCTTTCTTTAATTTGTAAACATGATTTGGTTTTTCAAAATCAGCAAAGCCGTGAGGTTGTGCTACATATACCTCTTCATTTATAAATCCTTTTAAAAAATGCACTTTTGACATCCATTTGAAATAATTTAAAATCATGTGCACATGCATATGCAAGTAGTATTCTAATAGACTCAAGTCTAGCTACGGGTGCAAATGTTTCGTCGTAATATATTCCTTCTTGTTGATTGTAGCCTTGTGCTACTAGTCTAGCTTTGTTTCTAGATACTATGCCATTTTCATCCATTTTATTTCTAAAAACCCATTTGGTACCTATTATAGTTTGATTTTTAGGTTGAGGAACTAATGTCCAAACGTCATTCCTAATAAATTGATTTAATTCTTCTTGCATCGCAATGACCCAAGATTCATCTTTTATTGCTTCATTTATATTTTTAGGTTCTATTGTTGAAACAAAACAAAAGAAATTACTTTTATTTTGAGCTTTAGACCTTAATGTTCTTTCATTGAGTTTTCCTATGACGTATTCTAATGGATGACTTTTATCTTCTTTGATGTTGACTAAATCTCTTTTTACTGGTTCATCTTCTTTATCATTTTCAATATTTTCCTGATTATCAACCATTTGGTTTTCAACTAAGTCATCATCTACCAAAGGTGATGTCTTAGAGGGAGGTGGACATTCATCGAATGTTACGTTCAATGATTCCTCGACTCTTGAGGTTTCCTTGTTCAAAACTATGTATGCTTTACTAGTTTGTGAATATCCTAGAAATACACCTTCATACGACTTTGGGCCGAATTTGGTGAGATAATCCTTTGTGTTTAAAATGAAACACTTGCTTCCAAACACTTTAAAATATCCTAAAGTAGGCTTTTTGCCTCGATAAAGTTCATAAGGAGTTTTATTTAAAAATGGTCTAATTAAAACTCTATTTAGGATATATGTGGAAGTATCTACTGCGTGACACAAAAACTTTTGAAGTATGTTTTGTTCATTTAAAATAGTTCTACTCATTTCTTGAATTGTCCTATTTTTTCGTTCTACTACACCATTAGATTGTGGAGTTCGAGAAGCCGAGAAATTATGAGTTATTCCATTTTTATCACAGAATGTTCCGAATTGGATTTCGTTGTCAAATTCTCGACCATGGTCAGTTCTAATAGATACTATGTTACTTCCTAATTGATTTTGAATTTTCTTGCTTAGAATTTCAAATTTATCAAAGGCCTCATTTTTGGTTTTCAAAAATTTAGTCCATGTATACCTAGAGTAATCATCTACTATAACTAATGTATAAAAATTACCTCCATAACTTTGTATAGCCGACGGGCCAAACGAATCCATATGTAACAATTCTAGACACCTAGATGTAGATACCATGTTTTTAGCCTTATGGCTATTATGCACTTGTTTCCCAATTTTGCAAGCATCACAAAAGTGTTGGTCATATCTCAACTTAGGTAGGTTCCTAACGAGTTCTTTGGATGATAAGGATTGAATTAACCTCATATTGGCGTGACCTAAGCGTCGATGCCATAAGGTTGAGTTTTCGTCCAGAGAAGTAAGACAAAGCTTGTCTTTCGGTGTTTTATCTAATTTCATAACATATACGTTATTCTTTAAGACACCTTTTCCTACTGTTATGCCATCTTTAAGTATTTTACTTCCATTTTCACTGAAAAGGACGTTATACTTTTTACGGCACAATTGACTTATACTAAGTAAGTTAAAACCTAAATTATCAACATGAGCAACATCATCAATAGAGAGAGAGTCATGAGAGATTGTACCTTTTCCGATGATTTTACTTTTAAGCTTGCTACCAAATGTGACATTACCTCCGTCGTACACTTGGTAAGTGGAGAAAAGGCTTTTGTTTCCCGTCATGTGTCTTGAACACCCACTATCTTTGATCCACTCATCAGGTTCAAGTTCAACTTTTAAGCACACCTAAGTTCAATAAAGACTCAAGCGTTTGGTCCCCAATATCTCATGGGTCCGTTTGTGTTAAACATAACATTATCATGGTTCATGTAAGCAAATGGAGGATAATAGTTACATGGCATGTAATTGGGACCTTGAAAGTTTCTAGGCATATTTTGGTTCCAATTATTTTGATAATGATGTTGTGAATTAACATTACTCTTAGGAAAGGGGTGTTTGGGAAAACTAGTTTGAGGTCTCTGTTGTGTTGTTTTAACTCTATACTCATTCCTAGCTTGACCTCTCCCTATAAACACAGCTGGTTTTAGCTTGTTATTAGTTGTACTAGTACTAGGTTTTCTAGTGACCTTAACAAATTCAGTACGGTCTGTTTTCTGAACCTTCTGTTCAACTTCTGTACCCGCGGATCCCTTGGGTACAACTGGCGGATCCGTGAGCTTCTGAGTTAGTTGAAACAGTTTCTTTTTCATTCACAGTTTGTTTCTTAAAGTCACTTAAGGTTCCTAGTTTCATAAAACCTAATCCGGTTTTATCATGAGGAAGTTTTTGCATCTTCATTATCTCATCTGCACAACTTATGTTTTTATCAAACCTTTTAAACTTAGAGTTTTGCTTAATGAGATCTTCCTGTGAAGTTTTTAGTGCATCTAATTCTAATTTTAGTTCTTGACAAGAGACACATGTATCTTTACTATTTTTCCCTTTTTCCATTCGTATCTCTTTTTCTTTAAGCCAATACACTTCTTTTTCTAAAAGTGTTGTTTTAGTTTTCAAGAATTTGTTTTTGTTGATGATTTTTAATGTGATATCACACAGCTTGTTATATTCTATTTCTAAGGTTTCATCATCTATAGAGGAGTATGAGTCAGAAAGTACCTCTTCTGTGTCATGAGCCATAAGGGCAACTTCGTTGTTCTTAGGCTCATCATCATCTCCTTCATTATCACTCCAAGCTCCACTAACGAATGCTTTTTGAGACTTCTTCTTTGGAGGCTTTGGACATTCACCTATAAAGTGACCAGAATCTCCACATCTATAGCACTTCCTATCTAACTTGCCCTTTCTATCATCACGGTCTTTTCGTAAAGATTTCTTTTCTTCACGAGGTGGTTTTACGAACTTTCCTCGTCTCCTGAAGAACTTCTTGAAATCTCTTACGGCCATGGCATATTCTTCGTCTTCGCTACTTGAACAAGACTCTTCATCATCACTTGACTCAACTCTAGCTTTCAAGGCAATGGACTTTATTTTCTCCTTCTTCCCTTTAACTATTTCTGAATCCTTTTCCATCACCATTTCGTGAACTTTGAGATTTCCTATGAGCTCATCTAGTGTCATGCTTGAGAGATCCTTGGATTCTTCAATAGCCGTCACCTTTGCTCTCCACTTAGGATGAATTGTGAGTTCCCTTGATGAGTGATAATAAGAGATTGCCAAATATCTTTAGCCGTTTTACACATAAAAACTCTTTCATATTCTTTCTTAGGTAAGGCATTGTAAAGCATCATTTTGGCTTCATTGTTTTTGGCAATCAACTTCTTTTGCTCATCACTGTGACGAGTAAGAGAAGCTCCTACATCCCGACCACCCGAAATATCATTACTAATGGGCTTGTAATCACCCTCAACAATTATATACCACAGATCTATGTCCTTTGACTTTACATATGTCTCAAAGCGATTCTTCCAATATATAAAGCAATTTGGTTCAAATAGAGGTGGTCTTTGCATAGATTGCCCTTCTTTAAAGTTTTCAAAATCCATGGATCGTTTTAAGTTTTAAAATACAATATATTTTAAAAGTCTTAAGTAACGTAGCTCTGATACCAATTGTGGAAAACTAGAAGGGGGGGGGGTTGAATAGTTTTACCGATTAATATTAATCCGCTTTGTTACTCTATGTTAATTCAAAGGAAACAATCACAAACAAGTATTCACACAATATATATGAAACGTAAAGAGAGGAAAGATCAAACCACACAACACGGATGTTTATAGTGGTTCGGCTACAAGGACTCTCTTCCTTGCCCTACTCCACTCCTCGAGCCTATAACTCGAGAGTTATCCTTCACTAAGAAACAAAGTCTCTTCTAGGTGGAGAAAACCTTTACACGTTGCTTACATCCTTTTCCGGTACTAAGCTAAACACCGAGTTCTACTCCAGGGCAGAACCAACCCAATGTCGCCTATACAATTACCGACACTAAGCTAGATGTCGAGTTCTTTCACAAGGGTACAACCACTCCCTACACTCTTTGTGTTTTGAGGACTAAAACACTAACCACACTCACTGAGATAAATGATACAAATAATGATGTGTGAATTACACAAAGATCACACAGTAACTATACTAAAGGTTTACACGTCTGTGTTGAACCTTGATGCTTAATCTTCTTTGCTACAAAAGATAGATCAAATGATATGAATGAATGATGTTAGTAATATGAATGAGTATGTACTTAAGCTATATAAGTGATGAAAAGGCCAAGTGATCAGCTTGCTATTTATAGGCAAGCTGATAAACACTCGGCGGATCCGGTGGATCCCTTAAAAGGGATCCGTCCTTTATGTCGAAGGGATCCGTGGGTATGCCAGAGGTAAGACAGCTAAGAGATTTTCCAAATCTCTCAAATCTTTCCATATCTTAGTGTTGTCATATCAAGATCTTCCAATGTCAACTATCTTACTTGAAGATCTATCCAAGATATTACAAGATCTTACCAAGATTACATGTATGATGCATGCCATGATGTCATTGTATCATTTTAGAAATAAAGTTTCCTTTTAAGGAAATAAACATGTAGATGTATGAAATGTATTTTCAAGTAAACTTGTGAAATGTAAAATATGTTCTAAAGAGACTTTAGCTAGTATTTATAATTTGCTTAAAGATATACTTTGCAATTGTCATTAACAAAACTAAGTAAAGATCGTAAAATATAAATAACATTTTTAGGATGATATTTGTATTAACACACTTGATTCGCTTTCGTTTCACAAGTAATTGACAACCACACTATTTTAGTTTTCCAAGTTTAACCAAGTTACTTATGAAATGGTCAATACATAAGGTAACACCCTCATAGACAAAGGTTTACAACTAATTGACTAACAATGTCTCTTTCAACCCATTACACTATTAGCAATTAACCAAACTTCACAACTCTTTGGTGGAGAAAACTCTTAATAGCACAATTCAATCTTAGTATTAGCTTTTCGTTTTACTCGAACCAATTAGTCATAATCAATCAATAATCATGACACAAACATCATCTAGGCAAGTGCTCAAGGCACTTAGCCACTCATGGTAAACAAAGAAATAACCACAAGAAATTTATCACTTGAAAACATAATTAAAAAGTCTTACAAAAGTTGTAATGATGATTACAAGAATTAGGAATACTTGTGAGATGATCAATAAAGATTCCTTGAATGATTAAATTGATGATTGATGAATGTAAGCTTCTTCTTTTCCTGCGTTTTTTCTTTCCTTGTCGCCCTTTGAGAGAGTAAAATTAGTTGTAGTAATTGTTGACGTGTAGCCTTTAGATTGTAGATGTAGATTCCCTTTTTTTTCTTTTTTTCTCTCCTAGCATACATATATATAAGATGACTTCCCTTGGTCACCAAGCAAAATACTTGAGCCCAAAGTGTCATAAAAATTCTGCACTTGGAGTAAATGAAGTGTAATGACAACCCATATGAAGAGTTAGCTCATTGAAGATAGTCATTAAGTGTGCCAGCAATTGTATCAACCCAAGGTTGAAGGTCTCAACCTAAGGTTCAGATTCCAGCCCAAGGTTGGGAGTAAGGATGGCATGGCATTATTGAACCTTTGGTTGAACTTAAGCCTTAGATGAATTTCTTGAACCTTTGGTTGGAGAAGCAAGCCATAATTCTTTACATATAACTTTTCATTCATTTCATCAATTCTTGATCTTTCCTTGGACTTGGAAATTATTATAATCTTGATTCTTTATCTTTAACAATCCTTCCAAAGACTCTATTGTGAGAAGAATCTTACATTTGTGCAAAAGCTCTTGATTTAACAACTTTTCTTCATCTTTTTAGCTATTCTCTTGAACTTGATTGTACCTGAACCTGAATACATCTTTTTTTTTAAGCATAATATGTTCACAAAAACAACCAAATACAATGCACAATCATAGAAATAACGCAACTAAAACATGTACAAAATGAGCGTTATCACATTTCTTATTTATGTAAATATACAAACAATCGTAACATTTCCTTATTATGTAACAGCCAAGAGAAAAAGATCATGGATGTGGATATTTTATATGGAAGAGTGAATTTGATGACCGGTTACGAGTAATCTCTTCTGCTTCAACATCTCAAGGTGATGGATCTGCACCAACAGAGTGCTCAAACTGTAATGCCAAAGATCTTAGGATAAACATGCTGGAATCACAAAAACAGGTGCTAGAGACAAGAGTAAACATGCTGGAATCACAAAAGCAGGTGCTAGAGACAAGAGTAAGGATGCTGAAGGCAAGCCTTGAAATGGCAACGAATCCCGACGACCCCGACCATGCATGTCAGTCGGTTGCAATACTCCGTGAGCTGTTAGGTGACTTGGACAATCTTCATATGTAATGTTGTTGTTGTTGCTGTTGTTGTTGTTGTTGCTGCTGCTGTTGTTGTTGTTTGTTGTTGTTGTTGTCGTCGTCGTCGTCTTAACGCCATTGATTTGTGTTTTTTTTGCATAAACCGATAACAATTATATATTTGTGTTTTTCTGTATAAACCGATAACAATTATAGCCTTGACCACCGAGACTTCATTAATTTGTGTTTTTTTGTATAAACCGATAACAATTTTTTGTTTGGCTATGCATTTAAGTCTTTTGAAATTTCACCTATCCGTCCTTAAGTTCTTTCATGTAATACAAAACTTAAGTATTTCACGAGGCTGCTTTAACAGTCGTCGTGCACCTTCATTAGCGGCGGTGATCTACCTATGCAACTCATCATTGACTCATAACCGTAACCATTAAGAATGGAACTGAAGGAACAATATCACAATTAACAAATACGAAGGCAAACCTTTTATTTAAAACACGCAAGAGTTCTCAACCACATACATTTCATACAGACTCAAACGAAACAACTTGACAAGCAAACGAAACAGATCAAACGAAACAACTCGACAAGCAAACGAAACAACTCAAATGAAACAACTCGACAAGCAAACGAAACACACGACATATACCATAATAAACATCACCCATTCATTTTTTTTGCTGCTACTTCCCACTTTGCTAGAACCTGCACCATCTTTTTCCTTTGTTGCTTTCCTTTTCTTGATGAATTGTTCAAACAAAGCTTCAAGATTTGTTATCCTATTTCCCTGATCATCAAGTGTGGTATCAAACGCGCTTTCTCCTCCAACATCATCAGCTTAAGTGTCCAACATCTCTCTGTAGTACGGCTTTTTCCTCAACCATTCAAGAATCTGGTTTCTCATCCACGGGCTAATGTTCTTATAAGAACCATATTCAATATAAATTTCGTAGCCATATGTATTAAGAACTTCATTAAAGAGACCCTTCGACGATAAAACCATTGACCACTTCTCTTCCGGCGTGTAAACAGCCATTGTTATGTGTGTTTTGTGAGAATTAATGATTTGGTTATTTGTGATTAACCGATTTGAGGATGATCGGTTAGGTTATATATAAGTAAAACTTTGGCCGGATAACGTTGCAATTTGGTGGGATATATTGGCGCCAGAACTTTTGGCAGGGACATGTCCCCGCCAAAAGCTAAAAAATATTGGCGGGCTAAAGTAATCTTTTAAGAGGGAAAATGGATAACACTTTCGGCGGAGACACGTCCCCGCCAAAAAGATAGCACTGTGCATGTAAACTTTTGGTGGAGACATGTCCCCGCCAAAAGTTAGGGCAGGAAAAAAACCCGAGAACGATATAGAGTTCCAAGTTTGGTCAAAATTCGCTAAATATGGAAAACACTTTCGGCGGGGACATGTCCCCGCCAAAAAGTCCCGTTGAAAATTTAGTAAACGTTCAGCGAGACTTTGTGCCAGCTCAGCGCCCTTTTTGTCGTTTAGCGACTTTCGGCGGGGACATGGGCGTCCCCGCCAAAACCATCCTCGCCCGTCCTCTCTTTTGTTGTAGTGTACATATATGATCGAAACCCACCCAACACTTTGAATCGAGCATCGTCCTCGATTTCTAAATAATGGGACGTACCCAACACTAAGAACGTTTTGCTTCTTTAGACTAGAATTTATAATTTAGAACTTAGAATAGAATTTATTGTCATTTCGTTATGTTGCTTCTTTAGAAAACTTTTGTGTTATCTCTTAGTGTATAAAAAAGGTTTAAAATAAATCAGAGCATATAAAAATGTAATTCATACCTGAACAAGCCCTAAAAATGTATGAAACTAGTGAGTGTAGCGACCGAGTTGTTAGTTGTGCATGAGAAGTCATGCGAAGCCCAGTGGCCCAATTTAAACGCTTTTCCCTTATTTCATAAACCCTACTAGCTAACAATTTCATAAACCCTAATTTTGACGAAGACGGCAAATAGCAAAAGAGGAAAATAGTGCGTTCCCTTCTATCAAACCGCCCTGACCTTTTAAAAAGATATGCTGCTGGGGAAGATCGCTACTGCGTCATGATACAACCACCTCTGGCCTGTGATCAGGGCCGTCTTTGAGGGTGTGCAAGGTGAGCGACCGCTCAGGGCCTCAAAATTTTTAGGGGCCCCAAAATTTGTTTCGTTAATAATTATATGCATGTATGCACATATTTTTCATGAAGGAAAAAGTATTTAGATGAGAAAATATCTTAAATGAGTAATATGTTAGAACGTTTAGATAACTAATTGCATTATATCTTATAAACAGTGACATTTTATATATAGCATTCCTTCTCGAAAGGCCTCATTATGTAATTTCGTACAGGGCCCTAAAAAATCTCATAAGATCATGGGACGGCCCTGCCTGTGATGCTGATGAGCGTTGGGAATGGGCGTTTAGTTTTATCGAGGCATCTGGTATTAAAGTGATCAAAACTTTGTACTCTGTCGATAGGTACTGTAGGCTCTACGAAAGTTACCTTACGAAGGATAAAGTCAAAAAATTACGAAAGATGGATGGATGTGTATCCGTGCACGGCAAAAACTATAGTTTATGCTGGGAGGAACCTAGAGTCGATTATCTTTAAGATTCAAGATATGTGATAGCTAGTCTGGTTACTTCTCTTTTTTTTTTTTCTTCTTTAGTTTATACTTGCTAATAATTTTGAGTATCAAAATTATTATTTTGCTATTGATTATCTTCAATAATATTATGTGAAACATTATGCTCCTATGAAATATTTTGCATGGCACTAATAAGAGTTTTCAACATGGCATATACACTATACTTTCTTAACTTAATTACAATCATTATATCTAATTCTGTAACGTCGTTTTTTTTTTAATATATGTTTTGTAAAAAGCTACTTATGTTGCTGTTATTTTTTTATGTCGCAATTGTTTTTCGTATAATGGTTTTTACCATGAATGTTGAATTAGTTATCTGTATTATAAATGGTTAATTGTCTAAAAATGTAGTATTACTTATCACCGTTTGTAGTTGTTTGTATCATTGTTTGAATCCGATTATTTCGTGCAAATCTTTTCAAATTTTGATTATTCTGCGTATCGATTCTTAAAAATACTTGATTCAATTACCAAAAATACGTCATTCGATATAAACAGAATAATCAAAATTTGAAAAGATGTACACAAAATAATCGGATTCGAACAATGATACACACAATTACAAAAATTGGCAAGTATATATCATACATTTTTAAACAATTAATTAGCCTATTCTACTTAGAAAACTAATTAGTTATCTGAAATGATCATCTATATTGTAAACTGTATTATGACCCCAAATATTATGTATGCAATGCATCAACATATGGTGAGACAGAAAAATTCCACCCTCTGCATGATCGGTCTCTTTCCAAAAACACATTGCACAACCAGTTGAATGTTGTGGTCCATAATTTAACATCATGAAAAACTTCAGCAACAACATATATGTATTTACCAAATTCATCAAATTGTTAATGGTCTGCTTTCGACGTCACATTAGTTAAAATATACATTTAAATTATATAAACACCCTGATAAACTTCTTGATAGTACATATAACTTATATTATATTAAGTAATCTCTAAGGAATTTCAAGTAAGAACATTATAAGACCATGCAAATTTATACTTTAAAACGTGAAATATCGTCTTACGTAACCATTATAGATTCAGTTAGGATTCTAAATGAATGGATGAAGCTAAATTTGTTCCTAAAATAATGATCATCCCCCGTATAATAAGTATAAATTCTTACATTTCATTTCAGTTCGTAAGGAAGAAGAAAACAAGATCAAATCAGTGGGGCACCTGTTTGTAGGTTCACCCCTCTGATTCTTATTCTTCTTCCTTTCAATCATATATTTTCGCATCTTCGTGTTGCATGATCAGATTATCAGTGTAAATTGTCCAATATAATTTTGCTTTCCATTTTGTATTTAAGTTTTCCCCTTTTGAGCAAAACCATTTACCCCCAAAATTATCATTAAGCTATAGATTGATTTATTCAAATTTAAAGGAGGTGGTGTTGTTTGAAAGATTTCGCCGTCAAATTTGAATTTGAGTGGAACCCTAGAAGAGAAAAAAGGCGGGAAAACATAAAAATGTCAAATTCGGTGGTTTGGTCGGATTTACCACCAGAAATGATTGAAACAATCGCGAAAAAACAAAAAAATGGTAAAGATTATGTTCGATTTAGAGGTGTTTGTTCGACTTTTCGTAGCTCCACCCCTAATATTCCTAAGCATTTGCCTTGTCAACTTCCGTGGTTAATGTTACCACGAGGAATAGAGCAAGACCCCGAATCAAAAAATCGAAACTTCTTTAGTCCGGATGACGGTAAAATTCATCAACTTCGCTTACCAGAAGATTTGGATAGCAATCGTCGATGTGGATCATCACATGGATGGCTAGTGATCCTTAATGAAACGCCTTCCATTTCTATAATAAACCCGCTAACACAAGCCAAACAAGACCTTCCACCTTTGTCGTCTTTTCCTAATGTAACAAATTTTGCACCTAGTGATATTGGGAGAGAATACAATATTAGGACTTCGGATGGTGATGTTTATACATGTAATTTGAAAGAAATGCGTGATTCATTTATCAAGAAAGTGGTTTTTTCTTCGAGTCCTTCAAATGAGGATGTGGAGTATTATGCATTGGCGATATTGAATCAAACTGGTGATCTTGCTTATTGCAAAAAGGGGGATGAATGTTGAAAATTTATACATGATGCAAATTCTTATTGTGAAGATGTGATATATTACAAAGGGTGTTTTTATGGTGTGAGTAAACATGGGACGGTTGTGAAATGTGATGTAAACGGGGGTGAGGCTAAAGTATCGTTTATTGAAACCCCGCGACAAGTTGGTGGTGATATGCAATATTTAGTAAATTGGAAAAATGAATTGTTGTTGGTGACTCGGTATACCGAGTTGGAGTTCAACATGGATCAAAATAAACTTGATATTGTGTATAAAACTAATGAGTTTCGAGTGTTTAAGCTTGTTTTGAATGGACCAAAGTGGGAGAGTTTGAGTGCATTAGATGGGTGGGCGTTGTTTTTAGGGGAAAACTCTTCAATAGCGTTATGTGCTTCTGATTTTCCTGGTTGTAAAGGGGATTGTATATACTACACGGATGATTTTTTAGAGTGGAATTACGATGGAGCTGATGGAAGTCACGATTTGGGTGTTTACGATATGGAAAATGGTAGCATAGAAGCTTTACCTTATTATCCAAAAAGCTTTTACAATGGACGCCGATGGCCGCCTCCAATTTGGTTTACTCCTAGTCTACATTAACCGTAATTACTGATCTTGCACCCTTTGTGTTATGTGTAGGCTACTTTTGTGAATTGTGATCAAGATTCTTGGTTCTTTGTGGTTGAAGTTGGTTGTATGATAAATTTGCAAAGACAAGTATGAATTATGTGAAGGGATCATGATTGCTTTTATGGTATATAAGGTCGAAAATTTTGTAAATAATCACAACAATTACTAGACATGTGTTATGTTGAATGTTGAAAGTTCACTATGTCGAGTTTGTGTGTAGCACTTTGGGCTTTTTCTACCATATGTGAAGTTATATGACAGTTTTGTGATGGAATGTTGAGGTCTTTTGGAATATTAGTCGTCTGAAAATGGCCACTATCATGAAAAATAAATTAATCTTGTTTGGACTCTATTATTAGACATGTTTTGAGGCCCAAAATCCGGTTGAACAAGTTTAGCTTTCTGATTTTATGGCCCAAATTTCCTATAAGATAGTGATGGTCTGATAATGTCTTGAAAAATTAAGCCACCCAATAAAGCTTATATTTTAATAAGTTAAGATCAAATGAAAAAAATAAAAAAAAATAAAATAAGAATGATGAGAAATAACTATAACCACACATTAGATATGCATCGATCTGAAGTGTATTTTCTGGTAGTCTATTTCTTAATTTTGCGGTGACCCTTTGATGTGGCCGATTTGATATGTCACCGGTGACTCAGCCTAATCCCATGGCATTGGCCTCTCATGACGACGTTGTTAAAGACTCGCCTTTCTTCTGGGAAAAACTACGTAGTTTCCATAACTTCATGGGCACCAAACTCATGTAATATATCCTCTTTATTTTCCTTGTTTGGTTTTATAACATATTAACATAGCCATTGGTTTTATTCAGTACTTGTTTATGTTTTTTCGCTATAAACTAGTCATCGTTGGTTCACGAGTAAACTATGTGTGTTTATCGTGAACATGGTTTCATTTATGAGCTAAAAGAGCTAGTTTTGACAAGGTTTACTTTTTACTCTTATTCGATCATAAGTTACTCGTTATACATATTTCAAGTTATGTGTGGCTTCAACTATATGTTCTTCGCCAGTGGTAGGCGGTGAGTGGTGACAACTAAAAAATGGAGGGAGGTCAGTACAATTTTTGGATTCTCGTCAACTAAAATAACTGCTTCCTAACTAAGATAGCGATTGTTGTATCAGTATAAAAACACACATTTTCTAAGATCGGAACTCTCTATCGAGCAGTCATGTAAATATACATACTTGTACTAAAAATGCAAACTGTTTGTAAAAATGTTATACATCATTGCTAAGGTATGTACACGTACAAACATTTATTATGTTCCTTTTATAGGTTGTTCATCATTTGAAGCTATTGGGATAATTGAAACAATGTTCGATTATGGTTATTTCGTGAGAATGAAAGTAGATTCTGAGATTCTACATGGAGTACTCTGTCCGCAACATAATGACATTCTTCCAATTGATATGGACTCGACTAGTTCAAGGAGGAAAAGGAAGAGGAAAAAGAGAGATGACCCACACGCCTGAAAACAAATAGAAGTGGCTACAATTTATTCTTTGCGGAAAAAAACATGCCGAAATAAAGTTCAGGTATCCTGAGAGAGAACGAGAGATTAAAAAGATGATCGGTTTTGGAACAAGCTTTCTCTCGAGGATAAAATGGTAAGAAAAAACGTGTTATACAATTCCCTCGTACGAATTTGATGTCGTTGTTAGGGTATATTGGAAGTAATTATATGCAAAAACAGGTTAACAGAAACCAAGGATTTAAGGATGAAGAGAGGTGTCAAAATGAATTGGCTGAATATAAAGAAAAAGGCTTTCACTAAAAGAAAAAAAGGCAAATGTTTTATAAAGGTATCATACTTGTCATCATTTGTTTTTCTGGGTATCGAACAATTTTTTTTTTCTTTCTTATACGGGTATTTATCTTTTAAATTCGGTTTTTTTAAGGTACTAATCTTTCAAATTCGGTCTTTTTGAGGTACTTTTGTGACATTTTTGCCCCTGAAGTTTTAATACTTTTAGGGGTAAAAATGTCACAAAGTACCTCAAGAAGGACGAATTTGAAAGATAAGTACCCGTATAAGCAAAATAAATTGTTCGATACCCTCAAAAACAAATGGTCACAAGTATGATAACTTTATAAAATATTTGCCCAAGAAAAAAAGTTATGATTTCAAATTTGATTTCAGTGAACTGTTATTATTATTATTATTATTATTTTTTTCTTCATTTAACAGCTCAAATGATATGATTGAAAACATGATTCTAATCTAAACACAATGACCAATTAACACTATTATATTAGCCATCAACATTAATCTTCTTTTTCCTATGTGGGATTAAAAGTCTGAAAGCTTTTTATTAAGAAGTGCTTAGATTTACCCTTTGACTCAGGCATAGTTAGTTAGTTACTATCCTAATCAATATGATGTACGTGCTCATTACAGACTACGTATCTTTCAAAGCCAGTCGAATAATTGAAACCAAGTTCAAATAGCGTTATTAAGTGACTGATGCAATTGGCTTCTTACATCCCCAAAGGAGTACTCTATCATCCGTTACTACACAACGCAATCCCGTCATTTCAAACAAGCGATTGTTTTAGAAAAGAGGGAGAATGAAGAAGAGAAACATAGGTGTGACCAAATTTGCCCGAAAACTAAACAAAGCGTTGATATTTAATTCCATTGAATAACTGAAGGTAATCATCTCAAAATGTCAAACTCTAAAGCATTTTCGTTAAGAGAACAAGTTCTTAACCCAAGTTTGTACCAACAAAACTAAATGCAAATTTGTGCCCTTGTATTTTTAATTTTGAGGAATACAATATATGAAAAACTCTCTTCTATATCAATATATACTCTGCTTGAGTGTACAAAGGTAATATATATTTTGTTTTACTTTAATCAAAATCGTTTGCAAAATAACTTTTGAATACTATCATGATTTTTGACATGCAAATTTTCTTCAGCAAACAAAGCATTTATTAGTCCAGCTACATCCGAAGTTGAATCTTTTAGACAAATGCAGTACGTGATTTATTATAGGTAAATCGTATAAAACGTAGGACACTTTAGGCGAGTTTGAATTTTAGATACTCAATTCATTTTTCTTAATTTTAGGTATCCAAGTTGTTTTGTGCAATAAAAGTTTTTTCGACTTTTCTAAAGATGTTAGCGGCCATTTTTTCAGCTAATGGTTAATCATTGTGATGTATCCTTATAACCGAGCTTTTAAAAGTTTTTTCGGCTGAAGTTATGACTGATTATCACTTTCTAAAAGTCGAAAATACCTTATATTGCACAAAGAAAAGTAACTTTGATTCTTAAATTGAGAAAAAAAAAAAAAAAAAAAAAAAAAATTTGAGTATCTAATATTCACATTGAGCTAAAGTGTAATAATTAACTTTCGGAGCGATGTGCCTTTTATTTTATCCATGTCAATTCATTGCTTATTTACTTTAGGTGATATATTTTGAGTTTCTGTTAATGTGTTTGTGTCATTGTGGTGCCACTTTCAAAATTATCTTTACCTAAATTACTGGGATCGAAAGTTAAAATGATTCTCACTTTTAGAAAAAACTATGGTACCTAAATTACTGCTAATTCAAGCAAATGTACTTATCTAATCGTCACCTCTGTATGGTCGTATATTATAGATTGTTTATGTCTGAATGCTGCTAAATGATTGATATATGTTTGTGTCATTGTGTGCAAGTTTAGCGTGTAAAAACTCTATTTTTACAAAAGATCAGCTTTGAAATGCGAGGGGGTCGCTTTGTTTAAACATTTGTAGATGAGGTTGAGTCTATGCATTTTGTTACAAACAACAAAAATTTTGCTATCAAAATTGAATCATGTAGATATGGCAGTTTTTTTTGGATTAAATATCCAGCTGATTAGTCAAGGAGGGCTTTTGGAGGATCTTCCGATTGTTTACATTTGCAAAGATTTAAATTTTCCAATTCTATAACATGGAGCTTTTTTATTATTTTATTTTTTTGTGATCTTTTTACAAACTAATCAACGGACTTGAAACTTAACAAGTTAAGTTCTTAAACATGTTAACCAACAAGAAACAATATGGTATCGACTAGTTCGAGGGTGACTATCGATCACTAGGATTAGTGGCAGGGCCGGAGCCAGAAATTTTTTTAAGAGAAGGCTAAAGAATTTTTATTTTTTGGCCTAACAAGAAATATGACGAAAATAAACAAGCAATAACAAATAAAACAAAATTTCAGCATACAATTTAATCACAAATGAAATTTTTAAAAAACTAAATAAAAAATAAAGTTTGAAAAGATTAAGGGCCTAACATTAAAATAACAAATGAAAACATATTTTTTGATACAAGCAAAGTAAATAAAAAAGAAAGTCAAAAGTACATAAGCTTTCCTTATTCCACACGTCTTCTTCTTTGTCCATTCTTTTTCTAAACATGAAACACGATAACGAACCAGAATGGCTTTTTTAGGCCCAATTCCATCTATTTTTTTGAGGCAATTCTGACTTGTTCATCGGCAACTGATCTAGCACCCATTCTTTAAATATTGCTAATTTATTCACTTGAAATGTTCCAAAACCACAACAAATAAAACCTTCTACAAGACTGAAACGGATTTTTAGGGGAGGAGCTTCTTCTTCGTCCATTCTTTTTCTAAACATGAAACACCCATTCTTTAAATATTGCTAATTTATTCACTTGAAATGTTCCAAAACCACAACAAATAAAACCTTCTACAAGACTGAAACGGATTTTTAGGGGAGGAGCTTCTTCTTCGTCCATTCTTTTTCTAAACATGAAACACCCATTCTTTAAATATTGCTAATTTATTCACTTGAAATGTTCCAAAACCACAACAAATAAAACCTTCTACAAGACTGAAACGGATTTTTAGGGGAGGAGCTTCTTCTTCGTCCATTCTTTTTCTAAACATGAAACACCCATTCTTTAAATATTGCTAATTTATTCACTTGAAATGTTCCAAAACCACAACAAATAAAACCTTCTACAAGACTGAAACGGATTTTTAGGGGAGGAGCTTCTTCTTCGTCCATTCTTTTTCTAAACATGAAACACCCATTCTTTAAATATTGCTAATTTATTCACTTGAAATGTTCCAAAACCACAACAAATAAAACCTTCTACAAGACTGAAACTGATTTTTAGGGGAGGAGCTTCTTCTTCGTCCATTCTTTTTCTAAACATGAAACACCCATTCTTTAAATATTGCTAATTTATTCACTTGAAATGTTTCAAAACCACAACAACTAAAACCTTCTACAAGACTGAAACTGATTTTTAGGGGAGGAGCTTCTTCTTCGTCCATTCTTTTTCTAAACATGAAACACCCATTCTTTAAATATTGCTAATTTATTCACTTGAAATGTTCCAAAACCACAACTGTGACAACCGGTACTTTTCCACTAATATTTTAATAATAAATGTCTATTTATTATTACCAAACTGTTAAACTAAACAATGATACGTTTACGTATTTATTTCGAGAAGCAAACCCGCACGTAGTAGCGTACAACAACTCGACAAAATTTATTTAAACTTATCAGTAAAAGTGAATTTATCACTTCCTTACAATTTCAGACTCCGACAAATAAAAAACGAGAGGTTATCTTGTTTTTCTGAAAAACACGACACCACACGCTTACCGACACCACCGAAGAAACGACTTAAATTTTATAATTAAATTTCGGAGTCAATGACCCTGTTTTTAAATCATTTTTATGAAAACGTTTCTAGAAATATATTTCCTATATTTTTACCAGACCGAGAGATCACATTTAAAATTTTGACTCAACGAGACACGAGATGCACGAAGTAATAATAAAACAAAACCTATTCCTTTTTAATTAAACCTCAAACGCCTCACCTATCCAATTCACTTTTGATATCTTCCATAAGATACAGTATTCTTTTTTTTTCTTTTTCTGCTTTACAGGTGATAAATCACCTATCACCAATGTTTTAAAAACCGGTTTTTTAATCGAACCGGCCAAGCTTCCGTCACCGGTCGAACCGGTCGAACCGCCCAACAAAAAAAAAAAAAAAAAAAAAAAAAAAAGTCAAAAAGTCAAAACCGGTTGAACCGGACCGGTCGAACCGGAAAAACCGGCCAAAACCGGAAAAAACCGGCCGGTTCGCTACAGTAAACGGGACTATAAAAAACCGGGGTTTTTTAAACCGGCCGACCAGCCGGAGGCCGGTCGAACCGGTCGAACCGGCCGGTCCGGTCCGGTTTTTAAAGGTGATACATTGATAAATCACCTATCACTTTCTCCTTTTTCACTTCTCTATGATCCCCTTCCTCAAGATATGAGCACGCGATGGTGACTAATGCTCAAAACAGCCTCCCCAAGAATCAAGAGCAAGAAAGGGGAGTCAAGCTTTCCTTTTTTTTTCGTCTTTTATTCTACCACCGATCCACAGGGAACCACACCAAACTCAACCTTATCACAAGAAAAGTTTTTCTTAAGGGTGGTGATAAAGATTGGCTGTGGTTCTCGCTTGGGATTGGATTGGATCGAGTTGTACTTGGGCTTTATTTTTTTCTTCTGGCCTCCCTCAATTGACACCCCACCCTCTTGTAAGATTTTATTCGAATTTTCCTTCTTAATTCATTGTTAGTGATTATAGTTATATTGGAATCTTGAATTTGGTTTCATGAGGAAACCGATTTTAAATCTTGATTTGCATTTCTTTTTCGTGGATAAAAGCTCTATTAAAACATTTTAATTTAGTTTCGTGTGGTTTAAAAATCATTGAGATGCTTATTGGTGTGGGTTACCCTCGATCTGAAATTTATAACCCATTAGGGTTCGGGTCGACCCAGTTTGGGTCTCGGGTTAAGATTTAACCGCGTGTTAGTCGATTACGAGTATTGGTTGTTTGTATCCTTGTTGGGTTGATTTACGAGACACCACAAGGGCGTGTGTGTGCTCGCTTGTGTTTAGTTTTTCGGTCTGACAAACAACACCCACGTAGGGTGTATTCGTTTTAGTCGAGAGCCAGTTCTCAGTCATGGTTGGACTGACATGTGCTTATTTTAGTAAGCTCAAGTTGCGTTTGATTTTGATGTCAAAATATGAAAGTAAGCGTGTGATCGGTTATGTTGTCTTTGGTTCAAATTAGAGTAAATCGAGAGGGGGCATTGATGTTGTTGTCGTTGATTATGTTTGAGTTGGTTTGCCCTTAGTCTAACAACAAACACCACAAGTGTGGTCTTCGGCTCAACAAACAACACCAGGAGTGTTGGTTTGGGTTGCTCAAAAGCACAAGGGTGCGTCCTGTTTATGTCCTTTTTTTTGTCATCATAAGTGAGCTTGGTCGAGCTAATAATTCTTTCCTAGTTTGTTTCCAGCACTTAGGGTGCGTTTGATCTTTGGTTGCCTCGGTTTAGCAACGACACCAAAGGGTGTGCTCATTTGATTTTGTGACGAAAGTGAGTGTGATGTTACTGAATATTCAAAAGTATATAGATTGTGTTTTGTTTGTTGCAGTAAAGTATGGTAATTCTGTATTGGATTTTCGTTTCATACTGGGTGCGTTATGGGTTAGCTAATTATGGGCCGAAGCCCAATGAATTTTAAAGGGTGCGCTTGATCTAAAAGTCCAAATGTGTATTGTAAATTTTGTCAAAAAGAAACATATACCACATGTATTTAATATGCTTTTTGATCATGGGAAAACTTGACTAACGCAAAATTAGTGGTAAGTACAGTTATGTATTTTGGGATCAAAATTGATATTGAACAATTTGGACAATTAGATATATATATATATATATATATATTAAACTTGTAACAAACCTAAACATTCCATCAACGTATATTAAACTAATAACGAGTTGTTAGTCACAAACTTGTCGGGAATATTATTTTGAAAAATTTAGATTTATATTAAAGTCACTTGACTTGGAAGCATGGTATAAATGGACGCAACATGAGTTATAAAATTTCTAAAACTCATACCTTATAATTCACAAACCATTTATCTTATAAAACCCGACAATAATCGGAACTTGTAGTTTTATTGACATGATAACATTTACCATGTAATATACTAATTTAAGTTTCCTTTAAAAACTTAAATTACCTTTTTACAACTTTATTGATTTTTGCCGAACTATTGAGATCATTGGGAAAACACCGAAAACATATTAATTGACTCATTTTGTCGACATTCTCCTTTGTCACTATTTTTCCTTGACTTCGTTTGTCATTTCTTTCTCGACTCAAGTTCTCGTCCGTACTTGTCTCGACTATGTCGATTCTCTATTCCTTTTTGGCGTGAGTATTCTTGAGTCTATACTATCTTACCACCACACGAAACGTTAAATCTAAACTTTTTACAAACTTTGTTACGAGTAATCCACGAAAACTAAGACGCTTGTCTTTTCATAACTTTTTACTTTTCGAGACGTATTCTGAGATGACTGCATATATACTAGGTTGTGCCGAGCCGGCACCGTTATGCCTGTACCCTCGACCTCGTTAGGTTTTGCTCTTGATGCCAGTTGTGACCACTGTGATATTTTTGCGTTGCTGCAAGCTAAGGTGAGTTCATGGCCCCTACTTTTACTTGTTTTACAACTGTTTTGGGGGAGAATACATGCTCGTTTTTAATTAAACTTTATGACTACTTATTTGGAAAATGCAAACTATTTACTCCTTATTTGACTGTTTGGCTGAAATACTTGAATGTTCACTAGACTGCATTATATGTACACATAACACACACATTGACCAGGGGTACTGGACGAACACATATAACGGGACCGGGTGTAACGGTCACATGATCGAGCGAAATGGTCACATGACCGGGTGTAACGGTCACATTACCGAGTGTAACGGACATACTACCAAGTGTAATGGTCATTACGAGTGTACCGCTTAACCAAACAATATATTACTTCTGTTTACCAAGAACAAATCTTATTTGGCAGTGGGTTGTAAACACACAGGTTACAAGTCTTGTATGGGCGGGACTTGTGACTGAGTGGATTTACAATTCCTTTGCCGGGAAATCGTTATTCAAATGCTTTACATTTTTCACTAAAACCTATGAACTCACCAACCTCGTGTTGACACTTTAGCATGTATTTTCAGGTTTAAGGCGATAATCTAGTTATGAAGACTTTTGGCATGGCATGGCATGGTCATAGAAGACTCTGATATATTTGGGACCACTTGAAATCTTTTATGGGCTTATATTTCCGCACTATTTTTGAAATGTTGTAAACAAATCAGTTTTGAATATGAAATCTATTTTAAATGGTTGAGGTAAAACCATTCTTTATACTTTGTGTTGTGATACCAATTTAGTAGCACCCAAACATGTATGCTTCCGCTAAACCAAATTTGGGGGTGTTACAACAACAAATAAAACCTTCTACAAGACTGAAAAGGATTTTTAGGGGAGGAGCTTCTTCTTCGTCCATTCTTTTTCTAAACATGAAACACCCATTCTTTAAATATTGCTAATTTATTCACTTGAAATGTTCCAAAACCACAACAAATAAAACCTTCGACAAGACTGAAACGGATTTTTAGGGGAGGAGCTTCTTCTTCGTCCATTCTTTTTCTAAACATGAAACACCCATTCTTTAAATATTGCTAATTTATTCACTTGAAATGTTCCAAAATCACAACAAATAAAACCTTCTACAAGACTGAAACTGATTTTTAGGGGAGGAGCTTCTTCTTCGTCCATTCTTTTTCTAAACATGAAACACCCATTCTTTAAATATTGCTAATTTATTCACTTGAAATGTTCCAAAACCACAACAAATAAAACCTTCTACAAGACTGAAACTGAGTTTTAGGGGAGGAGCTTCTTCTTCGTCCATTCTTTTTCTAAACATGAAACACCCATTCTTTAAATATTGCTAATTTATTCACTTGAAATGTTCCAAAACCACAACAAATAAAACCTTCTACAAGACTGAAACGGATTTTTAGGGGAGGAGCTTCTTCTTCGTCCATTCTTTTTCTAAACATGAAACACCCATTCTTTAAATATTGCTAATTTATTCACTTGAAATGTTCCAAAACCACAACAAATAAAACCTTCTACAAGACTGAAACTGATTTTTAAGAGGGGGGGGGGGGGGGGGGCGCAAATTAAGAAAATACCTAAAAAATTCAGAAAATATAAACAACAAAATTTTCCGGTGGTCCGCCTCTGATTAGTGGGCAATCTGATGTGCTCGTACTGCGCAGAGTGATTACATCGTGGGCCAGAACTATTTTGTTATGGGTTTTATTTATCGAGGGTTTTTTTTTTATTTGGCTGTAAGCAGTGGCGAACTTGAAATTTCGCTCGCCAGGACGAAAAGTTACTTGACTAAAAAAAATTCCCTATCGGTAAATTATTTTCGGGTCGGCGATCCGGATCGGGTCGGGTCAATAATGTTCCGGCCAAAAAACGTTCGAAAAAAACTTATAAGAGTCTAAACCAGTTCAAAACAAAAGTACAAAACAGACTCAAAAGCGCACAATATGGTCTAAACCAACCCAAAATGTTTTGAAACTAGATATTATTATAATAAAGCGTTGTTTCTTACAAAAAAATATAAGTACCTCATAGAAGAATCACAACTCAGCTGGACGAAAACTAATACATATAAACTTTTTTTAGGAAAATCGGAAAAATCGGTACCTCTAGGCGAAAATACTGCCAGGACGAACGCCCACCCTCGTGCACTCTAAGCTGCGCCCCTGGCTGTATGTTTTAAGTGATATTGTGTTTGAAAGTCGATGAAGAACATAAGTGATTATAAACAGTTACAACAACATAACAAAAGAAAAATAATAAGACCTCATCAATAGTTTCAAGATCTTAATTAACTTTGTTAATCTCAACACATGTGATCCAGTTCTGTAATATCATATTATCATAGCTGCTAAGCTAGCAACACTTCTGTACTAACATTATTATCTAAACATACCATATACAAGTAATTTACCTCAGAATTTTCTATTGAATCTGAAACCAAATTTTTATTTATTTATTTATTTATTTTAATGCCATACTTCAATGGCTCTACCCTTGAAAGTGTACAAATCATCGAGGTGAAATTTATTCTTGCAAACAGTACTTATTTTTGTCACTGTAGTGCAACTTATAAATCTATTGTTGCCCACAAAACTATAGCTCAATCACTCAACTGTAAAAAGTGTTACTCATTAGTAGTAAATAAAAAGTTTGTAAAAGGTATTCTGTATTATTTTATATACATTTTTGAAATGGTTGGTAGTGCAATAAATGTTAGAGATCGGGTAAGGGTTGTGATGATAATTTGGATATTTTCTCAAATTGTGTAAGATCATTTTTCGTATAGAGTATTTCAACCCTATTGATTATCGGGATAATTCAAGAAGAATATTTTGTTTCTAGGCACAAGGAACAAAGAAAAACAGAGAGAATTATGTGTTTTGATATGTATGGAAGAGACCAGATATGTCTGTTATAAAAACAGACATCTTAACAGTTAGATGGTGGTTAAAACACAATTGTTCACCAATAGGCATGTTGGTTGGGTTTTTGGCGAGAAAATATGTTAAGTCATTTTTTTTGAACGACGGATATTATTAAAAGACTAGCAAGGAGCTAAAAAGTTACAAGATACGGGTTTTTAAGCCAATAAATCCAACTAAATGAAGCCTTACATCTATATCGACACCAATTGAAAGAACGGGCCACCACATCATCAAAAAGCGTCACCTTCGAAGGAAGATACTGATACGAATCAAATAAGTCCTTTAATACCTAATATAGGTATTTCGATCAAAAATTATTTGTAAGGAGGAGAGAAAGATACTGATACGAATCAAAATACCTAAGTATAATGATAAGTTTAGATCTACCGGATGTCGTTCAAGGAATGATGAATTTGAAAAACGCGTTTAGTTTACAGTTTATGCTTAGTTATCTTTGATTTTTGGGGTTTTGATTAATATTAAAATGGAAGCTAAAAGGAAGCAAAGGCAAATATAGCTAAGAAACAACTACTAACGACGGCAAATATTATTTTAGACTAAAATCTTCAACTAAACCCCAAAAGCTTGCAACTTTATTTATTAAAAAGTTAAAATTTGATTTTTAAAAGAAAAAATACTATTAAAATCGTATAAAGTTTCATTCAGCATATTAGGAGTGTACTCTTTTTGTTTGGTCCATGTTTCATGGGAGATATTATTCTCTTTGTGGACTGGCCATATGTTGCAGTGTGTTTGCAAATTGGTTTGTGTGTTATTGATGAAAAGTAAGGGTGCGTTTGTTATAATGGTGTGGCATCAAATAATGAAAAACTCTATTTAAAGGTTTGGCATCTAGGAATGGATTAAAAAGTGGGCTGTAGGATTTCTAATACGAGTAGTAAATTTTATCATTCCATATAAGACATGTTTTGAGTGTCACATATTTTTTCGTCAGAGGTAGGTCTTGTTGATTTATCTATTTTTGTAACATTAAACTTTAATTATTTTTTCTATTATTTATCCAATAATGATATATATATATATAATATATTTTTTCTCCCCACCTACATCAAATCTAAATTTTAATTTTAATACAAATTTAAATTAAAATTCAAATCTCAATCCTAAACTCATATACAAACCAAACGGCCCTAAATCTTAGTTTGTATTATTAGTTTTGTGAGAATAGTAGTATTTGGTTGTATTTTTTTCTTTTGGGTAATTTTTTTAGTTATCTTGTTTAATTGAGGAGGGATGCTATATATATATATATATATATATATATATTATATATATATATATATAGGGAGACTTTCTTGTGAGAACCATCTTATCTGCGAGAACTGACAGAACCACCAAAAACATACATGCACGCCTTCAATAATTGTATTTTTGCACATATGTTCTAAAAACAACATATATGTTTTAAAAAAAACATGGTTGTTCTAAAGAATTTGATAAGAAATTGGAAATACAAAATTTTTCTTTGAAGGTGTGCATGTTTGTTCTTATAAGGCGTGCAATGACAATATTGCGGCCGTGTGTAAGGTTTTTGTGAAAAAAGATGATGAGTTCATGATGATATTAAAGAACATAGGTGGATACTTACGATTATTGATGATTTGTATGTATTTTTATTTTATTTTAAAAGGCGTGCATGTATGTTTTTGGTGGTTCTGTCAGTTCTCGCAGATAAAATGGTTCTCGCAAGAAAGTCTCCCTATATATATATATATATATATATATATATATATATATATATATATATATATATATATATATATATATATATATATATATATATATATATAGGGGCACTTTCTTACGAGAACCATCTTATCTGCGAGAACTGACAGAACCACCAAAAACATACATGCATGCCTTCAATAATTGTATTTTTGCATATATGTTCTAAAAACAACATATATGTTTTTAAAAAAAACATGGTTGTTCTAAAGAATTTGATAAGAAATTGGAAATACAAAATTTTTCTTTGAAGGTATGCATGTATGTTCTTATAAGGCGTGCAATGACAATATTGCGGCTGTGTGTAAGGTTTTTGTGAAAAAAGAGGATGAGTTCATGATGATATTGAAGAACATAGGTGTATGCTTACGATTATTGATGATTTGTATGTATTTTTAATTTATTTTAAAAGGCGTGCATGTATGTTTTTGGTGGTTCTGTCAGTTCTCGCAGATAAGATGGTTCTCGCAAGAAAGTCTCCCTATATATATATATATATATATATATTATATATATATATATATATATATATATATATATATATATATATATATATATATATATATATATATTTTCGGGGTTCTATATATATTATTGCCTTTCTAAAAAAAAAAAAATCTAATATATTTTGTAATTTTATTATCAAAAAGGAGTTAAAAAATGTTTAGAAACTAAATAAATGGTCAGGAAACAATATTAAGCTATTTTCTTAAGTAAGCACTTATGAATCTTTGAACTCTTAATAAAGATCTAATACACTTTTTATTTGATTTTCGAATTAATAATAGAATGAAAAGGGAAAATACTGAATTTATTATTATAAAGAAACTCGTAGAGTTTGAATCTTTTTTTTAACCATGGTTTTCGAATTTTTGGCCAACTAATCCACGGGGTTTGAACCCACCACCACACAGACTCAAACCAGGTAAAGCCCTCTATTTTCAGGAGGTTGACATGACCACTTCAAGGTTGTTTGCACCTAACAAGAATTGAACTTGAGACCTCACACATTTTAGAGTGATAGTCACAAGCCCTTTTGCCACTTGGCGGAAATGTGTAAGACTGATGCTAATGGTGAATTTATTGTGGTCACCCTTGCCACATCAGAGCCAACCCAGCTTTCTTTCTCCAAGAATACACACAGACCATAAACAAGTAGTAAGACGATCACAACCACAACAAAAAACATACCCGAAATAAATAAAATAAAAACTTCACACACACAAACACAATTCATTGGTATGATCGGCTGACATACCATTACTTCATTTTAAAGGGGGGGACGAGGTCTGCCTTGGTCGAGCTAGGGGGACACTGTCGGGTTGTGGGTGGTCGGGTGCTTGTGGTCTCCCATTTGCATTAGTCTTAAAATCTGACTCTCGTGCTCTCCTCCTTAAAATAAACCTCGAACTGAAATTCTGACCGTTGGACAAGTGGGACTCCAAGTGACAATTTTGTTTAGGGTTTAGGTTTTCAAGCATTAGTGTTCATTATATAGTATTTGCATAACTTGGTGAACAAGTTAGAAGCCCTACCCCCCCCCCCCACACAACAAACCTCTATAAAATCATCAACCCCGTGTTTCATTTTCACCATCAAACAAGTCCGCAGCCCATTTTTTTTCTTAACAAGCAAGCTCATGGAAATAGTGGTGACTCTTCACGACGGCTTTGGTCTAAAAGAGTCCTCACTCTCTTCAAACATGAAACCATACACCGTTATCTACATTGAAGGCTATCCCGGAATGTTTCGAAGCATTACTGATAAAAAAAATGGTTCCAATCCTGTTTGGGATGTTGCTTTCAAATTCAAGTTTCAACCACCTTTGCCTATCGATGCAGTTGTTGTCTTCGAGATTTGGCATCGCTCCTCGACTAAAATTGACAGATGTATGGGCAAAGCCAGAATTCCTCTCCAGTTCCTCTCTGGTGTTGCATTTTCCAACAGGGTTTGCCACGCCGTTCATTTATCAAACGGGGTGGTTATGGGTGGAATTAACATTTCTCACAAACACAACATTATCAGCCCATCTACTGCTCCAGCCAGTGTTCCAGCCATTGAGATTTCAAATGACAGTCCTCGACCTTCACGTTTTTCATTCGAAACCATAAGATGCTTAGCAGATTGCTTTACAGTGGTCCAAGGTGTCACAGAATTGATATCTGACTGTAACTGTTCCTAGGGCCGGGCACGCGTGTGCTTCAGATTAGCTTGTTATTTACTTTGCATCTTGGTTGTATCAAGTAAGTAGTATACTTGAGCACAATAATTGAATGGGGTTCGGTTAACTAGAGTCATGTTTATTAATTTTATAAGTTGTTTTAATCGTTTCTGGTCATGCATATCAATTCTTTTGAATTTGAGATTTTAAATCTAATGCATGGCAAAAAGAAAGGCATGTTGAACTCCAAGTTATCTCCATGTATATATTTATATGACAACAGAAAGGCATGTTCGACTCACTTTTGTGGTGGTAGACTGGTAGTTAGTGGCGTGTACACATTTTAGTTGGTTGTATTAAGTACTTAGTTACTACTATATGTATTCCAGAAGTACTCGAGATGGTGAGGTTGTAATTGAATTGTGTGGTTTGAGGTGCTCTGCCATAATTGTGTTAATATATGTGGTCAGGTGATCTTGTTGGTAGGCTGGTTTGTAAAGGACGGTTCGACTGTTCGAGGTAAAATAGTGGTCGTATTAACAGGTTGTTTGTAGATGGTGGCCGGTTCAAATTCATACCATTATGTTCGAGTTCGTAATTTGACATCTTCTTTTCACTATCTCTCATTGTAGTATTTATACCATTGACCATAAGATGTTATGTTGTGTAACTTCTCACTTTAAGACACAATATTTCAATAAGTATGAATATTGTTTTTTAGGAAGAAACTCCTCTAAACATACGATAGCTCGATCATTTTATGTTGATGCATGGTTTTGAATGCAAGCATATATAACAAGATTTAATAGCAACTCGAACATATGAAATATATGCGTGCAATGATCGTTGTTCGCTACATTTGAACGTTCTAGTGGTGTCTTAAAATGTAGCGAACAACGATCATTGCTCGCATATAGCATTTCATATGTTCGAGTTGCTATTAAATCTCGTTATGCTTGCATTCAAAACCATGCATCAACATAAAATGATCGAGCTATTGTATGTTTAGAGGAGTTTCTTCCTAAAAAACAATATTCACACTTATTGAAATACTGTGTCTTAAAGTGAGAAGTTATACAACATAAGTCATAACATCTTATGGTCAATGGTATAGATACTACAATGAGAAGTGATAGTGGAAAGAAGATGTCAAATTACGAGCTAAATAAAGATAAACATAAAGATGTCAACTTAACACAATGTTGTTTCATTGATTCGAAATTTGGAAATGTTTGTCGGAAATATGACTTTTGTTGTTGTTAAATTATCTAGTGGCACTTATCCTTGTAGTGAACTTTGTCAAAAAAGTTAAGGTTCTTACTTAAAAAGCATTTGTTTAAAAGAATCAGATTATCCGAAACCAATGGTTAAAAGTGAATGCTCTAGAAGAAAAATTAATTATCTTGACATCATTAAAACCATAATTCATAAAAGATTTGTACTTACCAACAGGCTTGTGGTGTAGTGGCTATCACTTACTCAGTTAAGTGAGTAAGTGTGAAAGTAGTACCGGTTTGGGTGACCGAACCGGGAAGTCTTCACAGTTATGCCACAATGCTCTGTTGGTATCAGGCAATGAATTTCTATCCCGATGTGGCTTAGGGTTCGAACCAAGCCGAAGCCCGGTTTTCATCTGGCCGTTACTTCAGCAAGTTAATCTTGTGTGAAGGCGGTACGATTTCCGGGGGGGGGGGGGGGACGTCGTTGAATCCCCATGGCCAGCGTGGGCCCAGTTAAGACAACATAGTCTGGCCAGTGGTGGATGAGAGCTCACCGGTGAGGCGGGTGCGAAGTCTTATCCAAATTATTAAGAAATTCGCCGTTAAAAAAATAAATAAATAAAAGATTTGTACTTAAACAGTTAAGTCATGACCTATACATACACAAATTAAATCTTGGCTTTACGGTACAACCACGCTAAACTTTTACTTCTTCTTTTTTCTGACAATTAATTACGCACATAGTATCTGTTAGAATTTAATAAACATGACAAGTTCATATATTAAACACATAATCATCACACACATGCGGAAGTGTAGGATCAATTTAACACATAAAAAATTAACCGAATAATAAAGTAAACGTACCTTTGATTCTATCTAAACAAGAATCAACTTCAATAAACCTTCAATCAAGATCAAGAACCCTAATTAGGGTTTATAATTGGATTAACGAATTACCCCTTACCATTTTGTAATTCAATCCAAGATATTAACTATAGTGAGTTAATACCACGTTCTTGTACAACGTACTAATACCAGATTGATGTAAATGCTAGTTTAATAAAACACAAAACAATTTTGTTTTTGGAAAAATAAAGTCGAATACCTCTTGAAGGTTTCGGCCGATTGGAACACAAGGAAAAGAGAAAAATAATTTTAGGGTTTAATGTGTGTACAAAAGTAACAAAACAATGAACCCTTGTGTTTGTTTTTATAGGATGACAAAACTTTGGGAACAAGTTAGGGTTTGGGTTTGGGAAGCCCATTGCCGATCGGATCTCAACCCACAAAGGGGTTCTAGATCTTTCTTGTTCTCTATTTTCCATGTATAATTCTTTCATTTTATTATTTAACGACCGTTAGTCAATTACCGTTAATTACTTAACGCTCGTTATCATTTTTTGTAATTAATAATTAAATATAACTTTTTATATTAAATTATTAAACATTAATTCTTCATACGTAAAGTGTGCAATCCCGTGGTTTCAAGTTCGATTCTAGATATACACATATTAAATATTGTCCATAAACTAACAGCTCCCACTTGGACATATCTTAATAGTGTAATGACATTGGTTAACGTCTAGCAACACGCTAATGCCCCCAGTACAACTCGAGTAAGGTCTCCTGAAAAAACCTTTTGATGATTCATCATCATACTTATCCTTTTGTTACTAATACTATGTTAATAAATATATGGATCTTAGTCATTCTTTAATTAACTATTCTGTTTCTCGTTGTTTATGATTGAGTAAGATTAGCAAATCGTCTGAACGTATTTCAGATAGAACTTGGGCGTGGTCACACAAACATCTTTTCAACCCTACGAGGGGCCCAATAGTATTAAACTTCAAAACAAATTCCCTCTTGACTACGAGCATAACCCATGAAGTTTGCAACACCCTGAAAACAATCCTTATAGCTACCAGTAATGTATAGCAGTAAATTGCTTCACAGAAATGCACTACATCCATGACAGTTATCTGGTATCTCAAGTCTGAGGATAACTATATTCATGATTTACTTGATGACAAGATCCATAAAGTAAACTCATGAAGTTGGGATATATAACGACCTGAAAAAAATCCGAAAATATCATTTGAGCGTTTAGATTCGAATATAACCTAAAATCCGATATAGCTTTGAACATTTGGGACGAATTTAACCTAAGATGTGAACTACATGTTATGAAGGAAAAACTATAAAATGAAAACCCCTAATCATAAGATATTATAAAATCGACCTAACCATTGTTCCAAATAAACATCACACATTTACAAGTTATATGGGCCGATACATGTTTTATTTTTGTACACAACATTAGCTAAGGTATGGGCCATATTAATTGAAAGTTTGAAATGGAAATAGTCTTCCCTTAGCTCCACAAAACTCGGCCTTTCAGTCCATGAATTCCCTAAATTCGTTTCTCAGATTACACAACCGAATATCCATTTTCCCTCTCACACAAAAACTCTAAGAACTACAAACGATCAGCAGCCCATTTGTCTCTCAAAAAAATCAGAAGGTACGCAAAGAAGAGGTGATCGAATTGGTGTGGTGATCTTGTTCCTTCTCTTTGTCTTGTTCCAGCCCTAAGGTACCCTTATAATCATCTTCATGATCTTCTTGATTCAAGTATATGATACATATACATATAGTTATGAGAAGCCAACCTAATGTAGTCGTTATGACCGGATCTACACACACTCCTTGTGTTATATGAATACTTTGAATGATGTCCAGTCTAGCACGCGAAATTTACTAGCTAGCACTTAGAAGATTTGTTTGTTTGTGTTTTGTATTAACGAATCAACAAAGAATGAACAATGAACAATATACTTCAACTTCAACGGTTCAATATTATTAATGAATAATACGAGTGATCTCCTATCACTAGGGTTTACAACCTTGAATCTTAACAAAAACTAAAACACAATCGTACCAAACTTTAACCTAGGTAATCCTTTTATAAACTAAGGATTCCTTTACAAGATAACTATCAACCTAACATTATAAGATATACATTAAATCTTTTCTATAATTATCTTCACACGAAATCATAAACAATACAAACTTCTTCATTCACCAGTACTAACTGCTTATGTCTTCAAAACTCTTCAGCAATACTAACTTTCATCTTCAACCGTACTAACTGCTATAGCTTAATTTCCTAACAATCCTCCCCTAAACTTATGATTTCTATCCAAATCACTAAGTTTCTTCAAATTAAGCTTCTTCTTCTTAATGTGGAAAATTCTTTCAAACATCTATCACATCAGTCACTTTAGTCTTTGACTTTTCTTTGCTCTGCAAGGTTGAAAATCTTTGTAACTAACAAGTCTGCCATCTCAGAGTCTTCTTCAACCTTGAGTCTTCCTTGTATCATAGCCATTAACACAAATGATCTGAGTGGATAGTCTTTTTCCACCAACATATAGATTTCTATCCCATCTAGAGTAGAAACTCTATGTACTCCACACGATTCAAACAAATACCAATACACATCTTTAACTTGTGCTTCAAATCTCCACATTGACTCTCCACTATCAGGTTCATAGATTCTCTTCTACTGAACCCATTATTCTTTGTCTTTGTCTTCAATAGGATCTTTATCTCTGAATCTCTCTTTTACTAAGCTCCATAGTTGATTAAGATCTTCTCTGTCAAATCCTTTGAGTAAATCTTCAAACAATTGTACCTTTCAGAAATATCACCAAGTCTGATTATCTTCCATCATTTCATTCTTCCATCAGTGAACACTTCCCAGTCAATGATTGGATGTTTTACTTGTAAAGGTTTGATATAAGAAGATTCTGGAACAATCATCATCATGCTTTTGATATTTTCATTGGTTAACCCTTCTTCTTCAGACTTTTGTTTCTTTGCAGCATCAGATTCAAGAACCTCTGGTTGTCTTTTCTTTTTCCTTGTCATGTCCTCTCTGATTTGCATATGTTTCAAAGAATTTCCTTTCAATCTCAGCATCTGTCCATCCAGTAAAGTCACTCATCTTGTAATTAGCTTGATTCTTCAAATAGTGCTTCATGAAATTGAGTTTCTCCTTCCTGGTAGGTAACTTGGTCTTGTAACCAGACTTTTGCCTTTCTCTGATTCTGTGCATTAAGTTACTCCAAGTAGCTTCTTTATTTGTCTTCAAAATAAATTCTTTGAGCTCCTCTGACTTTTCTTCTTCATTTAACTCCTGATCATTAAGAATCATCACACCATGAGCTTTTATAATACAATCAGAATCTAACAAGTATTGAAGTTGCTCATTAAACTCTTCTTGATTAAAATCTTCAGTTCGTGTTCTATCCATGAAACCAGCTATGTTCTTTTCATCATCAGCAGCCATTTTCCTTGCTAATTCCTCATCTTGAGCAATCTGAGCTTTCTTAGCTTCTTCATCAGCCAAACCTTTTTCTATCATTTCCCTTGCAACTTCTGCATCATGATCTATCTGAGCTTGAGTTTTTGGTTTTAATGTCTTGAGCCTTTCAAGTTCTTGAGCTGCTTCCTCTTCCTCTTATGTCATAGCTCTTTTACCTTTGTCAGCTCTTCTTCTTTCATAAACTAGCTCAGCTGAGAATGTGTACCACCAGCAGTTGGAACTGCTTGATGCTCTGTCTCAGCAGTTGGAACTGCTTGATGCTCTGTCTCAGCAGTTGGAACTGCTTCAACAGTCTGAACTTTTTCTGCTTCATGGGTATCAGTCTGAACTGCTTCAAGTTCTTCTTCTGTGATATCTACATTACCAGAACCTATATCAAATTGTTCTTCTTCCTCTTCATTATGCCTCCCCTGAGAACTTGATCCATCTTTGTCTTTACCAAATTTCCTCCCCTGTTTGGAAGAATTTCCACCATCAGCATCATCTGAATCATCTGAGTCATCACTAGAAGAATCATCATCCAATACCATTCTTGCCCTTTTCTGCTTGAGTTGATCTTTCAGCTTTTTCACCTTTAAAGATAACCTGTTAAAAATTTTAGCCAAATTCTCCTTGTGTGCTTTGAGCTCATCCTTGGTGCTTGCAAGATCTGTCTCCAAACTTTCAACGTTGGCAACTAACTTGGTACATAATTCCATCAATGCATTTTGGTTAGAACTACCCTCATCACGTCTAGCTGTGTGACCTGCTAGGAGAGGTGAATCATGGGGAAAGGATCTAGGAATCACTCTATGTGTTTCCCTTCTCCTATAAGTGATACGTAATTGAGATGGTTGGGTTCTTTCAAGTACTTGAGTGGATGTGTGATGGGGATCAGTTGGAACTGCTGAACCTTCACCCAACTCAGTTTGAAGCATTTGAGGAAACAATGGAACTGGTTCCCCTTGAAAAAGCCTACTAGCCATAGCCATATTTTGAAAAACTTTTGATTGAAGGCTAGGAGTAGCAAAAATTTTAGTTGGTTTTGTAAGCAGGCATGTCTTTTTATTCAAAAGTGTTTGAACAAACTTGGGATACATTAGAAACTTTGTTTTGCTCTTAACATTAGATTCCATACCCTCAAAAATAAATTTTGAAAAGTTAAAAACCTTGTTTTTAGACAAACAAATGAGAGCAATAGCAATATTGCTACTGAACTGCTCCCAAGCAGTCTTTTTAGGACTTAAACAATGTAAAAGGGTATGTATCAAAAATCTCCATTGAGGTGAGAAACATCCTTTTTGAAAAGTTAATTTATGTTCAGATGTATCATACCCCATTTTGGTAAGTTCTTCCCATATTTCAGTGTTGTACATTGTGTTAATACCATCTGAGTCAT
This sequence comes from Artemisia tridentata subsp. tridentata, assembly GCA_021014915.2. Taxonomy (NCBI): domain Eukaryota; kingdom Viridiplantae; phylum Streptophyta; class Magnoliopsida; order Asterales; family Asteraceae; genus Artemisia; species Artemisia tridentata. The sequence goes on from CP139504.1 coordinate 410,077,106, forward strand.
TTAATTTAAGATGTCTCCTAATTATAGACTCGGTAACAACAAAGGATACACCATCCACTTCAGAATGAATTTCTAAGTCTCCATCTTCACTAGTCAAGACAGTAGCATTCTGCCAGAACTGTGTGATGAGCGAGACATAAAGAGTAGGAGAAACAGTCAGGGAATACCTTATGTGAGAGTGGTTGAGAAAGTCCACAATCTCATAAAATTTTGGTCCATCTCCATCCTCTGTTTTCTCAAGAAACGCAACCTGATTATGACGTTTAACAAATTCCAATCCAGCCATTTTTAGTGATGAAAAATGAAAGATTATAGCAATACGATGATCGTTTAAATTGGAATTGAGGTTTTATGTAGTCGTTTGGGGTTTATAGGAACTGTTTAGGGTTTTGCGAAATATGCGTATGAGATAAATTATCTTTAGAAATAGAATACATGAATTTATGGTAAAAAGATAATTATCGTCTAGAAAAATCCCTATAAGTACCTTAAAAATAATGGTTTTACCCCAACGGCTAGAAATTTAATTACTGACAGGTTTTTACAACGGCTAGTTGAGCCGTACTAACTTTGTACTAAACGTACCAACTGTTGAAAAATTTTGTTGAGCCGAATGAACTTATTGAAAAGGATTTTAAAAATACCATGGCTCAAACATAGTTTTTAGCAAACTATCAGCTATCAACGGATTTGATATGTCTTTACCAATAGCTGTTTGCTTTGGACTAGCCAACTCTTCACATTTAGATATGGTGAGCTGATAACCATACAATTTTTGGTAAATTGTCAACCATCAACGGATTTGATTAGTCTTTACCAGATACCGTTTGCTCTGGACTAGTTGATTCTTATGTGGGTTAGACATGGTGAACCAATTATCATTTGTTGTGTGCAAAGATCATACACTCAGCTTCAAATCACCATCACAGTCCAAAACATATAGCATTTAATTCCATGATGCTTTTCATTCATAACCTGCAAGTGTTAGTCCAAAAACAAAGAAACAAGCCACAAAGAACTTGTCTCACAATATAAAAGTATATGACTAACAATGTACATAACAAGAAAAAATAATTTCCTTGTGGTACCCAAGCCAACACAGACTTAGGCTTTCCTCTTGCATCAACATAATTCATTCTTTTCAAAACAATTTTAGCACCATTGGGTTTGATGGGTCTCCAAACCCAACATGCTGATGCATTCACACCATTGCCCATATTTCCCTTAGCAGTGTTTTTATTAACACCAGTACCAGTTACCCTGCTTGCAGTTGGAACTGCTGGCTTGGTAGTTGTTACCTTAGGTTTCCAAACTTGGTTTGTTACAACTGCTTTGTGATGAAAGGGTCTATTAACAGTTTTTGGTGCTGGTGTAAAAACTGGTTTTGCACCTTGAACTGTTGGTCTTGGGTTAACAGGTCTAATAGGTCTGACAGTCTAAACTGCTGGTCTAGCAGTATGAACTGCTTTGGGTCCAGACCTTAAAAGAACTGATCTAGGTATCATTCTAGTGTTTTTTGGGTGAGTGGGAGGTCTAACAGTGTTCACCCTAGGACTTGAATACCTATTTACCCATTTATCACAAAAGGCTGCAAGATGGTCAAAACTACCACACGATTAACAAGCTTTCCTATAGTAGACAAAATCATCCCCTAATTGATGAGATTTGAGGTCATTCCAATTCCTTTGGTTACCTCTTGGCTTGTTTGTGGTTCTATACATTTCTGCATACCTAACTGTTGGTCTAAAAGGTTTGGCATTTAATCTAAGCCTAACAGTCTCAGGTTTAACCATCTTTGGAACTTTTGGTTCCTCCACTTTAACACTAACAGGCTTAACCACAGCCTGATCATCCTCATCATCAGAAGTCCATTCCTCAATGGTTGGAGCATCTGAGTCCTTAGCTGAGGACCTATCAGAAGACACCTTGTCCTCAGATAGTGATTTATCACTAGCACTCTCATACACAGGTTTATCAACTACACTCTCTTTAGGTTGAGGACCATATTTAAGCTCAGGTAGTTGAAATTCAGGTAGTCCTGTGTGTTCTAAGTCTATGCTGGGGGTGTTGGAATTCCTCTATAGGGAGGTGGAACTGACTTATAACCTAGGCCTGACTTAGCTTTATTAAGAATCTGACACTCAACAATCTTACTAACACCCTGAGTTGCAAATTCTAGTGTGTCAACAGTCATTTGAATGTTCTTCTTTGCTTTCATAATCTGTTCTAGCTCATGTTTCAACACAGTAATTTCATTCTCTCTAAACATTAAGTCTCTCTTAACAATAATCATATCATCAGAAAACTTTGACTCATTACTTTTATAATGAACAATTTGTTCTTCTAACACAGCTAAAGCCCTCTTATGATTTGCTAAGTTAAAAGCAGTTTGAGTTAGCTCTTTTCTCTGATCCTCATATCTTTTCTTAAGAGTTTCTAGATCTTTTAAAGCTTCACAAGATTTAGAACATTTAGAAACTTGTACCTCAGAGTCTGAAAATACCATGAGAGCAATCTCTGTAGATGCTTATGCTTCCTCCTCTGCAATGTAGCTCCAGTCAAACCCTAAGCCATCAATGGCAACCATGGCTTTTGAGCTTGAATCAGTAACCTCCACAACTCTTGACTTGTTTCCATATCCTCTGCTCTTTCCATCTTGTTGGCTTGGCAATCTGCACTCCCTTGAATAATGACCTTTCTTGTGGCAATTGAAACACTCAATCTTGGACTTGTCATACCCTGCAACATCATTGCTGTTTATGACAATCTTCTTGCCAGTCTTCTTCAAAAATCTTCTAGCTCTCAAGCTGAGAAGAGAGAGCTGCCACTTGATATCCATCTCTTCAATATCATCTTCATCAATCTCTTGAAGATCTGAATGAGTCAACATACTTCCATTGTGCTGAGTAGTCAAGAAAGCACAATAAGTATCTTCATTCAAAAGTCCACTAGTACTGCTTGAGGTGCTAGCAGTACCAAGGTTTGCACTAGCAGTACCAACTGCTCCAGTCACTTGAACTTCTTCATCTGTACTTGAGGTACTGGGAGTTGATACAAAGGCCAAATTCCCTGAGCTTGAGCTTGATCCAGCAGACTTCTTAATATCATGTTCAACTATTTTGAAGTTGCTATAGAGATCCATTAAGCTCATGGAATCTATATCAGGCTTGTTTTTCCATACAACCACATGCATAGCCCATTCAGCTGGTAGACTCCTCAGAAATTTGGAGTTGAGATCTTCCTGAGGCATCTCAATTCGGACAGCCAATTGACTCACTAGTTTTTGAAGTCTATTAAACATATGATCTAGTGACTCGTTGCTTGTTGCTGAAAAATTCTCAAACTGTTGCTTGAGAAGGGTCTTCTGAGATTTCTTGGTGGCTTCGTTCCCACCATATCTTGCAACAATAGCTTCAAAAAGGGTTTTAGCACATTTAAACTTGCTAAAATTCAACAACTGATCATTGGGAATAGTCATCAGAAGCAAACTTCTAGCCTTAACATCATTCTTGTGCCTTGCCTTCTCTTCAGTAATGGTTGGCTTTGTCTGCACCTTAGTTTCAGAAACACCCTCAACAACAATTGTTGTTGATACGGGTGTAAAGGAGTTTCCTTCTTCAATGATCTCCTAAAGAGTATAATCTTGAACTTGGAAGAACTGCTCAATTCTTAATCGACACATATCGAACTCATTGGGTTTAAGCATTGGAAGCTTAGCAGTAATATTAGTCTGACTTGTTGTTGTCTCCATGTCCATCTTTTCTTAAACAAATTTGTCTAGATCTTCTAAACCAAAGTATCAGTAACTTGTCTCTGATACCACTTGACCGGATCTGCACACACTCCTTGTGTTAGATGAATACTTTGAATGATGTCTAGTCTAGCATGCGGAATTTACTAGCTAGCACTTAGAAGATTTGTTTGTTTGTGTTTTGTATTAATGAATCAACAAAGAATGAACAATGAACAATATACTTCAACTTCAACGATTCAATATTATTAATGAATAATACGAGTGATCTCCTATCACTAGGGTTTATAACCTTGAATCTTAACAAAAACTAAAACACAATCGTACCAAACATTAACCTTGGTAATCCTTTTATAAACTAAGGATTCCTTTACAAGATAACTATCAACCTAACATTATAAGATATACATTAAATCTTTTCTATAATTATCTTCACACGAAATCATAAACAGTACAAACTTCTTCATTCACCAATACTAACTGCTTATGTCTTCAAAACTCTTCAGCAGTACTAACTTTCATCTTCAACCATACAAACTACTATAGCTTAATTTCCTAAGACGTTAATATGGACATACGAATGAAAATAACATGTCACACAAAATCATAAAATGTGTAAACGTATAAACTTATCTGGGTATCGTATGGAGGCTAATCCTTTTGATGTTATATTGGTTCGTGTATGGTGAATAAGTGTGTTCTTTTGGTGAATCAAATCAGTCCTAACATGTGTGTATGAGTATGTACATAAATCGGATTAAGTATTAAGGATTAGGGTTTATTTTGGTTAGTACAAATGAAACTGAATTAGGGTTAGGTTTGTTATGAGTTTATGATAGTGTGTTGTTTAAATGGTTATGAATATGTGCTAAAGTAATGTTAAAATACAAGTTATGGGAAATATAAAGGTCTTGGGTGTGTTCGGTATGAGTAGTTTATAATATAAGGGTCTTAAACGGGTTTTTGAACGAAACAGTTTTGAAGGCTGAATATGTGAACACTATAGCTTGAGTTTCATAAGTATATAATACTCGTTCTTTGCTTGTAAACCTAGTTTAATGTCCTAATTAAGTTTTCCAATTGGTTTGGAGTGAATTGGAGTCGTATTGGTCATGTTTATGAATTTATGGGATCATGTGTCGAACTTGAGTTTTGGGAACTAAAAGATTAGTTGGTGTTTATGAATTTTAATTTTCAAACCACAAGGAACTAACAGCTCTTCTTTTACAGGAGTGATATTTAAGTTACTTGAGACTTCTTGGAATTTTTGTAGAATTTTTTGAAGTGTTGAATTAGGTAAATGAAAGGCAAACTTTCTATGTGTATCTGTAGTTAACTTTCTGAACAGGTCTGGAAATATGATTTTTAAAACAGTACTTGTACTTGGTAGTAAAATCTATAAAAATTTGAGAAGGTACTTAACTGATATGGGAATCACTGAGAATTATTTCAGAATTTTTTGAGCTTAGTTAGCAGGCATGAAAAATCATAAGAATGGGGTTCAGATTCACTAATATGTCCTAGTTAAGTGATATATGAATTGGAAGTATTATAAACCCTAAGTTTGATTAATTATGAATATGACCCTAACTTACTAATTATGGAAACTTGTTAAATATGAAAAGTTACTAATTCGGGAAAGTTACTTAATTCGGGAAATTCACTTAATTCGGAAAGTTACTAATTCGGGAAAGTTACTAAATATGGAAAGTTATTAAATATGGAAAGTTATTAAATATGGAAAGTTACTAAATATGAAAAGTTGCTATAAATAGCAGGAAACCCTAATATGTCAATTTGAACAATAATAAGTACTGAATCAGAAATAACCTATGAAATGGTTCTTAAATAATAAGACGATCATTCATTCGTGTAGATTCGATGAAGAAGGAGTAACTCCTGATTCTTGTGTTTTCTGATGAGGTTTCATTCGCGGTTTGAGGTACATATATTCTACTCTTTCTCAGTAAGGGTGTTTTCTCTCATGACTCTTGATCCTTGCCTTTGATTCGTTTGCTTTGCTATGATATGAGCCTTTGTTATGATCCCCTTTGATATGATACTTTGCTATGATTCAGTTGATATGAGCCTTTGCTATGATTCCCTTGATATGATATTCGTTGCTATCCATTTTCTATGATATGATTCAATTCAGGTTGATACGTTCTGTTGGATATGATATGATGACATGATATGATATGATTTGTTCTGTTCTGTTGCCCGATCTAACTAGCCATGGAGGTACCATGGCCATGTCATTGAGGCACCAATGACATGACACTTTCTGTGGAGGTGTGATTGATCCACGACATCCCATTTTGATATGATATGATATGATATGAGATCTCTTGGCCATTATGATATGTTTTTATACCTGTCTAGTACATGGTACATATATGATTTGTTTTGTAGGGGGCGTATGGATGCATCCTAGGTATTTGTGATATGTTTATGATAACCATTTCAATTTTGAGAGGTCGCTTCTCTATGGTTACTTATGATTTGACAGATATATGATATGATATGATTATGTGGTCTATTCGAGTGTCTCGTTTAGACAGGCTCGTGGCTATCCTATGTGATTCTTTGGTCTATTTGAGTGTCTCATTTAGACGTGTTCGTTGCCTTCCTTATTTCTGTTCTTTGATTCATTATGATTATTTGATTCGTATTATCTTATTCCTCTATTTCATTTAACTTATGATATTTGTTCAGATGATCCTTGATCTCTCATTCTTATGACAGATGATATTCGTTTTAGTAGGAGCTTGTGTTTCCTTTTCCCTATACTTATATATGCTTGATTATTCGTTTATTATATATATCTGTTCACTGGGATTTTTAAGGTCAGCCGCATTTCTTTTCCTGCGGCAGGTTTTAGGTTGGAAGATGGTTTGAGTGAAGAGTGCATAGGAGCTCTTAGTGGACTACCCCGAAGATAGATTCCCTTTGCATTTGGATTAGACTTTGGAGTTATCTTCCATTTAGATTTGATTCAGACTTGTATTCTAGTTTGATAGTCATTATTGTTTAGACTTATTATGTCATTGTTTTCATTTTGAACTTTTGTAACCTTAGTAATTATAAAAGTCTTTCGTTTGCGTTTGTTCTGTTGACACCATAATGTGGCATTTTGACCCTTATCGGGTTGGGGTGTTACAAGATAAGTCTTATACTCAATTCATTGAATATCATGTGAAATTGGCATGTCAACGCATCAATATACTTTCAAGTATATTCTACCAATACTCAGATGTGTCTTAATTTAATGATATTCCCATATCATTAAGTGACAATGGACAATTTGGAATAAGATAAGTTATTCATGGATTTAAACATTCAAATATAGGATACAATCTATTATTAATGAAAACAAACGTACCAAGTACTTTAATTCATTGTAAATAATATTGCTTAACATCCCTTATCCAAATACTAAATAGATCAATGCATGATAATTCTAGTTAATGAATTATGCCTCAAGTCATGTCAATCATACTTGTTGACAAGACATAAATCAACTAATTTTGATCTATTAGAATTTTGAGAATACTTATTTCAAGAATTCAATTAGTGAAGTTCTTGTATGTGTGCATTCAACTATCTTGATATTGCTACATAATATTTCATAAAATATGTGACATCTTCAACCACCAATTTATGACAATTAAACTATTAAACCCATTATAGTTTAAAGTATTCTAATTCTATAATATATAATGAAACTATGCTCTTAGTTAAGCATAACTAGTACACATGACCATTAACAAGGATGAAATCCTACCATGACTAGTATTGAGTGTCATTTCAATTTTATTAGCATCATTGTATGCAAACAACAATATGATCTTTAAAATTCCGTAAACTTTAATATCCATTTTGTAATGTTTGATGCCTTCCAATCTTTCAAGATTTGTCGGCTATAACAATTACGCAACAATTTGCCATATTGTTCATACTTAGAATTTAGGAGCAATTCCAGGCTGAGGATGTAATTCTATATCCAACCATATTCATTACACTTAGTTATCTAATAACTTTCAATTAGATATTAATGTTGTCAAATCATCTTTCATCCAAGCACGATACAACAAACATATAACACCCTAGATTTTTGATTTAACATTTTATGATTATAACCTAAAGTTCTATTAATAAACAAGGGTATAAATACTTATGTTAAATAAAATAAGATACAAGTTAATAATCCTTGTCCTAAACTAAAACATGACTAAATAACTCTACACATTTTCTTTAACTAAATTCCTATCATATGTAAAAAGACACATCTCTTTGTTTTACAAAACATTGCACATTTCCCTTTTTACCTAAATTGAAACGACAATTTTCTTTTATTTAGACTCACACGTTTTTGAAGATTAGAACCAATCAAGATTATATCATTCCATCTTTTGAAAAAGATACACTCCTAATTCCTTGCCTTCAATACAATATACGTTTTTTTTTTTTTTTTTTTTTTTTTTTTTTTTTTTTTTTTTTTTTTTTATTCGCGGAAGAAGGAGTAACTTCCGAACCTTGTGGTTTCTAATATGTTTTCAATTGCGGTTTAAGGTACATATATTCTGACCTTTCTTATAAGGTTTCTCATGATCCTTTTACATCTTCTGATTTCTTAACCCTGATTATGAACCTTTGCTATGTACCCTTTGATATGAACCTTTGCTTTGTGCCATTTGATATGAACCTTTGCTATGCACCCCTTTAATATGAACTTATGATATTTCTAATGACCTTAGATTCTGTGTCATTACTATGACATTCTGTTTGACCCTTCAGTTTGATACCCGAGCTATCACTAGTCATGGGGGTTCCATGACAATGTCATTGATGCAACAATGGCATGACTATAGGGTGGTTGAGTGATGTTCCACCCTGTCCCTTTTGTTATGTAATATGTATAGCCACGATGATTATGGTTTCTGCAGGGGCGTATGGATGCATCCTAGATTTGATCTGTTATGTTATAAGTTATATTTCTGGTGATTGGTACTGTGTGCAATACATGCCCTTCACATTTCTGGGAGCTAGCTACTCGATTATGTTACTTATGTTATTTATGAAGACCATGATTATGATGTTTATGATATGATATGTTTCTAGGCCCGTGGTAGATTTCTGACAACCTTTACACCTTTGATACATTTTGACATACCTTTTGTTATTCCCCAATGCACCATATTCTGTTTTCTCCATTTCAGTTGACTTATGATATTTGTTCAGATGATCTTGACCTCTCATTCTTTTGACAGATGATATTCATTTCAGCAGGAGCCTGTGTTTCCTCTTTCTTTACATATATATGTTTGATTATTCGTTTGTTATATATATCTGTTCACTGGGCTTTTTAAGCTCAGCCGAATTTCTTTTCCTGTGGCAGGTTTTAGGTTGGAAGCTAGGTTTGAGTGAAGAGTGCGTAGGAGCTCTTAGTGGACTACCCTGACGATAGATTCCCTTTGCATTTGGATTTAACTTTGGAGTTATTTCCATTTAGATTTGATTCAGTCTTGTATTCTAGTTTAATTGACATTATTGTTTGATTTATTATGTCCTTAGTTTCATTTTGAACCTTTGTAACCTTAATAACTATAAAAGTCTTCCGCTTGCGTTTGTTCTGTTGACACCATAATGTGGCATTTTGACGCTTTTCGGGTTGGGGTGTTACAATTATGGTATCAGAGCCCAGGCTGCGACTTGTAGTACGTAAGTTATGGTCTGTGAGGATTTGGACCCTTAAGTTGCACTGCACGAGCTTATGGAACAACCCTTGAAGTTTTGCCTTAGATTTTCCCTGTAGAAACTTTAGTTATGACCGGTGAGGATTGGGTAGACTATGCGATAAGACATTGATTATTTATCTTTCTTCCGCACTACTCTGATTTATGCCTCTGCTTTTAGTTAGGCCCTTATAAGATCATTCGTTCCGGAGACTTTGGAAATTTAGCAAGATACGCATTATAAGTTTAGTGATCACATAAGTTTAGAATGCTTTGATACTTTTGTAGTAATGCCTTACAGGTTTCACTCTCTGATGTAACCGCATTCTTTCAAATTTCGATCTCTGATTCATTTATGATTCATTTGGATACCTTTTCATTCGTTCAGAGAATTCGTATATGTATGAATCCGATGTGTTCGACACATTTTATAGTTTCCCTTGCTTTTGCTAAGCATATTAAGGTCTCCTCTGCACTATTAGAATCTGCTTTACTCATTTCTATTCCTAGGAGAAAACTTGTGATTATCCGTCACGAGTATCGGAATTATCCAGTATGTTTTGAAGGTATTGGAAGATAAGTTCGTTCTTCTAATCTGTTTCCTTTGGGAATGTTTGATTCGATGTTATTTTGAATATGAATTTGTTGACTGAGCATCGAGATGCTAACAACAGTCATATTAGATTTGTAATCTTTGGCGATTCGAGAAACTCGAACTCTGTACCATGGTTCCCAACCTGGTAAATAATTATGATCACATCTGTTTTAAAAATTCGTACGTTAATCTATCGCGGTTGTGAAGATATTTCGTTTGATGAAACTCGCATCGAGAGTTATTCGGTTGTTTGAAATTTTCGTAATGTATTCGTTAATGAACTATTAAGATTTCCATCTGAGTGTGATTTTTTTTGATCTGGTTATGAAGTTTGTTTAGTCTCGACTCGAGGTAAACTGTGATTGCAATAAAGGCATGTGTATATGATGCTAGTATTATGATGCCTTGCCAGCGTGATAATAGTTACATCATATAACTTGAACTTATTGGGATCATAGGATGTCTTGAGCAGTGCTTGAGATCAGTAAGTTGGTCGATTCAGAAACTCTATCCGTATAAGAGCAACATTTTTCCTAATTCTGAAACTCCGTATCTTATGACATCGGTTGAATGGAAAGAATTGAAGGACTAGCTTTTAAAAAGTGGTTTTATCCGTTTGAGTGTGTATCCGTGGTGTACTCATGTTGTATTCATGAAGAAGGATGATGATAGCATGAAGTTGTGTAGTGATCTCGGGAAGCTGAATAGTATTGTGGTTAGAACCGTTATCCGTTACCTCGAATCGACGATTTGGTTAATCAACTCCAGAGTGTGAAGTTTTCCCAATGATGAATTTTAGATCTGACTATTTTTCAGTTACGTTTAAAGGAGCGAGATGTTCCTAGAATTGCTTTCCATATTCGTTTTGATCTCTTTGAGTATTGTGATGCCAATCGTATTGGCTACTGCTCCGACTGTTTCTATGAACTTGATGAATCGTGTCTTTCATGAATACTTGGACAATTTGTCATAGTATGACATATTGGTATATTCAGAGACGAAAGTGAAACACGGAAATCATCTTCGTATTCTGTGTTGAGGTTTCTACATCAGAAGAAGCTATATGTTATACTCTCGAAGAGTAAATTTTGGATTGGGATGAAGAATGAGAGGAGAAATTTTGAGAAGCTGAAAAGAGAATTGTTTCTACTCAAGAAGGGGACTTAGCTATTGTCCTTATGCAACACGGGAAGATTGTTGGTACAGCTAGAACCGCAAGAAGTGAACTATCCGACACATGACTTGGGAGTGATTGGTGACAGGCATGAAGAAGCTCGGGAGCAAGACGGTGGAGCATGATCTATGTTAGAAGACTTGAAGGAAGCGGTTTTGATTGAAGCACACTATTTGCTCTATTCATCTTAGTTGTACTATTATGTGTAGAGACTTGCAGCAGAAATTTTGATGGAATGGTATGAAGACGGTTGTGACTACATTAGTGGTGAAGTGGTTGGCAGGTTAAGATTCAGTATCAGCGTACAAGTGGGTTTCTTTAGTGTTGGATGTTTGTATGTAGAAGTGAGATTGAACTTTCAGGGATTTTGTAACGGGAATTCCACGCACATTTAGGAAGGACAACACGAATTGAGTTGTAGTGGACGGCTTGACTAGGTCGGCTCACTTGGAAGATTGGCAGTGATTTCTTTCGGCAGAAGATTATTCAAACTACATGGCGCACCTGCAGTGATCGTGTCAGAGATTCGCATTTCATCATCACATTCCTAGGAAGAGCTACTGAAGGCTTGAGGGACTAGACTCGAATTAGTAATGCTTTGCACCTCCAAACCGATGAATAAGCAGAACAACTATTCGAGCTTGAAAGATGTGTTGAGCAGGATTTTTGACAGAGATGAAGAACACCTTTTGGGTTAAAAAGGTTAGGGAGCTGTTTATTGAAGGACCTGAGTAAATTCAATGACTAATGGATTAGTTATCATTTTGGAAGAGAAATTCTGAAACTTTAAACCGGGAATTGGTGTGTTCTGTGTGATGTTCCATACAACAGTGTTGGGCGTTTTGGCGTATGAGGAAGATTTAATTCTCGATACGTTAGACCTTAGATTTATTCTTATCCGTACGGTTATCCTACCTATCCCATTATACATTCTGATACGATTCGATACTCCGATATATGCTTAGTTGATCTTCAGTACGAATAGGTTACCCATCTCCTTATGCGTTTTGATACGATTTGATATTTCGATATGTACCTCATTGATCGTTAGTACATTCTCTCAGTCCATTCAGACTTGTAGACAGAATTGATGAAGTCTTCCTATCGTTTAGCACTACCTCCGTATCTGCCTCGTGTTATATTTCATGAATATCTCTTTGTGAGATTACAACTATCATCTATTACGTATTTGTTTCATATCCGTTGAATCCGATGTGTTATGATTTGTCTTCTGGTGGAGAGCATGGGGTTATCAGAGTTTGGCTGGATCGAGTCATGAGAAACAAACACTTCTGTTCGTTGAAATCTTTTGGAAGAACCTCTCCGAGCGTGAGGCCTTTTGTCGTCATTCCTTTTCGTGATTTGATATGTATCCGTCTAACTTTTGCGACTTCAATTTCGAGGACGAAATTATCTTTTTAGAGGGGAAGAATTATAACGCCCTAGATTTTTTTATTTAACATTTTATGATTATAACCTAAAGTTCTATTAATAAACAAGGGTATAAATACTTATGTTAAAGAAAATACAATACAAGTTAATAATCCTTGTCCTAAACTAAAACATGACTAGATAACTCTACACATTTTCTTTAACTAAATTCCTATTATATGTAAAAAGACACATCTCTTTGTTTTAAAAATCATTGCACGTTTCCCTTTTTACCTAAATTCAAACGACACTTTTCTTTTATTTGGACTCACACGTTTTTGAAGATAAGAACCAATCAAGATTATATCATTCCATCTTTTGAAAAAGATACACTCCTAATTCCTTGCCCTCAATACAACATACGTTTTTTTTTCTTTTTTTTTTCAAGGCAACAATACACGTTTTCTTCTCAACTCATATAGCAATCCCTTTTGCTCTCCTCTTTTCTTTCCATATGACCCAGGACAATAAACAGATCCCAAACTCAGTTGATTCTCTCCAAATCTAGAGGACAGCAATTGCAACTTATTGGTGATCGGTTAGAGTTAGAATTGCAGCCATGGTGTCTAATCGTTGTAGCTGTCGAGTGGTGTTTTGCCCTTGGTTTTTATTCGGTCTCTAATCAGCCTAAAGGTACTCCTAACCTACCATCCTTGTCGTTATTTTGATAACCATACAACGTAATGTGTAAACCTGATCAGAAGAATGCCATTCGAATCAATATAGATCATGTGTTATACTAGTTTATGTCTCGTTAATATGTAACATGAATCACCAAGTTTAAGTCTCATGAAATCATGAATTTGTGGTGCTGTGTGTTGACTTTTGTTGTGCCTTGCCATTCGAATCAGCTTATAAACATAAACGAGCCCTAAATAATCATAAAGATAAGCCCAACATGAAATGATAAGAATCTGGTTAAACATTGTTGTGTCGACTTGTGGTTCCCGTGTAATTCGGATCAACCCTCTCTAATCCCTCTTGTGTCGACTTTAGTTTTCTAAATTGAGTCGTGAATCTGCTATGAACATACGAACCAAACCCATGTCACATATTGTATGCTAAAGACTCATGTTTAATGTCAATCACAAATATGTTATCTCGTTTAAGGGCATATGAAGCTTTGATATGTTTGTCCCTTGTTTCGTCATTTAGAAGAATATTACGAAGGAGTGATATAGACTTGATCACGTAAACTCGTTTCATTTCGTTATTAGTAAAGTTGTACGAAAGTAAATACCAGAACCTATGTCACGTTAATGGTCACACTCATACATATAATTGTGAATTATCTATGTTCGTTAATAGAAGAGTAATACAAGAATGGGTAAAATTATGTCACTTTAACACTTTAACATATGTGCATGGGAATATGATTATTTTGCTTTGTTAACTGAAAAGGACCACACGTAAATGATTTGATGCCACATTATTATGCCATGCATGTCAAGTTATAAAATATGTGTGAGTATGGATTAATTAGAAGTTGTGTTCGAGTAGTATAATTGCATGAGAGTGTTGTGAGTCACGTAGGGTCATGGGTTGATTTGGGGAAATGGTGGTCACATTGAAAACTTGTTGTGGTCTCGTTATAAATGTATCTAGTAGGGTGGTGTATAATTGTTTATCATTAAGGTTTGGTCATAAATAAGTGTCTCGGTATTGTTTGGTTCGTAAAAAGGGTAACGAAAGGGTCGTGTTTTGGGCTGGATAATAAGTTGGGTCGTTGGGTTTTGTTGTTTCGAAAAAGGTATGGGAGAGTGAGTATGTCAACATGGGTATGTGAATGTTTGAATGTGTGTGAACGTATGGGAATGTGTTGTTTCGGGCTTAAATTAAATCGGAAATACGTTTAATGTGGATTGTAAATTCGGCTAAGTATAAATCAGTCACTATGGAATTAATTTACATTTCTAACTCTAAGCTTTGGAAATTCACACAATGAACCCTAAACTTTACTAAATTGGCATAATAAACCCTAAACTATGAAATTATCATTATTAAACATTTAAGTTTACTTAATTATCAGTTGTAGCCCTAACTTATGAAAGTTACTAATTCGGAAAATTTACTAAATATGGAAAGTTACTAATACGGGAAAGTTACTAAAAATGGAAAGTTTTTAAAAATAGGAAGAAACCCCAAATGTGTAATCATATTAAAATGAGTTTATAAATAATAAGACGATCATTAATTCGTGTAGATCCGCTGAAGAAGGAGTAACTTCCGATCCTTGTGGTTTCTGATATGTTTTCAATTGCGGTTTAAGGTACAGATATTCTGACCTTTCTTATAAGGTTTCTCATGATCCTTTCACATCTTCTGATTTCTTAACCCTGATTATGAACCTTTGCTATGTACCCTTTGATATGAACCTTTGCTATGTGCCCTTTGATATGCACCCCTTTGATATGAACCTATGATATTTCTGATGACATTAGATTATGTGTCATTACTATGACATTCTGTTTGACCCTTCATTTTGATACCCGAGCTATCACTAGTCATGGGGGTTCCATGACCATGTCATTGATTCACCAATGGCATGACTCTAGGGTGGTTGAGTGATGTTCCACCCCATCCCTTTTGTTATGTAATATGTATGGCCACGATGATTATGATTTCTGCAGGGGTGTATGGATGCATCCTAGATCTGATATGTTATGTTATAAGTTATATTTCTGGTGATTGGTACTGTGTGCAATACATGCCCTTCACATTTCTGTGAGCTAGCTACTCCATTATGTTACTTATGTTATTTATGAAGACCATGTTCATGATGTTTATGATATTATATGTTTCTGGGCCCTACATCTGTTAGAAGTATCAACCGTGCTAGCTATTGCCTTGTCATTACTGATGACTGCACCAGATATTGTTGGGTATTCTTTATGTCCACAAAAGATGAAACCCCTGATTTAATTCAAAGGTTCATTAGGCAGATAGAAAACCTACTAAATCACAAGGTTAAGATCATTAGGAGTGACAATGGCACAGAATTTAAAAATAGGAGCATGATTGAGTTTTGTGGTGAAAAAGGAATTAAGCAACAATATAGCAATGCTAGAACTCCACAGCAGAATGGAGTTGCTGAGAGAATGAACAGGACCCTGATTGAGGCAGCTAGAACCATGTTAGCATACTCATTCTTACCCACAACCTTTTGGGCTGAAGCAATAGCAACTGCTTGCTACATATTCAATAGGGTTAGAGTGACCAAGCCTCAGAATAAAACACCTTATGAGCTTATTTTTGGCCATAAACCAGTTGTTAGCTATATAAGGCCTTTTGGGTGTCATGTGACCATTCTTGATACCTTGAGTGTGCTTGGAAAATTTGAAGGAAAGTCTGATGAGGGGTTTCTGGTTGGGTATTCACTGAATAGTAAGGCCTTTAGGGTTTATAATTTAGTGACTAAGAAAGTAGAAGAAAATCTGCATGTTAACTTTCTTGAGGAAAAACCCAATGTGAAGGGACTAGGTCATAGATGGATGTTTGATCTTGATTATTTAACTGATTCTTTGAACTATATTCCTGTCTCCAAGGAGAATCAAGCTAACCCTGATGCAGGTTCCATAGAAGTGCCTAACAATGCAGGTACTCAAGATGCAAGCACTGCTGATCAAGGCAAAGAAATTGAGGAGCTTATTGTGATTCCTACCACAGAAGTCAACCATGTTGCTGCTGATGAAGGAACAAAGAAATCTTCTACAAAAAGGAAGGAGACTGTGATCAAGCCTCAACCAAAAGAAAAAGAGGGTTCTCCTACAAAAGTTTCAGAAGAAATCTTATCCTTCAAAGAAGAAATGGATGCTTTGGCTGACAAGTATCTTGGGAAAAAGGCTACCAGCACTAATTCAGTTAATTCTGGTAGTGCCTTGATTAATTCTGGTGGAGAGAAGGGTACCAGCACTAACCCTGTTAAGTCTGGTAGTGATGCTGTTAATTCTGCTCAACCTGAGTCTACTCCAAATGCTGATTTTGATGATTCTGAGATGCCTGAACTTGAGGTCTTTGATAAGCCAGATGAAGGCATTTTTGATGGAGCTTCTTATGATGAAGAAGGGGTAGTCACTGATTTCAACAACCTACCCACTGAAGTAGATGTAAGTCCAGCTCCAACACTCAGAATTCACAAAGTTCATCCCAAAATTCAGATAATTGGTGTTCCTCAATCAGTTGTTCAAACCAGAAGTAAAGTGCAAAAGATTCCTACATCTAATGCACTTATCAGTCTCATTAAGAAGCAGCAAAGGGTCAACCACAAGGACCAACAACATTGCTTGTTTGCTTGTTTCCTTTCTCAAAAGGAACCCACCAACGTCTCTGAAGCACTTGAAGATGAGAGTTGGGTGGAAGCAATGCAAGAGGAGTTGTTGCAGTTCAAATTGCAGAAAGTTTGGTGATGCGTGGTTTTGCAACCTTACAACAGGTTTTACCTCTCGAGGGATCTCAAGAGGCTTACAACCCCACCAGGCAGTGTACCTGACCGATGTAGTATAGTGTAGTGGTAAGTACGGGGGATTGATCGTTCTCCACAGGGAATAGTGTTCGTTAGGTATGAAAAACTACTCTAATAGGTCTAAGGGTGAAGGAAGATTCTTTTTTTATATTTTCTATATTTTATGAAAGCAAGTAAAATCTCGGGTTTGAAAGAGTGGGCGGAATTAGTTGCTAGTCAACTAACCCAAGTTACTACAAATGCAAATAAAATAAAATAACAGAAAATGAAAAGGTGGTAAAACTTATGTGGAGAGGAATGTGTTTACTTAGATTTCCTTACTCCCTAACTATCTTTTACCGGTTGATTAGTGTGTATTAATTGTGTGGATGACGGGTGTATTCCTTAATACCAATCGTGGGGTGGCGTACGTACTTCCCCAACTCTACAAGCTCCTACTTCACTCCTATGTCGAGCCGGCTAGGAAGCTCCTAACATGGGATCACTAGAATTCGCTTGTGCATTAAATACAACCATAAAAACCTTAGTACGCATTGGTTCATGCTTCTTAAGACGTTCAAGCAAGTTACCGAATAGGAAGTTAGCCAGTTTTCTTAAGCCTAACATAGATGAACAATCATCCAATACAACTAATAACACACTAATAACCAATAATCAATAGCTAGGTTTCATTAGATCTAAGCAAACACAAGATGAATCTAGCCTAGCATGTTAAACAAAAGACAAGAACAAGATAGAATCAAACAACACATAGACATATTGAATGATTAATTGATAACTTATCTTCAATGTAACATGGAAGATCTCAAGGCAAAAAGCCTTGAAAAATCTGCTAAAATCGTCTTAGGGTTCTTACACACAAAGTTCCACAATAAGTTCCCCCTAATGACAAAAAATTGCAAAACTATATATAGACTTTCAGATCTGACGGCGTCACGTTATGGAGTGTGACGCCGTCACCTCGCCGCTTTTAGGGTTCCCAGATAGCCTTCTTGACGCCGTCCCTCTTTAGCTCTCCAAAATCCGTTCTGGCTTATCAAGGCTTGACGCCGTCAGAATTAGGCGTGACGCCGTCCCTCTTTAAATTAAGTCGTGACGACCTTGATCACTCCAAAGGGTGACGCCGTCAGAATTCCCATGCAAATTTCTCTGGCTTATCATGAGTAATTTTCATATCCACCACTTTTGCCAAGCCATGACGCCGTCAAGAACAAATCCTGACGCCGTCAAAGGTACTTTCCAGCACAATTTTGAGACTTTGCCGTTTCCTTCACTTTTATGCTCCAAAAACGTCCAAAATGCTTCCTTTTCCAGATTTCTTCTCCAAAGTACCTAAAATGACAAAAGGAACGATTTAGGGCAATATTTGATCAAATAAATACGATTTAGGGCTTAAATGACCCCTTAAAAGCGGTACACTTTTCGCTTCATCATTTGGGTTCTTGTAGATCTACCAAGTGGAGCTAAGGTGACTGACACAAAATGGGTCTTCAGGAACAAAAGGGATGAAAGAGGAGTAGTTGTAAGGAACAAGGCAAGATTGGTAGCACAAGGGTATAGACAAGAGGAGGGGATAGATTATGATGAGGTCTTTGCTCCTGTAGCCAGGATTGAGGCTTGATGAGTGTGTAAATACTCATCATTTTACACCCATAAAAGACACAAAAATAACCAAAAACATCTAAATATACCAAATATTATTGCAGATATCCTTGGTTTGTGTTTTTATGCATTTCAGGTACAAAAGATTGAAAACAGAGCAAAAACGGGCATTTTTGGATCGACTCGACAACAATTATGCATTTGATCAAGTGAAGACAAAAGTCAAAGTCAAAGTCAAAAGTCAAAGTCAACCCCAAAAATACCAAAATAACACAAATGGTCCTTGGAATTAATATTCGACTTTGGCAGCCTAGGTCCCTGGATTTTCAGACTTTACAAGATTGGTCCCTCAAAGTTTAAACAAATTCCAAATCCAATCCTATCCTAATAACTAAACACAAACAAACCCTTTACCTTAAACCCAGCCCATTTTAACAAAAGCCCAAAAATAAATAAAAAACCCAATCCGGCCATATGTTTTAGCTAAGTCTGACCTAGGTCAGACTCAACTCACCTCCCTTCTTCTTCACAAAATCCCGCCTAAACAAAACCATGTACCTTCTCGACAATTTTGTCTCCTCTCCCACTCCCCATAACCTACCCAGCCACCCTACCATTCTTGTACTTCCCCCGCCCCATGCCATGTCATCAATCCGTGTGTACATTTGGGCACCAAAAAGAAATTGAGAGGCTGTGATCATGTCTACTTTAATCCAACGGATGGGATTTGTTCAAAGAAGCACAAAAGTTGTTTTGTGAAGGTTTATCTCACAAAAGAAGCACAAAAGGAGGAAGACTTTAGTTTTTTTAGATTAGTATAAATAGGTCAAGTGTAAGCCTTAATAGGCAGGATTAATTTAGCTTAAAATTAGTTGAGGTATTGTATTTTTTATCTTTCAGCATTGTAATTTATAACTTTAGTTAATGAAAATTTAGTTTTCTTATTTGGTCAACAAGAGTCAAAGGCTACTGTTCATGTGCTTAATTGTATTCTTATTGATGATTTCTGTTCTTATAAGTCTTCTCAGTTGATATGTGAGTATAATTTGCTAAGTCTTAGTGGTTTAACTCTAGTTGTATTTAAAAAGATCAAAACAGCCAAAATAGCTTATAGCTCACTAAGTGCTTATTTGCAATTTAAAGTTGCTTATTGGGTGATAAATGAGCTAGGTAATCAGTAGCAGTCAGTTTTAATAGCTTAAATTGGTAATAGTAGTATATAATTGCAAAATCAGGTTTTGAATAGGGTGTTTGGCATAAGTGTCTGATCTTGGACTTGAAGCTTGTCACTGTTCATTGACCATTGGTCAAGGTTTGATTGAGCTTATTGGTTGCTAGAATAGCTGTTAGTATAGGGTGTTAAGCTATTTTGAGGTCATTTGAGGTTTAGAGTTTGTGAGTTGGTTATTAGAAGCAAAACTGCCCTAATAAGCTCCACATAAGCTGTGGCTAATCTGATCCCAACTTTTGGCATTTTGGTGTCCCTTAGAGTTGTACAAGTGAGAATCTAGGAGTAGGTGAAGTTTAGTCAAGTTTTAAAAGAAATAAGGGCCAAATGTCATTCCTGCTGCATCAGGAACTTTAGTGCAGACCTGCACTAATAGTCTACTGATCTCAGCCACTTGCTTGCTTTGTATCAGCTTAATCTCTTGGTCTTTTTGCATGAAATTGAATTTATAAGTAGCTTATAGTGTTGGCTTGAGATTTCTGAAATTGGATTCCCATTTATGGCTTATTAGATAGCTTATTGATGATCTGCAAAATCCACTATTAAGCACTGACCTGAGCCTGCACAGTTTTATGATCCCATTAGCATATGATCTAGGGCTTAATTCAATAAGCAATTGAGATTTAAAATTGGGCATTCTCATTTTGATAGTAGTTTTTGATACAAGCTTTTAGAATATGCCTTTGGTTTTCCACAATAAGCTTTTCCTCAGCTTATAGAGCTGTTCAAAGTAGGTGATCTAGCCACTTGGTTCTGTCTTCATTTGTCTACTGTGCAGTAGCTTATTGGCTTATTACTTATGCTTATTTGATATCCATTGGTTGTGTTAAGCTTAAATTAGTATAATAATCTGTTTCCTAGCTTTTGGAAATTTTTGGTGATCATTAACTTATTTTAGAGCTTATTCCCAACTGCTTATTTGCCAAATCTGCTTATCAGGGTTTTGAAAAGTTCTGATTACATTTTTCCTAGCTTTTTAATATCATTTAAGATTTTTCTGAAAAGTTTCATAATTTTCCAAATCAGTTTACTATTTTTAAATCATTTAATTAGTTTCTATTAGTTTTAATTCATAATAAATAATTAAAAAGTCAAAAAAATATAATTCTTTTTTTCAAAATTTTCTTTTGTAATTTAGAACGTAGGAAAATTAATTTGGTATTCCTAGGATTAATATTTCTTAGATTTCACGTTTTAGTCTCGCGTTTTCCCGTTTTTAATTTCGTTATTTGTTACGTTTTGCTAATTATTTGTAGACTTGTATCTTATGCTTTTTAAGTTTCCCATAGCCTATTTATGCTTCCCGTAGTTGTAAATTTAATCAAAATCCAAAATCTCTCCATTTTCATATTTCAAACACGATTCACAAACCCGATCTCACAAATTCCATTCATCCTTCATCGGGGATAACGAACCGGGTCACACATACTTCACTTGTGTTTCCTTGGAAAAATAACGTATTGATTTCAATCGATCAATTTTTGGCGCTGCTGCCGGGGAAGGTTGTAGCGAATTTTTAATCTCGTTTGTCGATTCGTGTTTTATAAACCAATCTTTGTGAAGGTTTATAGTATTTTTGTGAATATTTTCTAAAAAAAAAAAAAGAAACACACACTTGGTCTAAGGTGTTTTCAAAAAAATACAAAAAATAATATATCCTCACTTTATTGAAAGTGTTGTAAACCATTCCTAATATCCAACAAAACAAATCGTGAGTTAATTGTTTTCGGATTATCTTGAAATTACAACCTATACAAGTGGTTTAAGGATGGTTTGACATTAAATTGACAAACCGAAAGAGGCGGGTTTTTAATCAGCTTTCGACCGGACCTTTGCTTCTCCGCCACTCTGCGAGTAGTTTTGTGAGAAACTAATTTCGATTGACGAATCGATCTCAAAAATATTGTAATCTTTCTTCAAAATAAAAAATCCAAAAATATTTTCATCTTCAAATTTGGTTTTCTTTTTAAACTTTTGTTTCTTTTTGGTGTATGAACACCCGTTCTTCTACACCCAATCTTCATTCACCAGTTTCCAATCCCGAAAGAATTATTCGTCAAGGTCGACGTCTTTTTCAAAACGTTGAAGATATGGATAATAACACGGGTGATAATGGGCCAGCTCCCGATCTCCGAACGATGGAGGAGTTGTGCCAACCCACCATGCAAAGACGGGGCGGACCTATTGCTCCCGTCAACATCCAAGCCGCAGATTTTGGACTTAAACATCATATGATCCAACAAGTCCAAACTTCATGCCAATTTCACGGTTTACCGGGTGAAGATGCAAACAAGCATCTTGACAAATTCATTACCGTCACCCAAAGTATGAAACAAAATGGGGTCACCGATGACGCCCTTCGCTTATATCTTTTCCCATATTCTTTGACGCATCATGTCACCGCATAGTTTGATCGTCTTCCCAAGAATTCAATTCATAATTTCGATGAAATGACTTCAAAATTCTTGGCAAAATATTTCCCACCGTCGATGGTGACGAAATTGAGAAATGATATAAGTAACTTTCGCCAGCTTCCCGACGAATCTTTATTTGAAGCATGGGAACGTTACAAGCTTTTAATTGATCGGTGTCCTAATCACAATATGTTGCTTGTTAAAATAATAGACACGTTCTATAATGGTTTAACATTGAGACATCGTGACACGATCAATGCTGCGGCTGGTGGTACCTTTACGAAAAGGCGACCCGAAGAGTGCCAAGATTTAATCAAAAATATGACTGCCCACCACAATTATTAGGATTCCTCTGCCGAGAGGACCGAGTCAATGATGCGCGTGTGTATTGCTCTAATTTTTATATCCACGGTGTGTCGTTGTGGTTTTAGCAGTATTCAAGTTTTAAATTTATATTTAGCCGACTTATCAATAACACACACTTTAACGAGCAGTGTACCCGGTCAGTATGAATATAATGGTAAGTAGAGTGTCGATCACTAAGAGTGGAACGTATTATCTAGTTATTCTAATCAGTATTTTAATATCTTAAGTTATCTGTATAACCTATTCTAACGCAAGGGGGTTCAGCCTGAGAGACTGGCACGGTTTGGTTGTAATTAAATGTAAACTAAACTAATAAGCACGAATCAGCGATTAGCACACACGTACACAGATAGATACTTGAGACAATAAGAAGACCTGTCCTGATAATTAAGTAGCTTGTCACTTGTTTTATTGCTAGTTTTATATGAAGTGTATAGTTCGATGCGACGCACCGAGAGTTAAACCTTTCTCGTTGGCTCTAATCTTATCGGCGAGTAAACCCTTAATGATTACTTATGTCTATCCTTTTTATTAAAGACACGCTAAAACAAATAGGCGAGGAAGGGGCATGGCGACCCAAGCAATGCTCAGCTAGACACAGAGGTTATCAATGCACTAATAAAAGTCACCAAAGACATCAACATATAAACTTTAATTAATGGGAAAGCAATTTTAAGGGGTGCCCATGGTTTTCCGTAGTCACATGGAATCGGCCCATCAATCCTGATGAATTAAAGTGTACTAATACAATAAAACAAAACTACTTAATGAATTGAATACATGCAGGACCTTCTTACAGCTCTTGTATCTTCGTTCAAGGTGTGTCTTGTGCTGATAATGCGTCAGAATTCGGCTGTCTTCTGCTAAGTCTCGTACTAGGTATATTGCACTTGTCCGGTCCCGAAATTCGTCTGGCCTTGGGGTATTTATAGTTTCTGTCTGAGGGTAAGATGCGGCGCATAGGATAAGTAGATGCGGCGCATTGACTTAACTTCGTGTGGGGTCCAAGATTAATATATTCAGGAATATTCGTACACCGCCAGAAGATGCGGCGTAACTCCATTTCTCTATGCGGCGCATGTCCTTTGCCGTCTTGGATCTTAACTTGTGAAATCTTGATAGTGATGCGCCGTATGTAAGAAGTAGGATGCGGCGTATCTGGAGCAAAATGATCTTGATCTTGTACATTTCAATAGACTCTAAACTTCTTGCTTGTTTTGCTCCATAATTAGTCCAAAATCGCCAAGTTTCACATAGTACTTGTTTTTACCTGAGAATTACAAAAGTAAACATTAACGTATCAATTCTCACAGATAATATAATAAAACAAGTCAAATAAATAGGATAAATGATGGTAATAAAATGTACTTATTTGAGTTCATCAAATATCCCCCCACTTGAACTTTACTTGTCCCCAAGTAAACCTTAGAATTAATCTTATGAAAATGTATCCTAAAAGATATTAGGATTTATTTTTATATTTAAGCATGTATTCGATTTTTTTTTGTCATAATCACACAACCAAACACTTAACGAATTAGAAATAAAATAAAATAATTTTGATAAAAGCAAATCTAATCGTTTAACTGTCCAGTCGTGACGAATATTCTATCGTAAGCTTGGCAAGTATACGCATCTCCCCCACTAAAGCCAAGGAATAACAAGTCTAAAGCGGTAAAAAGGGTTTGTAGGTCAAGGGTTAATCATTCTTCTTAATCTCTATCGATCTCAAATTCCAGAAAAGGCGACAAAATCACAAATACATGATCGAATCCATGAACACGATACTTGCAATTGCTCAAATCCTTAACTCGAATAGGCTAAAGATAGGACCAAGTAATCTTTACCAATAATATTATATCAAAAAGGGCGACAAAATCATAAATACATAGCCGAATCCACGACTACGATACTTAAGATTGCTCAAATCCCTAATCTCAATAAATCAAAGGTTTGGATAAAGAATAATATAGGGTATGGATAATATTTGGGATACAAATTGGTGTAAAATGAAAAATAAACAAAACAGATAAATTAAAAATCCTAAGTGTGGTAAATTGCTTTCCCAACCATCCCATGAATAAGACTCATATCATTGAATAACTCACGCTTTAACACTTGAAACACACGCTTTAGGTAGACACGAATTATACTCAACAAGATCTCAATCAAAGAATAACCTTAGTTGGCGTTCCCATAACGGCCAACTCCCATTCAATCCATAAATATAATACACAACAAATAGTGGTGATATCGACCACTTAATACAAAACTTTACATAAGTAGGTTAAACATACTTCCAACTTTTTTTTTTTTTTTTTTTTTTTTTTTTTTTTTTTTTTTTTTTTTTTTTTTTTTTGACATCAACATATATGTGTAAAATTTCACAACTTTTCTATCACTTTCTTTCCGGATAATTTTTTCCATACTTTTCATACTTTCAGAAATAACTGTAATAGCGAAAGTAGTAAACACACGAAAAATAAACTCAAAGATATACAATATTTACTTTCATACCAATTGCATTGTGCAATTTCCTGACTCAACCAAAGATAATGAATTACGCACGCGAACACAGGTAATGCAAGGAAACACACTTTGCCTAAAGCAATTAACCAACCACGGATTTTAATCTACAGGGTAGGCTAGGGTGTAAGGGTGTAACGAAACATTATAACAAAGGTGTAAGAAACGAAAGGAATTGCTCTGAGTGTTTTTCTAGGGGTATCTTACTCTAAAAATGAGAGTAACAAAAGGGTTTATACGGGGGTTAACTAACCAGTGTAGTTAGCTAATATTACATAACATATAAAGGCTATTTGGGTGTAATCCTAGAAATTTACCAATTTAGACAAGTCATTCCAATTATGAAGATAATACTTATTATGGTGGTCTCGAATAGTATACAAGCCAAGTTCTAAAGTTTACAAGTCACCGGCACACTCATAGATTTGTGAATTTTGAAAAGTTCACAATTTTTGAAAATAATGTTATGTGTGCAGCTATGTAATTTAGACTTTAAACAAAAACATGCTAAAAATTTTAAATTTTAATATATTAAGCACATTTTAAGCATATTTTGAAAAAAAGTTTAGGACAAGTAAGTAAAGTAAGTGTTCTAATTCTCCAATCCCCCCACTTAAATTAAACAACGTCCTCGTTGTTTGTATAAAAGATTAAAAACTGGAAAATAAAAGAATTAGAACAGAAAAAACTCCCCTGAGATTTGCTCGGTATGATCCTCCATTATTTGTATAAGAGCAAGAATCAACTTTCTTGTGGATGAGAACGTTTAAGCTTCATATTTGATGTATCCACAAGAATGCAGGAATCTATAATACCATCAAGACTTTAACACACCTAAGTTAAGAAGGTTCAAACTTGCATAATACATTAGTAGTTAGTAAAAATAAAACTTTAAAAATTAAAATGAAAATCATCAGGTCAGTCGATACGCCGTATCTTATGGAAGAAGATACGCCGTATCGAGCCTGGAATAAAATATGAATCAGAATAGAAGATGCATCGCATCCTTAACCAGGGATGCGCCGCATTAAAATAAACTGACAGAAAGTTTTAAAGTCAAAAATAAAAATGCAGAAAATTAAATAAGATATGACCAGTGCAGGCGATGCGTCGCATCTCAATATTGAGATACGCCGTATCATCTGCAGGCCTGACTGACTCGACACAAAACAGAAAGGTAAAAATTTTCTCCGGGTTGTCTCCCGATCAGCACTTGTCTTTATTCTAGAGTCTTCAAGTTAGACACACGTTCAGCTCCTTATTTCAAGTAGTTCTGGTTCAAACT
The DNA here is from genome assembly GCA_021014915.2 of Artemisia tridentata subsp. tridentata. NCBI lineage: Eukaryota > Viridiplantae > Streptophyta > Magnoliopsida > Asterales > Asteraceae > Artemisia > Artemisia tridentata. Next base: position 410,103,675 of record CP139504.1, read on the forward strand.
CGACAACTTCGTTATCAGCGTTGTCGATGTAATTATCAAGGTATTTCCCTTTAGGTCGTGCCTTTGGAACAAAACTCCTTTAATCACCCTTGACAATTGGTGCATTTCAATCGTCACTTCTCTAATCATATTGTTTTGTTCTTTCAGCAATAGTTCCTTTCCGCTTTCTTGGGCAAACTTTGATATAATCTCGTCGATTGTAAGTTTGATCCATGATCCTCCGAACCAGCTTGGGAAAAGATCAATCATCATTCCTGAAACATAGAACAAATAGGCTTCGAAGTAAAAATTTTCTTAGAGACAGGAAAGTTGATTAGAATTTCTCAGTTCGGGATAAATAAAATTTTGATGATATCTGCAGATGATGCGCCATATCCAGAAAGATGGATACGCCGTATCTTATTACGTTAAAATTTAATCAAACTTTTATTCAGAAAATTGATACGCCGCTTATGAATTAGAATGCGCCGTATCAAGTTTAAATTATCAAAAATCGACGGATCTAATTTTAGCAAATATAACCAATTTTTGATTTTGAAGATGCGCCGTATCGATAGAAATCGATGCGTCATATCTGTTTAATAATTCAAAAACTGTTTTTAATTTAAATCGATAATACGCCGTATCTGTTTAAACAGATGCGTCGTATGGCGTTAGGGTTTTTAGAAACATTTCTTATTAAAAACAGAATACGCCGTATCTTGGGGAAAGATGCGTCGTATCGAATTAATTAAACGCGTTGTATTTTATAAAAATTAAACGCAATACGCCGTATCTATGAAAATAGATGCGCCGTATCGTTTGAATTAGCTCAGTACAACGATAGCAAAATACAGAAAAACAGAAAAATAAAAACAAACGAAAATAAAAACACACAAAAACAAAAAATATGCAAATAATACAATGAATGCAATTTAACTATTATACAATGGGGTTAGCGGTTTAAACCTAATTAAAATACTAATCAAATTAACAGATAATAACAATTCACTCCCCGGCAACGGCGCCAAAAAACTTGATGCGCGTGTGTATTGCTCTAATTTTTATATCCACGGTGTGTCGTTGTGGTTTTAGCAGTATTCAAGTTTTAAATTTATATTTAGCCGACTTATCAATAACACACACTTTAACGAGCAGTGTACCCGGTCAGTATGAATATAATGGTAAGTAGAGTGTCGATCACTAAGAGTGGAACGTATTATCTAGTTATTCTAATCAGTATTTTAATATCTTAAGTTAGCTGTACAACCTATTCTAACGCAAGGGGGTTCAGCCTGAGAGACTGGCACGGTTTGGTTGTAATTAAATGTAAACTAAACTAATAAGCACGAATCAGCGATTAGCACACACGTACACAGATAGATACTTGAGACAATAAGAAGACCTGTCCTGATAATTAAGTAGCTTGTCACTTGTTTTATTGCTAGTTTTATATGAAGTGTATAGTTCGATGCGACGCACCGAGAGTTAAACCTTTCTCGTTGGCTCTAATCTTATCGGCGAGTAAACCCTTAATGATTACTTATGTCTATCCTTTTTATTAAAGACACGCTAAAACAAATAGGCGAGGAAGGGGCATGGCGACCCAAGCAATGCTCAGCTAGACACAGAGGTTATCAATGCACTAATAAAAGTCACCAAAGACATCAACATATAAACTTTAATTAATGGGAAAGCAATTTTAAGGGGTGCCCATGGTTTTCCGTAGTCACATGGAATCGGCCCATCAATCCTGATGAATTAAAGTGTACTAATACAATAAAACAAAACTACTTAATGAATTGAATACATGCAGGACCTTCTTACAGCTCTTGTATCTTCGTTCAAGGTGTGTCTTGTGCTGATAATGCGTCTGAATTCGGCTGTCTTCTGCTAAGTCTCGTACTAGGTATATTGCACTTGTCCGGTCCCGAAATTCGTCTGGCCTTGGGGTATTTATAGTTTCTGTCTGAGGGTAAGATGCGGCGCATAGGATAAGTAGATGCGGCGCATTGACTTAACTTCGCGTGGGGTCCAAGATTAATATATTCAGGAATATTCCTACACCGCCAGAAAATGCGGCGTAACTCCATTTCTCTATGCGGCGCATGTCCTTTGCCGTCTTGGATCTTAACTTGTGAAATCTTGATAGTGATGCGCCGTATGTAAGAAGTAGGATGCGGCGTATCTGGAGCAAAATGATCTTGATCTTGTACATTTCAATAGACTCTAAACTTCTTGCTTGTTTTGCTCCATAATTAGTCCAAAATCGCCAAGTTTCACATAGTACTTGTTTTTACCTGAGAATTACAAAAGTAAACATTAACGTATCAATTCTCACAGATAATATAATAAAACAAGTCAAATAAATAGGATAAATGATGGTAATAAAATGTACTTATTTGAGTTCATCAGGCAACTAAATCTATCACTACGGACTCTTCACCCGAAATAGCTGCACTCACTAAAAAGATGGATGATTGGTCCACTGCTGTCTTGAGAATACATCAAAATCAGATTCAAAATAACAATAATCATCAAGTTAATGTGGTCAGTCAAAACTGTGAAACATGTGGTGGTCCACATCCATATTTCGAGTGTCCAACCACCGGTGGCAAGACTCAAGAGAGCGTGTATGCTGCTTCGGGATCCTGTTATCAGGGAGGTAACACTTACCAACCCCAAGGAGACCGAAATCTTCTCAGCTATCGCTCCAACAATTTTCTTGGACCACCCGGTTTCAACTCTCAAAACCAAAATGGGCAAAACCGAAATGCCCAATTCAATCAAAACCAAAGCCGAATGAGCCAAGGTTTCCAAAACCAAGGTTTTCAAAACCAAGGCAATCACCAAGGTTTTCAAAACCAAGGTAATCAAAGCCGAGTTCAAAATCAGGGAAATTTCAACCAAAATCTGGGGAATGTTCAAAACCGAGGACAAAATTTCAATCAAAACCAAGGTTTTAACCAAAATCAAACATTCTCGGAAAGAATTGTTTAAACAGTTCATGAAATCCCAAGATGAAACAAATCGGTTGTTGGTTAACCAAATAGCCGAGTTGAAGAAGTCTTTAAATGATCGACCCTCGTGCTCAGGAACTCTTCCTAGCACCACGATCGCTAACCCGAGGGGCGATGTGAAGGCGATCACAACAAGGAGTGGTTTCCAATATAATGGACCCAAAATTCCAACTACCTCTTCTTCTCTTCCTCCCAAGGTAGTGGAAAGTGAGACCGAGGAGACAACGGACAAAGTGCACTCTTCAAGCTCACAAAGTACCGCACACGTCCAACCTCCGGTCGACCAAACTCCAATTCCGGAACCCGATGTTCCGAAGACCAATCCTAAGCCCTCGATTCCATATCCTTCGAGGCTTAATGATCAGAAGCTTAAAGATAAAACCAATCAACAAATGGAGAAATTCTTCCAAATCTTCAATGAGTTGCATTTTGACATAAGCTTCGCAGATGCTCTCGTCCTTATGCCTAAATTTGCATCTACACTCAAAAGTTTACTCGGTAACAAGGATAAGTTGTCTGAGATGGCAAAGACCCCACTTAACGAGCAGTGCTCGGCGGTTCTCCTCAAGAAGCTTCCCGAAAAGCTCGGAGACCCCGGCAAGTTTTTAATCCCATGTGATTTCTCGGGGATGGTTCAGTGCTCAGCCTTGGCCGATCTTGGCGCAAGCATTAACCTTATGCCACTCTCGGTATGGAAGAAATTATCTCTTCCGGAGCTTACATCTACTTGCATGACACTCGAGCTAGCGGACCGTACTATAACTCGTCCACTTGGAATAGCTGAGGATGTCGTTGTGAAAGTAGGAAAGTTCCACTTTCCCACTGATTTCGTTGTGGTAAACTTTGATGCCGATCCTCGAGTTCCACTCATTCTGGGGAGAGCTTTCTTAAGGACGAGTCGTGCTCTCATTGATGTATATGCTGAAGAGTTAACCATTCGAGTTGAAAATGAAGAAGTCACGTTTAATGTAAATCAAGACTCTAAACCTCTAACCAAAGGCAACATTGCTACGGTTAATCAAAAATCTGATCTCGTAATTGCTGCCGAAAGAAGTGATTCAATACTTTCAAGATTCGAGGTTAAGAGTACTTCAAACAAACGTGCTGAGCTCAAAGCAATGAAAATTACCCCTGGCTCAAGCAATTGGTTTGAGAAATGTGCTGGGGAAGTAAAGAGTGTTTTTGATTACGATGAACAAGAATCGGAGACCACAACAAAAGTGGTGAAAATTGCTAGCTCTAAGAGCACACCACTTGTCCCATCTCCAGAATCGGTTTGTCGTATCGAGATTGTTGATTCTATGGATGGAACTAAAAATTCCACTCCTATTTCTGCACCAATCATTTCCGACTCTTCCATTACTTCTCCTCCGATTGAGGGAAGTGATATCTATATGGAAGAGCTCGAGATGTTCTTATTTGATGCTCCAATTTTGCCGGAAATTGTTGAGCCCGATGGTGATCCGGGGGAGATGCTCCGTTATTAGAAAAAATGATGTTTGATGAACCATTATTTTCCCTCCCCCCGAAGGAAGTTGTTTTTGAAGATAAGCCGTCAGACCCTTCGGAGCTCGAGCTCGAGGATTTTGTTCCCGAATATGAAAGTGTTATCTTTGATAGAGCTGAAGAGAGTGGTGGCAATCCCACTTCTCATTCTGATTTTTCTCTCCCGGCTTATGAAGCCTTTTCTTTTGACATAGATCTTTTGGAAGAGACGAGTAGTGGTAGTACCACTTCTCATGCTTATATCTCTCTTCCCGAGTATGAATCATTTCTCTTTGATAAAAATGATCCGGTCATCTTTGAAGAGTTCTCCGGTGAACTCTCTCAGCCGAAATTTGATCATTTTTATTTCGAGATTGAGAATGATTCTAGTGTGGGGGGGGGGAGGTGTTATTGATTATAAGAATTTAGTTCTTGAAGATTTCATCCCGACCCTCCCTCCCGCTGAGGACAATATTGCTTTTGATGATGAAGAGTTTTTTATGATAGTCATAAAAATCTTGCTTCTCTTCATCACATATGGTGTGTAATGAACTCAAATAAGTACATTTTATTATCATCATTTATCCTATTTATTTGACTTGTTTTATTATATTATATATGAGAATTGATACGTTAATGTTTACTTTTGTAATTCTCAGGTAAAAACAAGTATTATGTGAAACTTGGCGATTTTGGACTAATTATGGAGCAAAACAAGCAAGATGTTAAGAGTCTACTGAAATGTACAAGATCAAGATCATTCTGCTCCAGATACGCCGCAACATACTTCTTACATACGGCGTATCACTATCAAGATTTCACAAGTTACAATCCAAGATAGCAAAGGACATGCGCCGCATAGAGAAATGGAGTTACGCCGCATCTTAAGGCGGTGTACGAATATTCCTGAATATATTAATCTTGGACCCCACGCGAAGTTAAGTCAATGCGCCGCATCTACTTATCCTATGCGCCGCATCTAACCCTCAGACAGAAACTATAAATACCCCAAGGCCAGACGAATTTCGGAGACTTTTAGAAAAACTCAGAAGAGAAAGACAGAAACCCTAAAAGCCGAATTCAGACGTATTAGCAGCACAAGACACATCCTGAACGAAGAGACAAGAGCTGTAAGAAGGTCCTGCATGTATTCAATTCATTAAGTAGTTTTGTTTTATTGTATTAGTACACTTTAATTCATCAGGATTGATGGGCCGATTCCATGTGACTACGGAATATCATGGGCACCCCTTAAAATTGCTTTCCCATTAATTAAAGTTTATATGTTGATGTCTTTGGTGACTTTTATTAGTGCATTGATAACTTCTGTGTCTAGCTGAGCATTGCTTGGGTCGCCATGCCCCTTCCTCGCCTATTTATTCTATCGTTTCTAGGATAGTGGGATAGACATAAGTGATCAATAAGGGTTTACTCGCCGATAATATTAGAGCCAATGAGAAAGGGTTAATTATATACACTTCATATAAAACTAGCAATAAAACAAGTGACAAGCTACTTAATTATCAGGACAGGTCTTCTTATTGTCTCAAGTATCTATCTGTGTACGTGTGTGCTAATCGCTGATTCGTGCTCATTAGTTTAGTTTTCTATTTAATCATAACCAAACCGTGCCAGTCTCTCAGGCTGAACCCCCTTGCGTTAGATTAGGTTGTACAGCTAACTTAAGATATTAAAATACTGATTAGAATAATTAGATAATACGTTCCACTCTTAGTGATCGACACTCTACTTACCATTATATTCATACTGACCGGGTACACTGCTCGTTAAAGTGTGTGTTTTATTGATAAGTCGGCTAAATATAAATTTAAAACTTGAGTAGGCATTAATACTGCTAAAACCACAACGACTCATCACGCGCGCACCAAGTCTTTGGCGCCGCTACCGTGGATATAAAAGAATTAGAGCAATACACACGCACATCAAGTTTTTGGCGCGGCTGCCGGGGAGTGAATTTTTATTATCTGTTAATTTGATTAGTATTTTGATTAGGTTTTCTTTTTAATTTTTAGATTCTAACCACTAATTCTGTTGTATATTAGTTAAATTGCATTCATTGTATTATTTGCATATTTTCTGTTTTTGTATGTTTTTATTTTCTTTAATTTTTGTATCTTTTTGTTTGTTTTTATTTTTTGTTTTTCTTTTTCTATTTTTCTGCATTCTGCTATCGTTGTACTGAGCTGATACAAACGATACGGCGCATCTATTTTCATAGATACGGCGTATTGCGTTTAATTTTTATAAAATACAACGCGTTTAATAAATTCGATACGACGCATCTTTCCCCAAGATACGGCATATTCTGTTTTTAATAATAAAATTTTCTAAACCCTAACGCCATACAACGCATCTGTTTTCACAGATATGGCGTATTTTCTATTTAAATTAAAAACAATTTTTCGAAATTATTAAACAAAAGCGACGCATCGATCTTTATCGATACGGCGCATCTACTGAATCAAAAATCTTGTATTTTGAAACATAACGAAAATACGGCGTATTAGCTTTTGTTAATACGACGCATTTAATTTTAATAAATATAATCGATTTTTGATAATTTAAACTGGATACGGCGCATTCTAAAATTTATAAGCGGCGTATCTGTTTTCTGAATAAAAGTCTGATTAAATTTTAACGTAATAAGATACGGCGTATCCATCTTTCTGGATACGGCGCATCATCTGCAGATATCAGCAAAATTTTATTTATCCCGAACTGAGAAATTCTAATCAACTTTCCTGTCTCTTAGAAAATTTTTACTTCGAAGCCTATTTGTTCTATGTTTCAGGAATGATGATTGATCTTTTCTCAAGCTGGTTCGGAGGATCAAGGATCAAACTTACAATCGACGAGATTATATCAAAGTTTGCCCAAGAAAGCGGAAAGGAACTATTGCTGAAAGAACAAAACAGTATGATTAGAGAAGTGACGATTGAAGTGCACCAATTGTCAAGGGTGATTAAAGGAGTTTTGTTCCAAAGGCACGACCTAAAGGGAAATACCTTGATAATTACATCGACAACGCTGATAACGAAGTTGTCGAGTTTGAACCAGAACTACTGGAATATGAGCTGAACGTGAGTCTAACTTGAAGACTCTGGAATAAAGACAAGTGCTGACCGGGAGACAACCTGGAAAATTTTTACTTTTCTGTTCTGTGTCGAGTCTGTCAGACCTGCAGAAGATGCGGCGCATCTCAATCCTAAGATGCGACGCATCGCCTGCACTGGTCATATCTTATTTTATTTTCTGCATTTTTATTTTTGACTTTAAAACTTTCTGTCAGTATTTTAATGCGGCGCATCCCTGGTTAAGGATGCGACGCATCTTCTATTCTGATTCGTATTTATTCCAGGCTCGATACGGCGTATCTTCTTCCATAAGATACGGCGTATCGACTGACCTGATGATTTACAGTTTTATTTTTACTAACTACTAATGTATTATGCAAGTTTGAACCTTCTTAACTCAGGTGTGTTAAAGTCTAAATGGTATTATAGATTCCTGCATTTCTGTGGATACAACATTTTTGAAGCTTAAACGTTCTCATCCACAAGAAAGTTGATTTTTGCTCTTATACGAATAATGGAGGATCATACCGAGCAAATCTCAGGGGAGTTTTTCTGTTCTAATTCTTTTATTTTCCAGTTTTTAATCTTTGATACAAACAACGAGGACGTTGTTTAACTTAAGTGGGGGGATTGGAGAATTAGAACACTTACTTGTCCTAAACTTTTTCAAAATATGCTTAAAATGCGCTTAATATATCAAAATTTAAAATTTTTAGCATGTTTTTGTTTAAAGTCTAAATTACATAGCTGCACACATAACATTATTTCTAAAAATTGTGAACTTATCAAAATTCACAAATCTATGAGTGTGCCGGTGACTTGTAAACTTTAGAACTTGGCTTGTATACTATTCGAGACCACCATAATAAGTATTATCTTTATAATTGGAATGACTTGTCTAAATTGGTAAATTTCTAGGATTACACCCAAATAGCCTTTATATGTTATGTGATATTAACTAACTACATTGGTTAGTAAACCCCTGTATAAACCTTTTGTTACTCTCACTTTTAGAGTATGATACCCCTAGAAAAATACTCAGAGTCATTCCTTTCGTTTCTTACACCTTTGTTATAATGTTTCGTTACACCCTTACACCTTAGCCTACCCTGTAGATTAAAATCCGTGGTTGGTTAATTGCTTTAGGCAAAGTGTGTTTCCTTACATTACCTGTGTTCGCGTGCGTAATTCATTATCTTTGGTTAGGTCGGGAAATTGCACAATGCAATTGGTATGAAAGTAAATATTGTATAACTTTTAGTTTATTTTTCGTGTGTTTACTACTTTCGCTATTACAGTTATTTCTGAAAGTATGAAGAGTATGAAAAAAATTATCCGAAAAAATAGTGATAGAAAAGTTATGAAATTTTACACATATATGTTGATGTCAAAAAAAAATAAATAAATAAAAAAAAAATCGAAAAAAATAGAAAAGAAAAAGAAAAAGGAAAAATTGGAAGTTTGTTTTAACCAACTTATGTTAAGTTTTGTATTAAGTGGTTGATATCACCACTATTTGTTGTATATTATATTTATGGATTGAATGGGAGTTGGCCGTTATGGGAACACCAACTAAGGTTATTCTTTGATTGAGATCTTATTGAGTATAATTCGTGTCTACCTAAAGCGTGTGTTTCAAGTGTTAAAGCGTGAGTTATTCAATGATATGAGTCTTATTCATGGGATGGTTGGGAAATTAATTTACCACACTTAGGATTTTAATTTATCTGTTTTGTTTATTTTTCATTTGACACCAATTTGTATCCCAAATATTATCCATACCCTACATCATTCTTTATCCAAACCTTTGATTTATTGAGATTAGGGATTTGAGCAATCTTAAGTATCGTAGTCGTGGATTCGGCTATGTATTTATGATTTTGTCGCCCTTTTTGATATAATATTATTGGTAAAGATTACTTGGTCCTATCTTTAGCCTATTCGAGTTAAGGATTTGAGCAATTGCAAGTATCGTGGTCGTGGATTCGATCATGTATTTGTGATTTTGTCGCCTTTTCTGGAATTTGAGATCGATAGAGATTAAAAAGAATGATTAACCCTTAACCAACAAACCCTTTTTACCGCTTTAGACTTGTTATTCCTTAGCTTTAGTGGGGGAGATGCGTATACTTGCCAAGCTTATGATAGAATATTCGTCACGACTGGACAGTTAAACGATTAGATTTGCTTTTATCAAAATATTTTATTTTATTTCTAATTCGTTAAGTGTTTGGTTGTGTAATTATGACAAAACGAATACATGCTCAAATATAAAAATAAATCCTAATATCTTTTAAGATACATTTTCATAAGATTTATTCTAAGGTTTACTTGGGGACAAGTAAAGTTCAAGTGGGGGGATATTTGATGAACTCAAATAAGTACATTTTATTATCATCATTTATCCTATTTATTTGACTTGTTTTATTATATTATATATGAGAATTGATATGTTAATGTTTACTTTTGTAATTCTCAGGTAAAAACAAGTATTGTGTGAAACTTGGCGATTTTGGACTAATTATGGAGCAAAACAAGCAAGATGTTACGAGTCTACTGAAATGTACAAGATCAAGATCATTCTGCTCCAGATACGCCGCAACATACTTCTTACATACGGCGTATCACTATCAAGATTTCACAAGTTACAATCCAAGATAGCAAAGGACATGCGCCGCATAGAGAAATGGAGTTACGCCGCATCTTAAGGCGGTGTACGAATATTCCTGAATATATTAATCTTGGACCCCACGCGAAGTTAAGTCAATGCGCCGCATCTACTTATCCTATGCGCCGCATCTAACCCTCAGACAGAAACTATAAATACCTCAAGGCCAGACGAATTTCGGAGACTTTTAGAAAAACTCAGAAGAGAAAGACAGAAACCCTAAAAGCCGAATTCAGACGTATTAGCAGCACAAGACACATCCTGAACGAAGATACAAGAGCTGTAAGAAGGTCCTGCATGTATTCAATTCATTAAGTGGTTTTGTTTTATTGTATTAGTACACTTTAATTCATCAGGATTGATGGGCCGATTCCATGTGACTACGGAATATCATGGGCACCCTTAAAATTGCTTTCCCATTAATTAAAGTTTATATGTTAATGTCTTTGGTGACTTTTATTAGTGCATTGATAACCTCTGTGTCTAGCTGAGCATTGCTTGGGTCGCCATGCCCCTTCCTCGCCTATTTATTCTATCGTTTCTAGGATAGTGGGATAGACATAAGTGATCATTAAGGGTTTACTCGCCGATAAGATTAGAGCCAACGAGAAAGGGTTAATTATATACACTTCATATAAAACTAGCAATAAAACAAGTGACAAGCTACTTAATTATCAGGACAGGTCTTCTTATTGTCTCAAGTATCTATCTGTGTACGTGTGTGCTAATCGCTGATTCGTGCTCATTAGTTTAGTTTTCTATTTAATCATAACCAAACCGTGCCAGTCTCTCAGGCTGAACCCCCCTTGCGTTAGATTAGGTTGTACAGCTAACTTAAGATATTAAAATACTGATTAGAATAATTAGATAATACGTTCCACTCTTAGTGATCGACACTCTACTTACCATTATATTCATACTGACCGGGTACACTGCTCGTTAAAGTGTGTGTTTTATTGATAAGTCGGCTAAATATAAATTTAAAACTTGAGTAGGCATTAATACTGCTAAAACCACAACAACACATCACGCGCGCACCAAGTCTTTAGCTCCGCTACCGTGGATATAAAAGAATTAGAGCAATACACACGCACATCAGTGTGATTTCTATTTCCCTTTTCTCCTGCGGGAATGAGGATACTATCTTTGACCCCGGTATCGTCCCTAATAGTTTCTACTATTAAAATACCGTGGGCATCTCGTCGGTGTGGAACTTTCTTATGTTCAAATGTTTATCCAAACACATTGAATGAAAGTCCGATGGAGATTGTTTTCTTCCACTTGCTTCCCCATGAACCAATGAATTCGGGGTCGAGTCAAGCTAGTGACTCGGTTAACAAAAACATTAGCATTTCATGGGTGACAACCCATGTTTCTGACTTCTTCCTATTTTCTAACACTAAGTGTGGGGGAATTCCTCTGCTATGCTGTGCTTTTTTGTGTTGTTTGCTCTTGTTTGCAGGTTTCCCTTAGATCGTGATGATTGATGCGCCTGTTTTCAATCCAGCCGCCCAATATCCGATCTTTTTACTAACGTTTATCTAGGGATATCTTTTCAACCTTTTTTGTGAAAAATAGAGATTTCCGTTTCACACTTGGCTATTAGTATTACCTTTTTACGTTCTAAGTGTCTGCATAATAGCCGGTACTTTGAATATTGAGGGCAATATTCAATTATAAGTGTAGGGGGAATTCTCACGAATTTTATCACTTATGTACCTTCTAGTGCCCTAGTACCCCCGTTTTGACCAAAAATTTTAAAATTTTTGTCGTTTTTAAACAAAAAATTGTGTAGTGTTTAGTCTTGATTAGGTTAGAACAAAGGGAATCCCGACTCTGCCAGAGTGTTGATCTGGCTGCTTCCTTAACGATTAGACTAAGGTTTTACGATTTGTGCAAATGAAAATGCTAAGCGTAGAGTAGTTGGTTCTCTTTAGAGCTTATATAAGTAATCTATGGCTTTTCCTCCCAGGAGATAACTAATCTGACTTAATAAGTGCTTATTTTCAAACATTTGAACACACAAAATCATTTTTTCATACGATTTTGAAAAATACTAGTTCAAAGATTTATTTAAACTTCGGAACAAGCATATGTCATAGATGTAAAAGTTAAATAATAAATGTATGTGCTATAAGCTGCGGATTCAAGATCGGCCCTTGGATCCTTATTTCCAGAAGGCGTTTAGGTCTTGGCTACCCTCTTACACCGGCCCTTGGACCTCTAATTCAGGAATGTGTGAGGTCTTGGTCTAACACCCTTGGATTCTCATTTCAGGAATGTTTAGAGTCTTGGAACTCTCCGTTGTAACGGCCCTTGGATCCTTTATTCCGGAAGGTGTAAGGTCTTGGTTCCCGTGAAACTCCGTTAGTTTATGTTGCACAAGTAAAAAAAAAAATGATGAAAAATTGAAAAGAAAAAAATAAAATAAAATGGAATGATATTGCAAAATGCAAAAATGGAATGATATTGCAAAATGCAATAAGTTTTGATGTGTTGAATAAAGTTTTGAAACTTGCTTGTTGTAAATTTTAAATCTATCTTTCAACTAGTATTAGTCAAAATCTTATAAAAACGTCGATTTTTGTGATCAAAATTTTGAAAATCAAGCACATTCACCTAACTTGAATAAATATGGGAGTGAAAAGTTAAGTTTCGGCTTACATAGATTATTAGTATAAGTAGCGTTAGCATTTTACAAAAGCATTTGCACATTGAGTTTAAGCTTAGTTGGGAGTATTAAAAAGAGGATGACGATTACAATTCCCTGGAGACACCCATTTTGTGTGAATCCCGTTCCATGATACCATTTTTGGAAATCAAGCATGTTATTTATTTTGTTGTAGTTTAAATTTCTCGCATTTAATAAAAAGTCGAAACGGGGTATACTTGGTATTCTTTTGATCCTTTCATTACTTTATATGATCGGATTGCTAGGGACTAGCAATAGCTTAGTGTGGGGGATTGATGAGTGTGTAAATACTCATCATTTTACACCCATAAAAGACACAAAAATAACCAAAAACGTCCAAATATACCAAATATTATTGCAGATATCCTTGGTTTGTGTTTTTATGCATTTCAGGTACAAAAGATTGAAAACAGAGCGAAAACGGGCATTTTTGGATCGACTCGACAACAATTATGCATTTGATCAAGTGAAGACAAAAGTCAAAGTCAACCCCAAAAATACCAAAATAACACAAATGGTCCTTGGAATTAATATTCGACTTTGGCAGCCTAGGTCCCTGGATTTTCAGACTTTACAAGATTGGTCCCTCAAAGTTTAAACAAATTCCAAATCCAATCCTATCCTAATAACTAAACACAAACAAACCCTTTACCTTAAACCCAGCCCATTTTAACAAAAGCCCAAAAATAAATAAAAAACCCAATCCGGCCATATGTTTTAGCTAAGTCTGACCTAGGTCAGACTCAACTCACCTCCCTTCTTCTTCACAAAATCCCGCCTAAACAAAACCATGTACCTTCTCGACAATTTTGTCTCCTCTCCCACTCCCCATAACCTACCCAGCCACCCTACCATTCTTGTACTTCCCCCCGCCCCATGCCATGTCATCAATCCGTGTGTACATTTGGGCACCAAAAAGAAATTGAGAGGCTGTGATCATGTCTACTTTAATCCAACGGATGGGATTTGTTCAAAGAAGCACAAAAGTTGTTTTGTGAAGGTTTATCTCACAAAAGAAGCACAAAAGGAGGAAGACTTTAGTTTTTTTAGATTAGTATAAATAGGTCAAGTGTAAGCCTTAATAGGCAGGATTAATTTAGCTTAAAATTAGTTGAGGTATTGTATTTTTTATCTTTCAGCATTGTAATTTATAACTTTAGTTAATGAAAATTTAGTTTTCTTATTTGGTCAACAAGAGTCAAAGGCTACTGTTCATGTGCTTAATTGTATTCTTATTGATGATTTCTGTTCTTATAAGTCTTCTCAGTTGATATGTGAGTATAATTTGCTAAGTCTTAGTGGTTTAACTCTAGTTGTATTTAAAAAGATCAAAACAGCCAAAATAGCTTATAGCTCACTAAGTGCTTATTTGCAATTTAAAGTTGCTTATTGGGTGATAAATGAGCTAGGTAATCAGTAGCAGTCAGTTTTAATAGCTTAAATTGGTAATAGTAGTATATAATTGCAAAATCAGGTTTTGAATAGGGTGTTTGGCATAAGTGTTTGATCTTGGACTTGAAGCTTGTCACTGTTCATTGACCATTGGTCAAGGTTTGATTGAGCTTATTGGTTGCTAGAATAGCTGTTAGTATAGGGTGTTAAGCTATTTTGAGGTCATTTGAGGTTTAGAGTTTGTGAGTTGGTTATTAGAAGCAAAACTGCCCTAATAAGCTCCACATAAGCTGTGGCTAATCTGATCCCAACTTTTGGCATTTTGTTATCCCTTAGAGTTGTACAAGTGAGAATCTAGGAGTATGTGAAGTTTAGTCAAGTTTTAAAAGAAATAAGGGCCAAATGTCATTCCTGCTGCATCAGGAACTTTAGTGCAGACCTGCACTAATAGTCTACTGATCTCAGCCACTTGCTTGCTTTGTATCAGCTTAATCTTAATCTCTTGGTCTTTTTGCATGAAATTGAATTTATAAGTAGCTTATAGTGTTGGCTTGAGATTTCTGAAATTGGATTCCCATTTATGGCTTATTAGATAGCTTATTGATGATCTGCAAAATCCACTATTAGCACTGACCTGAGCCTGCACAGTTTTATGATCCCATTAGCATCTGATCTAGGGCTTAATTCAATAAGCAATTGAGATTTAAAATTGGGCATTCTCATTTTGATAGTAGTTTTTGATACAAGCTTTTAGAATATGCCTTTGGTTTTCCCCAATAAGCTTTTACTCAGCTTATAGAGCTGTTCAAAGTAGGTGATCTAGCCATTTGGTTCTGTCTTCATTTGTCTACTGTGCAGTAGCTTATTGGCTTATTACTTATGCTTATTTGATATCCATTGGTTGTGTTAAGCTTAAATTAGTATAATAATCTGTTTCCTAGCTTTTGGAAATTTTTGGTGATCATTAACTTATTTTAGAGCTTATTCCCAACTACTTATTTGCCAAATCTGCTTATCAGGGTTTTGAAAAGTTCTGATTACATTTTTCCTAGCTTTCTAATATCATTTAAGATTTGTTGGGTCTGAAATATTGCTGATTGGAGAATTACAACTCTGCCGGATAGTTATGTAACTCTGCTGATTAGCATAAGAACTCTGCTGTTTTGATAACTCTGCTGTTTTGGTATAATAGGCATATTGTAACTCTGCTGCTAGCTCACGAGGACTCTGCTGCTAGAAGGATTACTCTATTGCTTATTAATTATGTAAAGTATGTTAAGATAAGTATAGAAAAGATACGTATGAATATTTTACTTGTATAGGAAGTCTTGTAAACTGACTAGGACTCCTCATGCTATAAAGGAGGTTCTAGGGTTAGAGTTAGAGGTCGATTGATTAATTATCTTAGCATACGTATCATTGTTTTCACTTCAAGGTTTCTTGTAACCCTATTGCTATTCAGAGCAATCGTTATTAATATAATTGAAGTGTTGTTGGATAATCCGTTTGTGTTTTCTTCTTAAGATCAAATATTAGTTTCCGCATAATATTTGATATACAACCTAAGATCAGTTTCTATACCGATTACTTTAGATTTATCTAAGGTAGTTAATAAGATCGTGAAGCTCAACTGGGATCAACAAGATTTTTCTGAAAAGTTTCATAATTTTCCAAATCAGTTTACTATTTTTAAATCATTTAATTAGTTTCTATTAGTTTTAATTCATAATAAATAATTAAAAAGTCAAAAAAATATAATTCTTTTTTTCAAAATTTGCTTTTGTTATTTAGAACGTAGAAAAATTAATTTGGTATTCCTAGGATTAATATTTCTTAGATTTCACGTTTTAGTCTCGCGTTTTCCCCTTTTTAATTTCGTTATTTGTTACGTTTTGCTAATTATTTGTAGACTTGTATCTTATGCTTTTTAAGTTTCCCATAGCCTATTTATGCTTCCCGTAGCTTTAAATTTAATCAAAATCCAAAATCTCTCCATTTTCATATTTCAAACACGATTCACAAACCCGATCTCACAAATTCCATTCATCCTTCATCGGGGATAACGAACCGGGTCACACATACTTCACTTGTGTTTCCTTGGAAAAATAACGTATTGATTTCAATCGATTAAAGCTATTAGGTTATTTTTGACCTATGCATTTTATATGGGATTCATAGTCTATCAGATGGATGTAAAGAGTGCCTTTCTGTATGGCACTATTGAGGAAGAAATATATGTTCATCAACCTCCTGGCTTTGTTGATCCAGCAGAACCCAAGAAAGTGTACAAAGTCATCAAAGCTTTATATGGTTTCCATCAAGCTCCCAGAGCTTGGTATGCCACACTCTCCAAATTTCTAGAAGAATATGGGTACATCAGAGGTGTGATAGACAAGACCTTGTTTATAAAAAGGGACAAGAAGTATATCATTTTGGTACAAGTTTATGTGGATGATATCATATTTGGTTATACTAAAAGGTCTTGGTGTGAGGAGTTTGAAGCATTAATGAAAGGGAGGTTTCAGATGAGTTCTATGGGTGAACTCAAATTTTTCTTAGGACTACAAGTGAAACAACAAGAAGATGGAATCTTTATCTCTCAAGACAAGTATGTTGCAGAGATCTTGAAGAAGTTTGAATTTACAACTGTGAAGACTGCAGTCACTCCCATGGAGAACAAGGTGCATTTGACAAAGGATGAAGATGCTGCTGATGTAGATGTGCATCTTTACAGATCAATGATAGGTTCTCTAATGTATCTTACTGCTTCTAGACCTGACATTATGTATGCAGTATGTGTTTGTTCACGTTTTCAGGTTAACCCAAAGACTTCACATCTCCATGTTGTGAAGAGAATCTTTAGATACCTAAAGGGTAAACCCAATTTGGGCCTTTGGTATCTTAGAGAGTCCTCTTTTGACCTGGAAGCCTATTCAGATAGTGATTATGCAGGTGCAAGTCTTGATAGGAAATCCACAACTGGAGGTTGTCAATTCCTTGGAAGAAGATTAATCTCTTGCCAATGCAAGAAGCAGATGATTGTAGCTACATCAACAACTGAAGCTGAGTATGTAGCAGCTGCCAATTGCTGTGGACAAGTCTTGTAGATTCAGAATCAAATGCTGGATTATGGTCTGAACTTTATGAACACTATAATTCACATAGATAATGAAAGAACTATCTGTATAGTTAAGAACCCTGTTTATCACTCTAAAACTAAGCACATAGAAATCAGGCATCACTTTATGTAACACCCCAACCCGACAAGGGCAAAGATGCCACAAATACATGGTTTCATATCAGATACAAGCATTCAAGAAATAAAATAGCGGAAGCCTTAACATTAAAATTCAAAGGAAAATAAGTCAACACGACTTATATCAAGTGCAAGACAGAAATAACGAAGTACAAAACAGAATCCAAAATGCCCAAACAATGGCATAACAGAAAAAATATCCAAATGGTCACACTAGAATGACAAGGTCTAAACTTCACACAAGTTGCTCTCATCCCAAGATAAACCCAGCTCCCAGCTTAAATACCTGCCGCAGGAAAAGAAATGCGGCTGAGCTACGAGAGCTCAGTGAACAGATATAATGGAACAAAGCAGTAGTAACGGAATAATAAAGTAAAAGAAATAATACCAGGTGTAACAAGAGTCAGGAAAAAGGAATACAAGAGTTATGCAGACATACCAGGAACTAAGAATGGTTACAATGGTAGGTGCAAATGAAACCAGAACCCATTACAATCCCAAGTCAAATCAAGTCAAGTCCAATGTCAGGTCAAGTATCAGGTCAAGTAACAGGTCATAAGGTTACAAGGTTTCAGGTAAACAGAAATCCTCTACGAGCCCAAACATATCAAATCAAATCACATATATCAGGGTGTATGGAGGGGTGACCTCAGCATACCAGGAA
This sequence comes from Artemisia tridentata subsp. tridentata, assembly GCA_021014915.2. Classification (NCBI taxonomy): domain Eukaryota; kingdom Viridiplantae; phylum Streptophyta; class Magnoliopsida; order Asterales; family Asteraceae; genus Artemisia; species Artemisia tridentata. The sequence goes on from CP139504.1 coordinate 410,121,926, forward strand.
ACAGGGTGAGGGGATACCTCCAGGGGTTGGAGTTGCAAGCTCCCAGGGGTTGTGAAAGACGTGTATCGCACACACTCGTTAGTCACCAGGATATAACAGGAAATATAACAAATCAGGACAGGTCTAGGATGCATCCATGCGCCCCGCAGGCCACAGGGTCTTCCTCTACATAACAAATCAAATCAGGTCGGGGACGGGACAGGACATCACTCTCCTGCCCTAGAGTCATGCCACCGGTGCATCAATGACATGGACATGAAACCCTCATGCCTAGTGGGTGGCTCGTAGTCTCAAACTGTGGGTCAAGGTCAGGTATCAAGTCTCGGGTGTCAAGTCTCAGGTATCAAATGTCAGGTATCATATCAGAGTTCATATCAGGGTTCAAGACAGGAGATAAATGCAGGGGTTCATTATCAGGAGGTCCATATCAGAAAGGTCAAATACTGGAAGGTTCATAATAGTTTATTATAAGAAATCCTTTTTACATGGTTTTTTTAATAAAAGTGGTCTTAGAATAGTTTCATAATAAAAATTCTTTTAAGGAAATGTTCAAAACCTCTTCATATATAAAACTAAAAAGTAGATGTAAAATCCTATGAACCTTCAAGTACCCAAGGTCTTAATTATTCAGGTTATCAGGGTTCAATAAGTCATGTCAAGTGTCATAGCAGGGTTCAAGTCAAAGGTTCAAGTCAAATGGTTCATATCAAGGTTCATATCAGGGTTCAAGACAGGTTCATGACAAGGTTCAAGACAAAGGTCCAAATCTATGGTTCACAATACAAGGTGAAACATAACAATGAATCAGGAATCAGAAATGAGACGAAGGCTCTTTACAAGAAAAGCAGAATATCTGTACCTTATTCAAATAGCAAGCACAAACACAAGGGTAGCAGATAGGGATCAAGATCACTCCCTCCTTGAACCTAAAGGAGTAGAAGACAGAAATACGAAAGGGGTTCAGTTATCTTCCCATTATAAGTAACTTCCATTTTTAGTAACTTTCTATTTTTAGCAGGTTTCCATAATTAGTAAGTTACCACATTTAGCAAGATTCAAGTGATATAATTCAAGTCAAGTCTTTAATTAGCTTATTATGGAAGTAACATTCATTTTAACAAGTTACACAAGTTCAGGGTTAGTTATGACAAGTTTTCATAGTTCAGGGTTATAAGTGTAAATTTGCCAAAGTTCAAGATTTAAAATGAAAATATCACCATTAACTCATTCTCACTCTCAAGTTATCCAGAATTACACCTTTAGTCCTTTAGATTTCATAATTTACATTTTATACCCTTGGAATTACATAAGTTACATTTTAAACCTTATGGTATTTATAATTACACATTAAACCCTTAATTTCCCAATTTTACACAATGAACACTTATTTCAACATGTTATACGAACACACCCTTAAACATTCACAATTTTCACATCAAGTCCCTCTAGTTATCAAAGTTACATATTTAGTCCTTTAAATTACAATTTCAACCTTTAATTATTAACAATTACATATTAAGCCATTAAATTATCAAAATAGTACATAACCCTCTGAATATAATTTACTACTCAAAACAGCACCAAGTTTCCAGAAATTACATATTTAGTCCCTCATTTTTATTTATTTTTAATTCGACTTATAATTTATGTAATTAAACATTTTAATCCTTTTAATTACAAAAATTACACATGACGCCCTCATGTTATATTTTATACGAATTATAAACAGTCCAAATAAAGTTATAAAAATAGACCTTGAGTTTTAAAAGTTACAAAATACACCCTAGACATTTTATTTCCAATCGCCATATAATTTACAAATTAAATCCATATTTCGCTCAATTTACAAATAAGGCCCTCATATCATAATTTTTATACGTTCCCCCTGATCTATAAAACATTAAAAAAATATCCCACAAGTTTTAATAATTACAAAACACCCCCTTAACAATTAATTATTCAATCGGTAACCATAAAATCATATCAAAACTCAATTCTAAAATCCCCAATCATTATACCATCATTTTATCATCATTGTACAGTGTTTACTTCCAGATTTCATAATTTTAAAACCCTAATTCGATTGGTTTCATATTTTGTTCCACAATTTTCCCTTTTTATTCAAAAACCCGATTATAACAATAATCCATAAATCATGCATTCGACTTCAATAAATCAAGACACCATTTTTCTCATGTTATATGATGATTATAGAAGCCACGAAAATTAATAACCTGGTCCAGAAAAATCGCATACAAGATTTATAGATTTAATTCGATTTTAGGGTTTATAACACATAATTTTTCCATACGATTAATATATAGTGCATGGCTTGTTTTTATAATTTTTCCCACGTTATATATGATTAAGAGAAGGTTAGAAAAATACCATAAAAATTATAGATTAAGGGATTCACACGCTATGGATTATTGTTGCTCGGTTAGGGTTTTTTGACCCAATTAATTCACCACGACCAAACGATCGACTCCAGGACCTTGTGGCTATTTTTCCCACCTTCTTAGCACTATTAAGAACTCCATAAAAATACCTCCTTGCCTCAGAAAATTCGGATGTGGTGTGTGGGATTTTTAAGAGTGGCGGCTAGTATAGAATTAGGGTTAAAATGGAAGAAATAATTTGTGGATTGATATAAATTAGGTTGGATCGGTCTTTGGGGAGGGTATGGGCTAGGATACCGAGATTTCTAGTTAGGGAAATTTATTGGGCTTTAATTACCATCTTAATTGTGTTTGTAATTACATTTAATGTCTTGATATAAATCATAAAATTCAAATTGGCCCACAAAGGGTATTTTAGTAATTTTGTAGCTTGCAAAAAATATTAAATGGGTTTGTCAAAATTATTTGGGATCATAACTTGTTCATTACCCGAAGTTTGGAATCGATTCGGTACTTTATAAGCTTTTAATTAAATTTTTAAAGTCTTAGGGGCATTTTGGTAAATTTGCATGTTTTAGATTTTCGGGTTTTACAACTCTTCCCTCTAACAGAAAAATTTCTTCCTCGAAATTTGCAAGGACATAGAAATGAAAAAGAACGGAAAACAAAACAAGGACATACCAGACGCCTTATCTGCCTGGTCAGGGAGAAAGCGAGAAAACACGACCGGTAGTAGGAGTAGGAGAAGGAGGGCCAAGATATTTCTCAAGTGGTTCCGGATTCCGCCTAGGACAATCTTTCAACTTATGCTCCCTCGAACCACACCTAAAACAAGCTCCAGAAGTCGTACGGCAAAATCCCGTACGGTTCTTCCCACATTGTGGACAACTAGCTGACCCTTGACTGTCGCTGCGCCCCCGACGATCGCCATCCTGCCTAGAAACTGACCCCGAATCTCGGCCCCTCGAATCTGATTTCTTCTGGTCGTAGCTCTTGCCCGAATACTCCTTGACGTCCCGACTCTGAATCTGCTGCTGCACCTTGTCGCCATCACGGTCTCGTTTGTAACCAACGCCCTCATGAAAATCTCGATGTTGCGAGCTGCATCGCAACATGCTGATGGATCCGTAAACTCCGAATTCAGCCGACGATCAAGAAAATATGACCGAACAGAACAAGAAGAATGACAGAGCAGAACAGGAAAATATGACAGAGCAGAATCAAGGAAAGATGACAGAGCATAACAGGAAAAGAGAGTGCGCGAAAGGAAACCTAATGTCTACCCAATCCTCACAGGTCACGAGCCTAAGCTCTAAGGGTTTCGGATGCCTATGCTCTGATACCATAAATTGTAACACCCCAACCCGACAAGGGCAAAGATGTCACAAATACATGGTTTCATATCAGATACAAGCATTCAAGAAATAAAATAGCGGAAGCCAACATTAAAATTCAAAGGAAAATAAGTCAACACGACTTATATCAAGTGCAAGACAGAAATAACGAAGTACAAAACAGAATCCAAAATGCCCAAACAATGGCATAACAGAAAAAATATCCAAATGGTCACACTAGAATGACAAGGTCTAAACTTCACACAAGTTGCTCTCATCCCAAGATAAACCCAGCTCCTAGCTTAAATACCTGCCGCAGGAAAAGAAATGCGGCTGAGCTACGAGAGCTCAGTGAACAGATATAACGGAACAAAGCAGTAGTAACGGAATAATAAAGTAAAAGAAATAATACCAGGTGTAACAAGAGTCAGGAAAAAGGAATACAAGAGTTATGCAGACATACCAGGAACTAAGAATGGTTACAATGGTAGGTGCAAATGAAACCAGAACCCATTACAATCCCAAGTCAAATCAAGTCAAGTCCAATGTCAGGTCAAGTATCAGGTCAAGTATCAGGTCAAGTAACAGGTCATAAGGTTACAAGGTTTCAGGTAAACAGAAATCCTCTACGAGCCCAAACATATCAAATCAAATCACATATATCAGGGTGTATGGAGGGGTGACCTCAGCTTACCAGGAAACAGGGTGAGGGGATACCTCCAGGGGTTGGAGTTGCAAGCTCCCAGGGGTTGTGAAAGACGTGTATCGCACACACTCGTTAGTCACCAGGATATAACAGGAAATATAACAAATCAGGACAGGTCTAGGATGCATCCATGCGCCCCCGCAGGCCACAGGGTCTTCCTCTACATAACAAATCAAATCAGGTCGGGGACGGGACAGGACATCACTCTCCTGCCCTAGAGTCATGCCACCGGTGCATCAATGACATGGACATGAAACCCTCATGCCTAGTGGGTGGCTCGTAGTCTCAAACTGTGGGTCAAGGTCAGGTATCAAGTCTCGGGTGTCAAGTCTCAGGTATCAAATGTCAGGTATCATATCAGAGTTCATATCAGGGTTCATATCAGGGTTCAAGACAGGAGATAAATGCAGGGGTTCATTATCAGGAGGTCCATATCAGAAAGGTCAAATACTGGAAGGTTCATAATAGTTTATTATCAGAAATCCTTTTTACATGGTTTTTTTAATAAAAGTGGTCTTAGAATAGTTTCATAATAAAAAGTCTTTTAAGGAAATGTTCAAAACCTCTTCATATATAAAACTAAAAAGTAGATGTAAAATCCTATGAACCTTCAAGTACCCAATGTCTTAATTATTCAGGTTATCAGGGTTCAATAAGTCATGTCAAGTGTCATAGCAGGGTTCAAGTCAAAGGTTCAAGTCAAATGGTTCATATCAAAGTTCATATCAGGGTTCAAGACAGGTTCATGACAAGGTTCAAGACAAAGGTCCAAATCTATGGTTCACAATACAAGGGGAAACATAACAATGAATCAGGAATCAGAAATGAGACGAAGGCTCTTTACAAGAAGAGCAGAATATCTGTACCTTATTCAAATAGCAAGCACAAACACAAGGGTAGCAGACAGGGATCAAGATCACTCCCTCCTTGAACCTAAAGGAGTAGAAGATAGAAATACGAAAGGGGTTCAGTTATCTTCCCATTATAAGTAACTTCCATTTTTAGTAACTTTCTATTTTTAGCAGGTTTCCATAATTAGTAAGTTACCACATTTAGCAAGATTCAAGTGATATAATTCAAGTTAAGTCTTTAATTAGCTTATTATGGAAGTAATATTCATTTTAACAAGTTATACAAGTTCAGGGTTAGTTATGACAAGTTTTTCATAGTTCAGGGTTATAAGTGTAAATTTGCCAAAGTTCAAGATTTAAAATGAAAATATCACCATTAACTCATTCTCACTCTCAAGTTATCCAGAATTACACCTTTAGTCCTTTAGATTTCATAATTTACATTTTATACCCTTGGAATTACATAAGTTACATTTTAAACCTTATGGTATTTATAATTACACATTAAACCCTTAATTTCCCAATTTTACACAATGAACACTTATTTCAACATGTTATACGAACACACCCTTAAACATTCACAATTTACACATCAAGTCCCTCTAGTTATCAAAGTTACATATTTAGTCCTTTAAATTACAATTTCAACCTTTAATTATTAACAATTACATATTAAGCCATTAAATTATCAAAATAGTACATAACCCCTGAATATAATTTACTACTCAAAACAGCACCAAGTTTCCAGAAATTACATATTTAGTCCCTCATTTTTATTTATTTTCAATTCGACTTATAATTTATGTAATTAAACATTTTAATCCTTTTAAATACAAAAATTACACATGACACCCTCATGTTATATTTTATACGAATTATAAACAGTCCAAATAAAGTTATAAAAATAGCCCTTGAGTTTTAAAAGTTACAAAATACACCCTAGACATTTTATTTCCAATCGCCATATAATTTACAAATTAAATCCACATTTCGCTCAATTTACAAATAAGGCCCTCATATCATAATTTTTATATGTTCCCCCTAATCTATAAAACAATACAAAAATATCCCACAAGTTTTAATAATTACAAAACACCCCCTTAACAATTAATTATTCAATCGGTAACCATAAAATCATATCAAAACTCAATTCTAAAATCCCCAATCATTATACCATCATTTTATCATCATTGTAAAGTGTTTACTTCCAGATTTCATAATTTTAAAACCCTAATTCGATTGGTTTCATATTTTGTTCCACGATTTTCCCTTTTTATTCAAAACCCGATTATAACAATAATCCTTAAATCATGCATTCAACTTCAATAAATCAAGACACCATTTTTCTCATGTTATATGATGATTATAGAAGCCACAAAAATTAATAACCTGGTCCAAAAAAATCGCATACAAGATTTATAGATTTAATTCGATTTTAGGGTTTATAACACATAATTTTTCCATACGATTAATATATAGTGCATGGCTTGTTTTTATCATTTTTCCCATGTTATATATGATTAAGATAAGGTTAGAAAAATACCATAAAAATTATAGATCAAGGGATTCACACGCTATGGATTATTGTTGCTCGGTTAGGGTTTTTCGACCCAATTAATTCACCACGACCAAACGATCGACTCCAGGACCTTGTGGCTATTTTTCCCACCTTCTTGGAACTATGAAGAACTCCAGAAAAATACCTCCTTGCCTCAGAAAATTCGGATGTGGTGTGTGGGATTTTTAAGAGTGGCGGCTAGTATAGAATTAGGGTTAAAATGGAAGAAATAATTTGTGGATTGATATAAATTAGGTTGGACCGGTCTTTGGGGAGGGTATGGGCTAGGATACCGAGATTTCTAGTTAGGGAAATTTATTGGGCTTTAATTACCATCTTAATTGTGTTTTTAATTACATTTAATGTCTTAATATAAATCATAAAATTCAAATTGGCGCACAAAGGGTATTTTAGTAATTTTGTAGCTTGCAAAAATATTAAATGGGTTTGTCAAAATTATTTGGGATCATAACTTGTTCATTACCCGAAGTTTGGAATCGATTCGGTACTTTATAAGCTTTTAATTAAAATTTTAAAGTCTCAGGGGCATTTTGGTAAATTTGCATGTTTTAGATTTTCGGGTTTTACACTTTATTAGGGATTGCTATGAAAAGAAGCTAATTAGAGTGGAGAAAATACACACAGATTTCAATGTTGCAGACCTCTTAACTAAACCGTTTGATGGCCCTAGGTTTAATTACTTAGTGGTTAGCATTGGTATGATGAACCCATAGCTGGACTTAGGGGAGGTTAGCCTTAAGGGGAGGTCAAAATGTAAAGTTTGTATACTAACCAGCACTTAGATTTTTTTTTTTTTTAAATTCTGGTAGCTTTAAATTTTTTTTATTCTGGTAGTATTAGAATTTAATCAGCATAGCTGTGATTGAGGGGAGGCTTTTTGTTATCCATTAACAATTATTTGTTTAGTTTGTATATTTTGGTTAACTTTGTCTTGCAGTAGTAAGATTTTATTGTTGCTAGTATAATTGGGGCACAATAGTATCAAAGAAACATGGAGCTTTCATTCATTCATAATGGTTGCATTCTCAGATGCAACTTACAAAAACAAGACAAAAGCCTATACATATTCATCAGACCCTAACATCTACATCAACAACCCAGACCACTACTCCATCTTCCTCTTTCCTTTCCCTTTGCAGTCAGGCATAGTTTTGTGGACTCCTCTGCCACCAATGGCATCAGACACTTGCTTGCAAGGGAGTCCCAGCACTACTGTTCTTGGCTTTGGATTTTGCTTCTTCTCAGGCACAGGGATCATTCTCATTGATGATGCAGCCTTTTCAAACTCCTTTGTTAGTAAGACTGATAGCACTTGGAGATCGTCATCATCAGATGAGTCAGAAGAGGAGGATGAATCATCCACATATGGTGGAAATTCATCTGTTGAAGGTTCTTCAGAAGAGGTTGTTTCAACCTTTTTCTTTGAAGTTTTGTTTCTTGAGGTTGAAGTGTAGTTTGGTGAAAAATATCCTTTCCATCCTCCAGAAGATGAGTCCGAAGAAGAGTCGGACGAAATCTCCACAATGTTTGCTGAGGATGGATTCATTGTGTTTGGGTGGATGCTTAGAGTTTGTGAAGTGTGTAATGAAGTTATGTTGAAGATTTGGGGTGTTTTATAGAGCCAATGGAGGCTTGAGGGAATTAAATGCTCGGTTGGTTTAGGAATAAATTTCTTACAGGCATAAATTAATTATAGTAATTATGGTACTTTTAGGGAGTTGACAAAAAACTTTTATACAGTTTTCAATTAATTTGAGTAATTAGTTGTTAAAAAAAATAAAAATAAAAAAAAATAAAAAATTGGTAGCTTACATTTAAGGGGAGGATAATGTGGAGTTTGTATAGTTTGTATATTTTGTTTTTTCGAGTAGCTTTAAGTTTTAAATCTGGTAGTTAATTTCTTTGAATTTTCTTGTATTTTTGTTTGTTTCTATGTTTTTCTTGCTGTTGAGACTAACATTTGCAGAAAGAATGTGGATTAGTGATGATGTGAAGCCTTGCTAACAATCTCAATAAGTGTTTGTGTGCAAACTTGGTTAAGTCTGGAGAGTCCATGATTAAATCTGTTTGACCAATTTTAAGTCTGGTAGTGTTAAATAATTAATTTCTTACCGTTAGGTCTGGTCAGTCAAATAAAGATTTTTTATCTTATTCAAAATTTGACCGTTGATATTTTTGAGAAAAGAGGTATATATGGATACGATTTAATTCATTTTTCATCTTTATCCATTATTTACTTCTCATTTTTAAAATCTTTATATCCGGCCAAGATTTACTCTGTTTTCTACTACCAGTAAAAACCCTAATTTAAATTCTCAACCAGCACTTAGTCATTCTCTCATCTATGGCTTCACTAAAGTTTGTTGACAAGCATAATCAAGTCGGTTTCTTGAAGAAACCACATCAAAGTGACGGCTTTGCGCAAATAGTAGATTTCTTGAAAGGTTCTAATCTTCGGTACGCGTTAACTTATAACCCTACTATTTATGCGTCTCTTATTAGGCAATTTTGGGGGTCTGTGACCTAACATTGCAGGTACATTTGAGGCTGCACAAGAGCCAACTACTGAAGAGCAAGCACAGGAACAACCTAAGTCACCCACACCACAACCAAGTCCATCACCATCTCCAACTAGGGCAGCTACACCTACACCATCTCCTACACCCTCACCACAACAAACCCAGGTTCCAAGTCCCATTCAGGAGGAGGAATCTACTCTAGCTCAAAGGGTGTCAGCATTGGAAAAGTCCAATCAAGCTTTGAGCAATGCTATTATCACCTTGGTCAAGAAGATCAAGAAATTGGAGAAGCTTTTGAAGGACAAAGGGGTTCAATTTAGTGATGAAGAAGGAGATGAAAATTCTTCCAAACAGGGGAGGAGTTTTGGTGAAGAGCAAAGTTTTAAGACACCTTCTCAAATAAAGTATGCTGGTACTAAGGATGTAAGCCCAGAAACCATGGAAGCAGCAGAGACCTTAGCTCAATCCTTCAGCAAGATTAAACTAAAAAGAAAGAAGCTAAAAAGAAAGTTAAGGATTGAAGAAAGTGAAAATGAAGGAGTTAATTCTGGTAATGAGAAAGATAAATCTGGTGCTTATGCTGGTGATAATACTGGTGATAATACTAGTGCTAATGCTGGTAATGATATTAATTCTGGTGATAAAGAAAAGTCTGGTGAGGTTGATAAGTCTGTTCAAGAAGAGTCTGTTGGTGCAAAAAGAAAAGGAAAGGAGATTCTCATTGAATCTCCTAAGCCAAAGAAATCCAAAAGACAACAAAGGGAAGAACAAGCAACCTTGGCTACTATTGCAAGGCTACAAGAAGAAGATCAAGCTGAAGCTGCCAGGGTGGAAGAACAGAATAGACAAGATGAGTTGTATGCAAGGAGATTAGCAGAAGAATCTGATGATCCAGTTATGTACTTGATTGAAGTAGATGATGAGTTAAAAGCAAAATTTGAGGAGATTAAGTTTATTCCTGGTTTGACTACAAATGAGAAAGCAGCAGAACTAGCTAATTTCATGAATGCTAGAATAGCAAATGAAGCCTTAGGGGATTTCTTGTCTAAGTTTAGAGAAGCTCAAAAGCAAAAAACAAAAACCAAAGTTTCAAAGAAGATGACCAGGGCTGAGCAAATGAACTACATGAAGATTTATTTGAAGCACACAATGTACTCAGACTACAAAAGGATGCAAGGAAGACCATATGAAGATATTTTAGGAATGTTTCAAAGAGCTTATGAGAGAGATCAATGGGTACAAGCCCATTGATTATGAAGATACTCTTCCTTTCAAAAGACAAAAGACACAGTCTGAACAAATTAAAGAAGCTGAAAAGGAGATTGAGAAAGAATCAGAGGTTGAAATGGCTTCAACTGAAGTTAAGAAAGAAGAAGAGGTGAAAAAGCCTATCATTGCATTTACAAGAAGGAAAAGTGTGGCAAGGAAAGGCAAGTATAAGAAGGTATTACAAGAGGAGGAATCAGAGGAAGAACCTTCATCTGAAGGGGTTACTATGGGAACAATTGAAAGCACAAAGGAACCAGCTAAGATAGTAAAGTATCATGTAATCAAGACTGGGAAAGAGCTGCATATCAAATAATAAGGGAGGATAATTCTGATATTGTGTATACTAATTTCCCAGGGATCTTAAATGATGTGAGTAGAGAAGATCTCCAAGAGCTTTACAATTTGGTGAACATCAAACATGGAGATAATCCACCTAAAGAAGAATTTGAGAGAGTATTTTGGGGAGATTTGAAAGTGATGTTTGAGCCTCCAGCTGAGTCAGATGTAGTGTGGAAACTACCTGAGGAGCAAAGAATTGTCAGTTGGAGATATTTTCACAACTGTAAAGTACATTGTTTGTCTTTACAGAATGCTGATGTTTATATGCTTGCAGAAGTGGAGTATCCTTTAACATCTAGTGTCTGCAAGGCAATGCTGGAAAAGAAATTGTTTGCTGATGAGAAAGATGAAGGATATGAATTGCTATTGATCTGATTAAGGAAAAGTCTTTAAAGGAAACATATTGGGATGCTTAAGTATGTTTGAAAGAATTTTCATAAGTTGATTAGTAGGATTATTGGAATTTTCTACTTGGTGAAGGTGCATAGCACTAACACAACAAATGGTTATCAGTCCACCATGTCTAACCAACATAAGGACTGGCTAATCCTGAGCAAACGGCTACAGGTAAAGATATTCCAAATCCGTTAATGGTTGGTAATTTACCAAAAATTGTATGGTATTCAACTCACCATATTTGAGATAGTGAAGAGTTGGCTAGCCCACAAGATTATGGCTTGTGGTAAAGGCTGTGGAAATCCATAAATGGTAATCAATTCACCATGATGAGGTGCAATTCCATCAAAGAATTGACTAGTCCAAAAGGGTACGGCTTTTGGTAAAGACAAAACAAATCCGTTGATAGTTGATGATTTACTAAAAATCATGTGGTTATCAATGTACCATGGTCTAACACACCAAACATTGGCTACTCCAGTAGTGATGGCTATTGGTAAAGAGACATCAAATCCATTAATTTTCAATGATTCACCTCTCACAGGAGTTAACACACCTGAAAATGATGAGAATAGTATGAAACTTAAAAGTATTGATGTACAAGTAGTCATTGTTGCTGTGAAGATCAAGTGGATTACATATCAGATGGTTGCTGCAAAGATCAGATCAGATGATGGAAAGATTATCAAGGTTAAAGTTGTTGAACAAGTTTAAAGTTTGAAGTGTTAGAGATAATTCCAAGTGTTGAAGATTAAATCCTCAGAAGCTTATTCAGAAGGAACTTGAAGTTCATGAAGCATGAAGATCAAGTTAGGGGAGGATTGTTGGGAATTATCACAAGACAAGAGAAGACTTAATGGAAGACAAGAATTAAGTCTGGTGAACTACAGAATTAAGTCTGTTAGTATTATTAGTTAAGTCTTGTCAAAGTTAAGTCTGGTTGTTTATTGTTAAGTCTGGTAGAGTAAATGTAAAGTTAAGTCTGTTTGACTTTAGTTATTAAGTCTGGTCATGATGTTTAGGAAGTCGGTTAGCTATAAGTTAGGAAAGGATATGAACTTATCTTTGGAGAAGATACGTATATCCTTCAGCAAGTTTTGTATCTAGGGTTTCCTTGGTGTATAAAAGGAAACCTAACACATTAGTTTAGAGATAACGACGAAGATTGTAATTCATAAAGCAATTAGTAATAATACGAAGTTAGTTATTGTTTTATTGTGTTCTTCATAGTTGATTGTTTAGATTCCGCATAAACATTCAATTCATGTTAGAGTCTCACTTAGATTGATTTGATTTATTCAAGTCGTCTACTAAGTTGTTAAGGCTACTTAGCGATCCATAATTCGTGTGGACCAACATGGGTTGTTTTGAAGTAGGTAGAGATAAAGAAGGGAGGCCTAAATATGGGCCGGTTGTCCCAAGTTACTTTGGTATTGAAGATGAGATGGAAAGAGCTCTAGCGATGGAGGCTTTCTATAACCCGTTTAAGAATATTTTTGTGTTTAATAAATTGACAGATTTTCTTGGATCTTTACCGGTCCAACTAAAGAATTTGGAATGGGGACCCGAAGGAGCTTGTGTTTACAAGAAGGAAAAAGAAGACGGAGAATGGCATGTGAAGTTTGACATAGTTTGTCCGGATGGAAGGAACTTTACAAGGAAGTTTAAAACGCAAATGACTAACCGAAAGTTGTCCGGGAAGTTCCAAAATGAAGACATCTTGAGGCACGAATATTTTGAAGGATGAAAGACAAGAGTTTGAAGAATAAAAGCACAAAGCTTGTGCTAGAGTTTTGTTTTTTTCTTTTTAATTTTTATGCATTTTAGTAGTTTAATGTTTGCATTTAAATTTAAGTTCAAGTTTAAGTTTGAGTTTAGACCTTTTAATTGTCTTGGTTTATTAAGTTTTAAGTTTATGAAGTTATATTTTGAGTTTAAGAGTTAAGTTTTGTTTTAGAAGTTGTAGAGATAGAATTGAAAATCAAGTTGGGAGATTAAGTGTGTTGAAGTATTTTTATGCTTAAAAGAAATATTTTTGAAGAGTAAAAACACTTCTCATTTGTTCTTACAAGTGTGAAAAAGTGTTGGCAAAAGAAAAGTAAAGTTTTTGCAAAAATTCAATCCAAATCGGTTGGATCAAATACTGATCGGATGGATTGAAATATATATACTCAAGATTTCAAAAATCACAAAAAACACACACACACTCAATCCACCAAACTTGGGGTTCAAAAATTCGACCATTAGAAGTCTATTAAGTGTTGCAGGAGTGTTGAAGAATCATCTATGGCACCTAAACAAGTAAGTAACATCATCAATTTGTACTAATTAGGTTTTAATTCGAATTTCTTTAATTAGGTCAAAATTTGGGTATTTTTGATATAGTTCGAATTGAGATGTAATTTTTTATGGAATAGATGGGTAAATGATTGAGGAATTCATTGCAAAAAGAATTAGATAGATTGATTAAGTTTTGAGGAAGAATTGATTGATTGAATTTTTGGATTAAAATGGGTCAAAACTTTAAATCGATTTGGATTGCAATTGATGATTTCCAGGTGTTATTTAGTTGTTGATTAGTGATTCTAGGATGATGCATTGTTGATTAGAACATCAATGGAAGAGATTTGATTTGGTAGTGTTCATATGTTCTAGGAAGATTGAGAAATCATGCGAATATGTTATGAACGTGTTTGGAAACGAGTGGGATATGTAGGAACTATGATAATCGATCAAATGCCTGATAGGATAAAGTTGGATTGTTGGAATTGATTAGAAATCGGAAAAGGAAGAAAAAAATTTGAGACAGAAAGCCTCAACCGGTTCGGTTGCGGGGAGACATCGATCGGTTGGGCTAGGACATTTACTCCATCCGATCAGATGGTGAGTAATACCGATCGGATGAAAGGCTCGGTAAATAAAAATGAAATTTTTTTCAAACGAGTTTTGTGACTTCTAAATCATGTCATCTTGGCTTTTATGCTCTTATACTATCATATGTTTGTGTTTTCTACAGAGTTATCTTGCAGGTGGATCAGGGATTGCGAAAAGAACTAGAGAAGGAATCCGGAAGAGAGAAGAAATTCCGATTCCCGAATGTCATCCTAATCTACTATGGCGAGGGGAAGATCCGATGGTTCGACAATCTTTTAATGCTATTCTTCTTAAGATCGGCGGATGGGTGATTCATTCACCAAGGGTTATGAATTGGAATGATATGAAAGAGCTTGGTTGTGATGAGTTTTTGGAAGATATGTTTCTTATTAGGATTCTATGGAACAAACGAATATTGACCTCTAATATGTGGATGAGAGCGTTAAGCATCAGGGAACCAATATACAAAGAATGGTGCTTGGAGTTTTTATGTTCGATGAGGATGAAAGAGAGGGTTACCGATATCGGAGTTACCACCGATAAATTCCTGGAATTCAGACTAGGGGGAAAGAAGCATGAAGTCACGCTCTTCGAGTTTGGAAACCTGTTAGGTTTATACTCGGATGAAGATCTGAGTAACAAGGATTTTAAGTTTTTGGTAATAAGTGGAGAAAGGAGTAAAAATAATTTTGATGCACATGGATACTGGAAAAGGATTGGTACGGAAGACAAGCTAGTGTTTGGGAAAAGTAATGTTTCAACAGTGAAGAAACCATTGTTACGTGTGCTCCATAAGGTTGTAGTACAGTCATTGTTACATAGGACGTCTAGTGTTGATCTGATTCATAAAGATGATTTATGGGTTCTTCAAGCATTAGACGAGAAGCATCCCTATAGGCATTTGAACGTAGCTTGGGTGATAGTGCAACAATTGCACAAACACGTGGCGGTTGGAGCGAGAAATTACATATTTTCAGGTCATTTTATTTCACGAATAGCTAGGAATCTTGGGCTATTTACTGAGGAAGAGATGAGTCTTTTTAGTGAACCAGTTACTCCATTGAGCATTGACATCAAAGGGTTCACAAATCTTCGAGAAAGCAGGGATGGAAAACTGAGAGGACTTCCAGAAGTCCTAGATGTGCAACCAATAACCACCTGGGATGGTTGAGCAATGGTTATGTTTTAAAAACAATGTTGGTTGAATAATTTCTATTTCCACTACTTTTAACTTAACTTTATTAGGATTTTATTATTCGTGGTTTGTTTTGAACTACTTTTGTTTGTTTTAGTATGTTGCTTTGTTTGTTTCGCATATAGTTTTTGTAGTTTTTTTTTTTGCAGGGGAAGAATTCATGAAAGCTTAGTGTTGATCGATATTTGGAGTTAGGAGAACTCATGTGCTTACGTAAGATCAAATAAATCTATGCGAATTTTTCCGGGTAGCATTTTATTTTTATTTTTTTAAAATTTTTTCCCATTTCCTTTACTTTTAAGTTCATTTTATTACATTGAGGACAATGCAAAACTTAAGTGTGGGGGAGGGAAGAAAATAGGAAAAATTGGTATAATTTTTAAATTTTAAAAATTTTTAAGTTTTTAGTAGAATTTTGGGATTCGAGTGACTAGAGTTAGGTTCGCCCTTGATGTTCTAGTTATTTATCTAGTTATATATTTTGATTCAATGGTAAGAATGAGGCTATTTGAAAATTTTTGGAATTTAATCAAGGAAGGAGAGTTATTGATAACTATTGCTAACATATGTTATAACCCACCTTAAATTGTGAGGATTTAAGCCTTTTTGAATAAAGCATTTCTTGTGCTCTATATTTTGTTATGAGTGTGCCGGTGATCATGTTGATTCTAGAACTTGTACGTGTTATGCATTACGGTTAAAATTACTTTCGAGTAATAAAAGATATTCGAATGATAAGAGGCAAATTAGGATTTACACCAAATGGCCTTCCGTTTACAAAAACATTTTTGCTGACCACATTGGTTAGTTATCCCTAGTATTTGGAACCCATTTGTTAGCGTGAATATTTTACGCTAGATGCCCTTAGTTACAACTTCTGAGCCTTATCCTTTCTTTTGATTAAATCCAGAAAAGTACAAAAAGATTTTACACCTTACACCTTAGCCTTACCCGAATCAAGTTCAATTGAAGTTCAAAGCTAGTTATTTTTTTTGATGATTACCTGTTGACCACACTTTGTATGTGTATATGTTGTTTCATTGAAGAAAGAGGTCGCTACTCTTATTTTGTATTTTTGTAGCGTGTGCTCATCCGAAGTGTGGGGGTGACGAGAAAGAAGTTGAAAAAAAAGGGGAAATAAATAGCCAATGAGCTATTAATGTATGGAATGATGAAAATAAAATAGTCAATGAGCTATTAAGGAAGGAAGGAATTAGTATGAGATGCGGAAGAATGATAATCGAAGAAGTTTGGTGGAGTGATCATTTGAGGTATAAAGAGTTGGGAACGGAATCTGGACTTGATTCTTATTTATTCGTTTTTATTTTATAGAAACCCATCACAAATAATTCCCATGTCTTATCCTTACCTTTACCAGTTACTTGATTCGTTGTTAGCTTTCGAGCCTCCGGATTTAGTGATGGCTTTGTCTAGATATGTAGTGCATGGATGTTCTAGTGACCATCCGGGTTTTTGAATAGTTAAAAAACGTTGCTAGCGAGCTAGTGCGTGTTTTGGTGACCATCCGTTATGCAAATAACGTCATTAGCGAATCAAGGTATAATCTAGTGACCATCCGTTGCTTGGCTAGTCAAGAATTCGTTGTTAGCGAGCTATTATGTTCTTGTATAAAGTATTTGTACAATATCTAGGTAACCGTAACCCTTAAACTTAAACCCGAATAAAAGACCTCTTTGATGTTTTATTTTGTTGTTTAGATACTCGTACAAGCTCATGGTAAGAAACGTGAATCATGTCTGAGCAATTGAGTAATATGCCATTAAATCTACCCTTGAGTGTTGAGTGAAAATTCTATGAGAGGAGCCTAGTTATGTTATCAAACTCGAATTAACTTGTTTATGTTTCAAGAATTTTTCACACCTAAAAGTTAAAATGACAATTGTTCCTTTGGGATAGCTGTTGGATTTTTAGAATCATAATGAAGTAGCCATTGAGTTCAGTTTTCCTTAAAGCTAGACTTGCTCGAGGGCGAGCAAAACTCAAGTGTGGGGGATTTGATAACGCTCAAAATGAACATGTTTTTAGTCATGTTATCGTTAGATTTGTGCATCATATTTGGTTATATTTGTGTATATTTGTTACTAAATAATGAAAAAAGTGTATATGCAAGTAAATATAGCCAAGTACAGGAAAATATGATAAAAAGATGAAGAAATGAAGAGATTATGCACATTTGAAGAATCACGAGAAAGAAACGAGAAAAGAACCACACAAGAATTCAAAGATTTGATAAAGTCAAGATTTCTATGTTTATGTATCAAGAAAAGATCAAGTTCTATGGAAGGAATTAGTGGTACAACAAAGGATCAAGCACGTAACGAGAAAAGGAAGAGAAAAAATAAAGTATGCATGGCAGGATGGCCCATCCGATCGGATGGTGCCCGCATCCGATTCGGATGGGAGAAAAGTAATTTACCGAGAGATCCAACCGATCGGTTGGACCTCAATACCGATTGGTTGGAGGAGACTGAAGTTACAAAAACGCATTTAATGACGAATTTAAGCCCCATAATCATGGTGGCTTATCATTTCTTGGTTATTTACTGATTAAGGACGTTTTTGCTTGAGGGAAAAGGGTTCCTTCACTTATTTAAAGAACCCTTGGCTAGTTTACAAAGTGTGACAACCCAAAAACCTAGTAAGGATTACACCAAGTCTTGCTAAACTTATTATCAATGCCCGAAAGCTTGTAGTTGCTGTGAGAACGTTCAGGGAACCTTGAGTTCAAGTCTCAAGAGTTGTGTCCAAGTGTGGAGTTGATTACGTGTGATCATAGACGATTGGAGGAGAGTGGTTGCTATAGTTCCACAATTCTAGTTCTTGTAATTTCACAACTAGTTATTTCTTGTTTGAGTTATTATGAACTACTTTTACTTTAAGATGAATGAAAGTATGGTTGATTACTTGTGTTTGATTATGATTATTATGGAGTGATTTTGGTTATGCTTGTGTGTATGATGTGATAATTGTTGGGGTATTCTTATTTCATAGTGATGCATGAAATCATATCTTGTTTTATGAGTTTGTAGAAATATAATCTAATCTTGCTTAATTAGTTGGTAAAAACAGTCCTAAAGATTAACAAAGGCCGAAAGGATTTTCTTTATGTTTTTATGCCAAAAAGTTAGTGCACGAATTAGTATGGATTATGGTGTGTGACAAGCACCATATTAGCTTATTAAAATGGATTTGGAAATAATTTCATAACTAGAAAAGGCCGAAAGGATTCATAGGAATTCTTAGAAAAAGAAATGCTTTTCAAAAAACAAAGAGTCTAATAGAATTATCGCACTAGTTAACAAAGGCCGAAAAAAATTAACTAGGAGATTGAATTCTTAGAGATGATTTCTCATGATAAAAACCATTGATTGTGAATCACTTATTTTAAGTTGTGCATCATTACAAGTTACACAAAACTTGTTAGATTACTCTATACAATTGTCATGGAATTACACACAAGTATATTTGTTTTTGATTGATTGATTTTTATTTACCTTAGAATTTACACCAAATCGGATTGACAATCCTTTTTGTCAAAACTTATTTTGCAAACCTAAACCCCAATTCCCTTGGGACGATCTCAACTTACCCACATTTACTACTACGGATGAGTATACTTGCTCGTATGTGTTGATTAGAGAATTGGATAAATTGATTTTATAAATTTTTAAAACTTGCACTACACACGACACATCAGATATTTGTTAAGATGATCTTGACCTCTCATTCTTTTGACAGATGATATTCGTTTCAGCAGGAGCCTGTGTTTCCTCTTTCTTTACATATATATGTTTGATTATTCGTTTGTTATATATGTCTTTTCACTGGGCTTTTTAAGCTCAGCCGCATTTCTTTTCCTGCGGCAGGTTTTAGGTTGGAAGCTGGGTTTGAGTGAAGAGTGCGTAGGAGCTCTTAGTGGACTACCCTGACGATAGATTCCCTTTGCATTTAGATTAGATTTTGGCGTTATTTTCATTTAGATTTGATTCAGTCTTGTATTCTAGTTTAATAGACATTATTGTTTGATTTATTATGTCCTTAGTTTCATTTTGAACCTTTGTAATCTTAAAAACAATAAAAGTCTTCCGCTTGCGTTTGTTCTGTTGACACTATAATGTGGCATTTTGACCCTTGTCGGGTTGGGGTGTTACAAAACAACATGATGTTCATGAAAAATCCTTGTGTCAAACTTAGATTTCATTCATGTTATATCTTTTCAAAGATATATTTCCTGATTAGACTTTCTAATAGTATATCATGTTCTGTTAGAATCAATTATTTTACCGCTTATGTTTATAACAATAAACATATATTCAAAGGTTGTATGTTTATTTTCTAAATCTTCAAGTGAAGTTTCATTCCAACTAAGACTTAACATTTAATGTTTATGGAATGTTACTTCTTATATGTTATACAACATATATGAAATAAGAAAATAAATATAACACTCCCACTGGCTTTCAGCAATCCTAAGGAATTATCTTATTTTAATTATAAATCAAAACTTGGATTTAATAATTAAATATAAGTATATCTCCTAGATGCATGCATTAATCCATTCATGAATTATTGCATTTTGTATACTTCCAAAGATTATTTGAATTCAAATACTCCTTTTAATTACTTATCGTCCTCGCACAAGTAATTACTCAAGAAAGAGTTTTGATATTCCATTTTCAATTTCATATTAATGAAACTAAGAATGACAATGATAATCTTTATACATTTAATGTGCCTAGAAAAAATATTTAGTCACAGTTAATTGCTTAAGTGTGATTGAGAATCTTGTCATACATTAAATATATTTACAAAATTGTCCATATGATTTCTACACAAAGATTTAAACCACTAGGATTTTCATTCTCTTTGAAGAAACTCATCTTCATTCTATAGTCTAACTATAGAGTTTAAGATTAACTAAGTTTCCAAAACTAGTTATTTTTATGGAAGGCATCTAAATATTTATAGTATGAGTAATTTGCCAAATTCAATATTTGCAATTCATCTTAATGACCAACAGGTTTACCATAATCCTGTAACTCGTAATCCTCAACATATTATTCAAATATTTGAGATATCCTTGCGGATCTATGAATGAAAATTCTATCATCTTGAGATTTCACATGTTTAATCATCATCATGACATTTACTAGTGTATTTTTTAGAAGATTATGTATCTTGTAATTTTATCTTTTCAAGATAAAAACTTCCACTTGCCTTTTGTAATTTATAGACTATTTATAAATACTTAGCAAGTAGAGCAACACTAAATTGTTCTCTTTTGGGATATTACAAATACATATTGACGGTTCCTTACATTAGTTTGTTAATATCCTACTTCATAGGTTGTTTAACAAATTAAGAACTTCAATTTTAAGACTTAATGTGATTCATCACATTCCACAATAAATGTTGTCTTATTAATCTTCTAGGTTGGAGTCTTATTGAGTATATACAATCCATACTCAATTTTCTAACCTTGATGAAAAGAAGTTATAGTTATCTTTAATCAAATGATGCCAATAGAGTTTGATTCTCCTAACTGAACACACCACAAACTTGTGGTATTTCATTAGAACTAATATTGTGAGACAATCTAACAATATGTAAGATAAACTTATACTCCTTTTGGCTTACCTATTTACCAACAAAGTCAACTTAATGGTGAAATAGATTTTCCAAACCAATTGCATGCTTTATAACACAAGTACTTTTTAACTAAGTCACTTCATATCCATGTCTCAACAAGAGGACATAAACTGTTATAATCCTACTATACTTTATAAGTCATTGATTAACTCAATGACTTCTTGTATATGTCTTAATAAAGAAGACATAACAAGTTAACGTCTTACTTTATATTATAATAAGTCTTGTAACAATTAAAAGATTTCATATTTATAGCTTTACAATAAAGTATAAACATGTATAACTAAAGTAATCATGAGCACCACAATTTGGTTTCAATAGTAATTTCAAGTTAATTTATTACTTAATAAATTTATGACATTCCAAGAAAACATAAATATTCAAATTTGAAGTAGTATTAGATTACTTCATTTATTTATGTCATTTCAATAATACATAAATATTTAGTTTGAAGTAGTCTCATTATCATTATTGACACTTGGTCTAATAGGTATCTAATTTAGAAACAGTAATTATCCATGTACGGTCTCACGTAATCATGGAATTTCACCTTGTTGTTGTAATCTAGTCAAGGTCTCACTTAAGCTAAATTTCAACAACAAGTGCTTCTAGACTTAGAGGTGTATTAGTCATATTTAGAACGTTAGTTTCTTACCTTGCGGTCAAGACAGTTCTTTAAATCATATTCTTATATGTTGTACCTTGCACACAATATAAGATTTCTCCCACTTGTGCATGGAACAACATCATGTATTAGATAAACAACACGTCACTCATTTGTTAATGTGATCAATATGATTGTGTCATAGATATTAGTAGATATAGGACCACCTTGTCTAGTAAGGAAACGTACATGACTATCCTTAAATCCACAAGTGTCTACAATTGGAAAGTAATTATTTCAAGACATTCTAGAGATAATTTGGGTTACTACCAAGATGGAAAGTAAGCATGTTTCATCCCATCTCATGCCTTAAGTTTCTATGTCTCACTAACAGCTTAATTAAGTTGTCTAATTTAGAAACTGCAAATTCTCCGTATATGGTCTCACGCATTAACGAAAATTTACCTTGTCATTGTAATCTAGTCAATGTCTCAGTTAAGCTAAATTACAACTTCAAGTGTTTCTTATAATTAGATGGCATGAAATTAAATTTTAGGGTACTAATTTTGATGTGTCAATCAAAATATGTACGAAAAAGCATGCATACATCTTCGTATCATAAGTTTTCAAAACCTTTTTATTATCCAATTTCAAGCTAAGATTTAAATCAACAAAGTTTTAATTGAGGTATTGGGTTCACCAATCAAAGAATTACCTACAATTATCGCCCACTATATCCTATTACTGCATGAGTCAAAAGACCCAAGTTATTCGGATAATTACCACAAAGTGGCACGTGGAATTGAGGTCAATTCACCCTTAAGATGATTTTGTACATAAAATAGCTTACTTGGTAGCTCTAATTTGACGCACAAAGGAGCGGAGAGACAAACGTCAGTACTAAATGCCAATTAAAAATGCGTCTCTTTCGGTTTGACAATTTAATGTCAATCCTCTTTATACCCCTCTTATAGTTTGTCAAAACTGGGTGAGCCATTCACACTATTGGTGCAAAACTCATCACTCAATTAAAAGTTTATGACTTTAAGTCTTAAAAACATGTTATAAATTATAATCTTGCTAGTCTCGCCTGGGAGCAAATTAGCGTGCGAAGCGAACCACTATCGGCACATAAGACTTTGGAAGATCCATAATTTATTAGAACAAGTTTCGTAGTTATTTAGTTCATTTATTATCTATTCAAAATTACACTTTTTTGCTTACAAAGTGTCATACAATTTAAACAAAAAACAAGTAATTAATAAAAATAAACAACTAAATAAGCATACATAATCTTAATAATTAATTTATGTATCAAGTAGCCACATGCAAACTTGTTGATAAAACCTATTAATAATCTTTCTATGTTTCATTATGTATATATTTAACTAAGACTATTACCTACAATGGTAGGTGAGCCACATGCATCGACGTATCGATTGCGTTAGTCTTAGCAAACATATACCAAATAGCACATAATAGATTCATTAATATAATTAATTGAGGTCTTCCCCAATTATAGATCTATCATAATTACATGTGAAAAATTACCTTAACAATTAATCAAATCTAATCCATGATAAACATGTATGTTTCATCATGGATTAATACAAGTCACAAGATACGCAACTTTAACCACATAAACATGTTACAATTTTAGTGTTTCAAAACTACAAAACTAATTTTTAATTATAAGGGCATCGCCCCCCCCCCCCCCTAAAAAATTAGTGTTTCGATTTTTTAAACCCTAAAAAATTGACAAACCTGAAAACCTAATCCTAGAATAGTTTTTTATGTGTTTCGGTAATTTATTACATATTAAAACGGTTCGTGATGCCACTGTTAGAATTTAATAAACATGACAAGTTCATATATTAAAGGGATAATGGCCCGAAAAGCACCATACTTGCCACCTTTTGTCATTGTATGTTGCGTCCTTTTTTTTTTTTTTGATTTAAACACTAACGTTTCTAAAACAGGCCATTTTGGGTACGGGTGACCTGCTTAGGAGGTTAAGCAGGTTAAGATAACGACAGTTAGTTTTATTATTGCAGCGTTAGTCCTTTATACTTAACAACCGTTTATTTTATTATTGCAACGTTAGTCCTTTACACGTTTTCGTCCGTTTTCACACGTTTTTCTCGTTTTCGCACGTTTTTGTCCATTTTCGCCCGTTTTTACACGTTTTCGTCGGTTTTCACACGTTTTTTTTTTTTTTTTTCATTTTTACATGTTTTCGTCGGTTTTCACATGGTTTTTTTTCGTTTTTACACGTTTTCGTCTGTTTTTACACGTTTTTTTCGTTTTTACACGTTTTCGTCTGTTTTTACACCTTTTTTTCGTTTTTACACGTTTTCGTCCGTTTTCACACGTTTTTTTCCGTTTTCGCACGTTTTTATCCGTTTTTACACGTTTTCGTTCGTTTTCGCACGTTTTTGTCTGTTTTTCGCCCGTTTTTTTCCGTTTTCACACGTTTTTTTTCCCGTTTTCGCACGTTTTTGTCCGTTTTTACACATTTTTTCCGTTTTTTACACGTTTTCGTCTGTTTTCACACGTTTTTTTCGTTTTTACACGTTTTTTCCGTTTTCGCACATTTTTGTCCGTTTTCACACGTTTTTCTCGTTTTCGCCCGTTTTTACACGTTTTCGCACGTTTTTGTCCGTTTTTTACACATTTTCGTCGTTTTCACACGTTTCTTTTCCATTTTTACACGTTTTCGTCGGTTTTCACACGGTTTTTTTTCGTTTTTTACACGTTTTCGTCTGTTTTTACACGTTTTTTTCGTTTTTTACACGTTTTAGTCTGTTTTAACACGTTTTTTTTTCGTTTTTACACGTTTTCGTCTGTTTTCAACACCTTTTTTTCGTTTTTACACGTTTTCGTCCGTTTTCACACGTTTTTTTCCGTTTTCACACGTTTTTTTTCCGTTTTTTGCACGTTTTTGTCCGTTTTTACACGTTTTCGTTCGTTTTCGCACGTTTTTGTCTGTTTTCGCCCGTTTTTTTCCCGTTTTCACACATTTTTTTTCCGTTTTCGCACGTTTTTGTCCGTTTTTACACGTTTTCGTTTTCGTTTTTACATGTTTTCATCCGTTTTCACACGTTTAAAAACGGGAAAAAAACGTGTTAAAGAAAACATGTAAAAACGGGAAAAAAAATGTGTGAAAACAGACAAAAACGTGTAAAAACGAGCGAAAACGGACAAAAACGTGCGAAAACGAACGAAAACGTGTAAAAACGGACAAAAACGTGCGAAAACTAAAAAAAGTGTGAAAACGGACGAAAACGTGTAAAAACGAAAAAATAAACGTGTGAAAACAGACGAAAGCGTGTAAAAACAGGCGAAAACGGTCAAAAACGTGCGAAAACGAACGAAAACGTGTAAAAACGGACAAAAACGTGCGAAAACGGAAAAAAAAAAACGTGTGAAAACGGACGAAAACGTGTAAAAACGAAAAAAAACGTGTAAAAACAGACGAAAACGTGTAAAAACGGAAAAAAAGGTGTAAAAACGGACAAAAACGTGCGAAAACGGAAAAAAACATGTGAAAACGGAAAAAAACGTGTGAAAACGGAAAAAATGTAAGAAAAACGGACAAAAACGTAAGAAAAACAGATAAAAACGGACAAAAACGTATGAAAACGGAAAAAATGTAAGAAAAACGGACAAAAACGTAAGAAAAACAGATAAAAACGGACAAAAACGGAAAAAACGTAAGAAAAACGGACAAAAATGTAAGAAAAACGGACAATAACGGGTAAAAACGGAAAGAACGTAAGAATAAGGGACGAAAACGTAAAAAACGTAAGAAAACCGGACAAAAACATAAGAAAAACGGACAAAAACAGAAAAAAAACGTAAGAAAAACGGACGAAAATGTAAAAAACGGAAGAAAAACGGACTCAAGGACCATTTGTGTAAGCCTTGCGCCACACAAGGACGATTTTGTGTAAGAATGACCATTTGTGAAAAAAAAGGACTAAATTTGTAAAGCTTTGCGCAACACAAGGACCATTTATGTTAAAAACTGAAAAGGAATACAAAAAAAGAAAAGAAGAGGGGCATTTGTGTCATTTGACTGAGGCCAGGGACCAAAAATGCAACGAAAACTTGAAAATGGGGACGTCTGGTGCATTTTCAAAAAGTTGGGGACCAAATCTGCAATTTGGCCAAACCACATGGACCAAAAATGCAATTTACTCTATATATAATATTGTTTTGTGTGTAGGAGGATATTATAGGAGAGTTTAGCAATGCTATTTTTGTTTAGATACTACATAGTAGAAAGGGATATTTATTGTAAGATTAATATATTGTTTTCCAACCGGGTCTTTTGCAGTTGACTCTAAGAATAGAAATTTGACTGCACTGAATCTAGTTCGAAATTATAGAAGGTCTTTTAACTTTTAATATATGCATGTTGCAGTACAGCCTAAAAGTCTGTTATTAGCAAGTACTTCAAACTTTCTCCACCAAAAAACAAAGAAGCTTAGACATATGATACCAGAAGTAATGATGTAATTATCTTAAAAATCAAGCCCACGAAACATATTCGTCATTATAGGCCACATATCGAATTTCTCTGTATATACGCGGTATTATATATTAAGCCAGTCATCAGAAGCACTAAGCACAACCATTGAAGATGAGTTTCCTCGAAGGCTTGAATTAGCCGATTTCATATAGTTGAACAGATGTTGTTGTGTTGTGACAGAGTACTCACTGAAACATCTCAAATCCAAAAGCATCCGTATTTGAAGTTAGTATCACGAGATAAAAACAATCTGTAAATTAGAGTCACTAATGTAGATTCCAAAAGCAAACATGCATGTAACGCAGTGTTGTTATTACATTTTGCCTTAAATACTATTAGTAGACACTTAGTTGTCAAGATAAGAATAAAGTTAATGGAGTTTTTAACTAACTCATGGTGTTTCTAAAAAGTATTTACCAAAACATAGTGGCCTTGAAAATATTCTCTAAATCATAGTAAATTTCAAATAAGTCATGACATTTATTAATATTGCATATTTTATTTTGCTGATCTCATATAACAACGTATAAATATTCTTTATTAATTATTAATCCATAAACAATTAATTTTTTCAATATAACTTTGAAAACTTTAATTTATTATGTGCGTGCTCTATAATTCTTTGAAATAATTCGAAACTAGCAATCTTTGTATTCACTAAACCAGTTTTTGAATTCCACTGATTGCAAGTTCCAAATCAAATACGAGTACTAAGCCAAATCATGTTCATAATTACGTAAACCAAATGGAATTCCTTGATTTGTTTTTGCTCTCAAATTCGGCTCAATTTTTTTCTTAAAGAACCCATAAACCGAACAAAGCAAACTATGAAAAATAAAAAACGTTTCGGTAAGCACCAAGATGGTTAGATCTAATTTGTGTTACAAAAAATTGCAACTGATATAATATAATTTGCATGGATGAATTTTTTGTTATGGATAGATGAAATCATCGAAGCATCATGAAAAATAATGTGCTTAATAACACTAAAAATAAATGTCATGGTTTATTTAAAATATGCTATGACTTGGATAATATTTTCAAGACCTCCATATTTTGGTAAATAGTTTTTTAAAACATCGCGAATTGGTTAAAAACTCAAAGTTAATGTAATTGATTTGTAATTTTTATATGGGATAATTAGTACAATGCCCAAGTTGCCTAATGCATTTGCTTATCCACCCCGATCTCACAAAATTCTGATATTAGACCAGGCAACTGGCATCTCGATCCATACGATGACAAGTGTCCTCCAGTTGCCCAAAAAATAAAAAAGTTGCCCAAGAAATAGTCAGAAAGTGACACTTGTCACTTGCAGAAAAGTGACGCTTGGCAGTTGCCCAAAACCCTGGTCTAATATCAGAATTTTGTGAGATCGGGTCGGATAAGCAAACGCATTGGGCAACTGGGGCATATTAGTAATTATCCCATTTTATATTTAATGGGTGATTGCCATTTACCCAAAATAGGATATGTATTGTTGCTATATGTACTCTAGAGATTAGTATGGAATATACACAAGAATTATCTCATTCAATATGGTATCAAAGCCAGTTAATTCTCCTAATTTTTCTCCTTAATCCGCTCCTCTCTCCTTCCCTTCCCACTCCACATTACCGATCCACTTTTCACCCTTAAACCCTAATTCGGCAATTATGGACGGTGACAACCCTCCTCCTTTTACCTCCGCTGATAAATTAATCCCCTTTAGCATAACTAACAAGGTTCCCGTCAAATTGGACCTTGAAAAACACAACTACATCTCTTGGAGCTCTTTCTTTTTAATCCATCTTGGTTGTCTTGGCCTTAAATCCCACGTAGAGCAACAAGCCTCATCTAGCGCTTCAACTCCGGAATGCTGCAAACTTGACGATCTCATCAAGATGTGGATCCTTGGATCCTTGTGTGATTCACTTCAAGAACAAATTGTCTCCACACCCGGTTATGCAAAAGCCCTATAGGACCATTTAAAAGACTTGTTTCACGATAATAAAGATGCTAGGGCAATCACCCTTGATAATGAACTCTAGTCCATCAAGATTGGGAAGATGTCTATTAATGAGTATTGCACAAAAATTAAATCGATGGCGGATAGGCTTAAGAATCTTGGAAACATGGTAAGTGAGAAAAACTTGGTGATGTATGCTGTGAATGGTCTTGATTCCCCTTTTGATACAATTGTCAAGATTATTCGTCATTGTGAGCCTCTCCCCACCTTTGAAATGGGGCGCACTATGCTACTTTTGGATGAGTCCTCGATGCATTATACAACTGGTGCCTTCAATACCTTCGAGAGTAGCTCGTCCTCTCCAACAATACTTGTGGCAACAAATTCCTCGGACAACAAAGGTAACCCTAACACACCCTCTACTAAATCTCCAAGTATACCACAATTGTGTAATCACTTTAACAAAGGCACGTGTAAATTTGGAGATCGTTGTAAGTTCATCCATGATCACCGTAATAAGGAGGGGTTAACCTCCAAATCAAACAGTGGCACAACTTCATTTTTTGGTCGACCTTCTGTTACACAGAATATACATCCTACAGTTTGGGCTCCACATGGATCTTACCACTCATGCATGGCCCAACAACATAATATAAATAATAACAGGCCACAACAAAATAATATGCCCGTTGGTTTTGTTACCCCTTTGTACGCAGCCCACCAACAGCCTCCACAGGCCTAACTACAATACGTGGCCCATCAACAGCCACAACAGGTAGCGTACATTGTTCCATACCAATAGTCGAATGTCAACAGTCCAGGCATCGTCGGACCCCCACCCGTCATGCACCCATCTCAAGCTACTTCACTTCCTAGCGCTTTTAGCACTATGACTTTGCAAGACCTGACGTGGAATATGGACACAGGTGCTTCTTCTCATTTAAATTCTAAAGCAAGTAATTTAAGTACAATTTTTAACAAACGATTATTCCTATCTGTGCACGTTGGTGACGAAAATTCTATTCATGTTACTAACACTGGACATAGCATTATTCCATCTACTCATCGCCCACTTCATCTTCATAATGTTCTTGTCACCCCAAATATTATTAAAAATCTCATTTCTGTGCGTCAATTTACTAGAGATAATAATTGCACTGTCGAATTTGACGCTTTTGGTTTTTCTGTGAAGGACTTCTGGACTCGCCATATCCTCCTTTGATGTGATAGTTCGGGTGATCTCTATCCCGTTACCAAGCCAACATTTACACCTACCGCTCTTCTCTCAACAAGCTCCTCCACGTGACACCAACGTCTCGATCATCCCGGTGACGAAGTGCTCCGGTCTCTTGTTTCTCGTCAATTTATTTCATGTAATAAAGAAAAGTCTCCACATGTATGTCATGCATGCCAACTTGGCAAACATGTGAAGCTTCCTTTTCATAGTTCCAATTCTATTGTCGAACATTGTTTTGATATTATTCATTCCGATTTATGGACATCTCCCATTATTAGTAAAAGTGGTTTTAAATACTACATCTTATTTCTTGATCATTTCTCTCATTATTTGTGGATTTACCCTCTTCGTAATAAATCTGACATGCTTGATAAATTTTTGCATTTTCGTAATTATGTTAAAAACCAATTTAAATGTGAAATAAAAAGCTTCCAATATGATCATGGTGGTGAGTTCGACAATAACCACTTACATACCCTTTTTGCTAACCACGGTATACAATTTAGATTTTCTAGCCCAAAAACTTCTCAAAAAATGGCAAGGCGAAACGCATGCTTAGAACCATTAACAATGTCATTCGTACACTTTTATTTCAAGCTCACCTACCCCCCCACCTTTTTGGTCGAGGCCCTACATATGGCCACTTATCTCTTCAACCTTTTACCCTCTACCGCCATCAACAACGAAATCCCCTACAAAAGACTTTTTCACAAAACACCCGACTACTCTAACTTACGTATTTTTGGGTGTCTATGCTACCTTCACCTTCACTCCCGTCACAAACTTGCCCCACGCGCAACACCATGTATATTTTTGGGCTATCCCGCCTATCACCGTGGTTTTTGATGCCTAGACCTTGAAACAAACAAAATCTTACTTTCCCGACACGTCACCTTTGATGAAACCCAATTTCCTTACCGCTCAATGACACCTGACTCTCCAACTTCCTATACCTTTTTAGACTCTACACCATTGTAACATCCCCAATTTCGGCTATGCAGCGAAATTCAAACTGGGTGTTACTCGACAGTACAATAGACATAATAATAGAAGACGTTCTCTAACTGAGTCGTTTAAAAAGACTTATCATTCGAATTATTGAAATATATCAGAGTTTACAAAGACAGGTCCCAAATGGTTCCATGTTTACAAAATACATCGATATAAAGTCTTTTGATGTTTATCGAATGATAAAGTAAGTTATAGCCTTCTTGATTGATTATGTGCCCCTCCGTGCCATCCTTGATCATTATGCACCTAAGATACATACTTAAAACGGTCAACACAAAGGTTGAGAGATATTCATAGAGTTTTAGTTAATCATTTGAACACAATATTCGTAACGTGGGGTAATTAGTCTCGCATT
The DNA here is from genome assembly GCA_021014915.2 of Artemisia tridentata subsp. tridentata. NCBI lineage: Eukaryota > Viridiplantae > Streptophyta > Magnoliopsida > Asterales > Asteraceae > Artemisia > Artemisia tridentata. The sequence goes on from CP139504.1 coordinate 410,152,746, forward strand.
CATAGTTAGAAAACAAAACAGTTATTATTGCACTAAGCTCATGACACCGAAAACGTTAACAACGTATCAATAGAAATTGATATAATAGTAATAGTGGCCCTAATAGGTAATTTGCCATTATATCTAGAGTTTTTCAAATAAGGTGCGTTTGTTTACTGGACTTGGTTAAACAAACGGGATTTGTCAATCTCGATAGGCCTATCCACATTATTCGCATTCACTTCACTCGCGATTAATGGTTCATGATGGTAGGGACTTAAGTTTGGAAATAGTAGTAGTTAGTGCAAATAATACATTAAGATATAGCATACTGTAACACCCCCAATTTCGTAAATGCAGTGGAATTCAAACTGGGTGTTACTTCATGGCATAACAGTTATAACAATAGAAAACGAACTCTAATGGATTCATTTTAAAATATTTGTCATTCGAATTATATAAATATCAGAGTTTACAAAATGAGATCCCAGTAGTTTCAAAGTTTACAATTTACATTAATGAGTTTTTGAATGATAATAAAGTTTATAGCCTTCTTGAGTATCCGTGCTCCTCCGTGCCAGCCTCGATCATTATGGACCTCAGATAAACATGCTAAAAGTGTCAACATAAAGGTTGGTAAGTTTATAGAGTTTATAATTCAAAGTATGGACAACAAGATTTCAAAGGGATAGTAATAATTGTAATGAATACAATTATTGGTAAATATAGTTTTTAGCATACTAGGCTCATGACTCTCAAAGCGTTTAACAAAATATCAACAGAAACTGATATTATAATCGGATATCAACAGAGATTGATATAATAGTCGGATATCAACATAGATTGATATAATAGTCAGATATCTACATAAATTGATATAACAATCGGATATCAACAGAAATTGATTTAATAGTCGGATATCAACAGAAATTGATATAACACCTAACTTCCAGTACATAATTTCAAATATCAATAAAGAATGATATAGTACATAGTTTCAAGCGCATAGTATAGTTTTCAAGTACTTGTGATTTGTTACAAAAATTTTAGCATGTATCTCCCCCAAAATAGTTCAAAACAAGTAAAAGAGGGGATATGACTTACCGTAGGTTGGATGATGTTTAAGGATATAACGAAATTGTTGGATAAGCCGGGAAAACCTCTACGTACAACAACTTTTGGCTTTCAATAAGAAAAGGAAAACAAGGACTTAGAACTAGGACTTTGAGCAATCTCCTACACCTTAGCAACCTTCTACACTTCTTGTATTCTTGAAGGGCTTGTGATGAGATCTTAGGTGTCTTGAGTGGATTTAAACTCAAGAGGATTGATGATGTACCCTCCTAACGGGTCGAAGGACTCCCCTTCGAGCCCGTAGAAAGCCCTCCCTTCGGAGGCCCAGGTTAACCTTCCAATACGTTTCATTGGCGTAAAACCATTCGGCTGCGAATGGTTACCATGTGGGAATCCGCCAATCGAAGCCCTAAGCCCTTCGGGGTATTCCTGACGAAGGGACTAACACGAAGGATCATCCAGACCTAGTCAAACCCACGTCTCCTCTATCCTTTGGCTTCCCGCCAAAACAGAGATCGTGGGCTACAAAGCCCTAGCGGTTACCACTTTCCATGGGACGCCCCCATGATCTCCGAACTATGTGCAACCGCCCACTATGTCCTATTTTCTCACCTATAAATAGCATAGTCGGGCCAAGAACAAGGTAAGTAAATTTCAAGTTAACTTCACTCTCTAAATTTACGACCTACATTACCATCACACATACTTACTCGCACGCCAGAGGTGGTTCGCAGGGTCCAACCCCTGCGCAATCACTTAACGTAGTGTCTTTGTATTTCTTATTCTCAGGTTAAGAACAAGCTTGGCGCAATCTCAACACCCCATTATTCCTTTGATCACCATCGAAGGCTTGGTTGACGAATATTTGTTCAATCAGTGGCGCCATCCGTGGGACCGCTACAATTGGTCTCGTTAATTCCGAGCTTTTAACCTACCAACCAATTTCACTATTATTCCGGCATGGATCAAGGGAGAGAAGATACTCCCCCGCCGGGCTTCTCTACCTTAACACCAATACCAGTCGACGACCCTAACAACCTTCCCCCAATAACCGCCTCCGCTTTCACAACACGTTCTCACCCAGAAATCACAACCAACAATCATGCTTCGACATCAGCCAACCCGGAACCTGTCATTAGCCCAGCCTTTGTCGAAGCCAACCATGAAGTGTTAGAAACCCTTTTAAGGGCTCGCAACAGGCAAGTCAGGAATGCTGAGGTACGAAAGGAGTTGGAATACTCGAGTGAAGAGTATGATGAGGAAATGGAGATGGAACCTAGGCCTCCGACCCAAGGACCAACCCTGTCTGCCTTAAGGATTGGTTCTCCAGTTGGCCGAAGGCTAAGCAAAAGGTCTGTTGGTTTCGAAGGAGTCCCCGAGAGGGCTCCGACAAGGCGAGAAGGGGCGGTTGCTGAAGGCTCTAACGGTAGGAGTCAGCTTAGGGAAGAAAGGGGGATGACTTTACCTCCATTACTAGCCGCTCATCTTGGGAGAACTGAAGCCATGGTTCCGGTGCAGCCTTCTCACGCGTCAGGCGTAGAAGGCAATCCGTCTACAATCAATATGGGAGGAAATCTTCCTCCCAATGGTATGTACCCCCCGTTCCAAACTCAGTCTTATCCTCAAAATTTATATCCTCCCGTGAATGGACAACCTAATAACCCAAGCTTCCCTCAAAATTATGGGAGCATGCCCTTCGGCCACCCTATGGCGTACCCTCCATACGCCATGGGAAATAGTTACCCGTTTGCCGTGAACACACCTTATCAGTCCTACCCTGGCCAAACTCCTATGGGAATGACCCCAAACAGCAATCCATACAATACAGTCCCCATGTATGCACCACCTTATAATTGTCTATATTCAGACCCTATGGGTTCAGCTACACCCTTCGTTAGATGGATAGAAGATTACCCATTGCCTGATGGTTTGAAAATGCCTTCACATGTCGGGACTTATGATGGGAAAGGGGATCCGGACAATTTCTTACACTTGTTCGAAGGGGCTATCAAAATGCAAAAGTGGGTTATGCCGGTGGCCTGTCACATGTTCACATACACCCTTCGGGATTCTGCCCGTATTTGGTGGAATGGGCAAAAGCACGGCAGCATCGTCAATCTTGATGATCTCAAAGCTAAGTTCTGGTCACACTTCAGTCAGCAAAAGAAATTCACAAGGACTCATTTAACGGTACACAACATCAAGCAAAAAGAAAATGAAAGTACCAGGGCCTTCGTTACTAGGTACACCGATGAGACTTTGCAAATTTTGGGTCTTCATGAAGATCAACGTATTTCTGGCTTCGTACATGGCCTTCGGAATAGGAGTTTGGTGGAATTCTTGTCCACTGACCTTCCGACAACTTACAAGGGCCTGACCGAGAAGACATACACTTGGATCGAAGCCAAAGAGGTATCCACTAATGGGGCTCCGATAGATAAAGATAGCAACAACAAGTTTTCGAAGCATTCCACGTGGGAAGGGTCCAAGAACAAGAACAAGAACAGAGATAGGTTCTCTCCGTACAACAAAGGCCCCAACCATGGTTTGTTGAGCAATCTAACGAAGTCTCCAAAAGAAATACTTGCTACAGAGAGGGCGGCCAAAGCTTTCGAAGCGCCTCCACGTATGACGAGTAAGGGTAAAAACAGGGATACCAGCAAGTACTGCCACTTCCACGAAGACAATGGCCACGATACGAACAGTTGCAGGGAATTAAAGAAACAAATTGAAGAGGCCGTAAGATCTGGGCAGTTGGCACACCTGGTAAAAGGAATCAAGAAAGGCAAAGAAAAGATGACTGACACTCAAATGGCCAAGGATACTAACCCTACCGAAGCCCCCATACTAATGATACACAGAGACGAAACCACTTTGAAAAGGAAGGTACCGGAGTCGGAAGCAAACAAGATAAGGGATGTAACGTTTTCCCCTATCTCAGGCAGGATCCCTTCGAACGATCCAGTGGTTATCAAAGTCCTAATTTTTAGCCAAGAAATAAGGGGAGCCTACATGGACTGCGGAAGCCCTTGCGAAGTCATATATGAACATTGCTTTCGAAAGCTCTCGTCGGCGGTCAGGTCTCAAAGGGTCAATTCGAAGAGGCCTTTAGTAGGGTTTTCTGGTGAACGTTCGTGGCCCCTAGGGGAAGTTCCGCTGGAAATAACAATTGGAGAAGGCAGGATCGCAAGGACAGAAACCCTCATGTTCACTATCGTAAGGTCCGACTCTCCTTACAACTTGTTGATAGGGAGGACCGCTATGCAAAAGATGGGTATAGTAGTCTCCACTATACATGCAGCGGTAAAGTTTCACACAACCAAAGGAATAGGGACAGTATTCTCTGAGCACAGTCCGAAGGATATCAAGAAAAAGATGGAAGGCTCTAAAAAGCCTCCGAATGATGTTATTGGAAGTGCGGATAAGGAAGAAGATATCGTCACAAAAAAGCGTCGTGCAGAACGAAGAATGGTAAGCAAAAAGCAATATCCAAATAGTTTCACAGCAGAATTGGAGAAGCCACACAAAGCCGAAGGGAAGATCTTCGAGGGGATACGTCCTAGGAGCACCAGAACTCCTCCGACACCGAGAACTGATGACAAGCTCTATGGCAAGGGTTATCGACTCAAGGGATTCAAATCCACTAAGTCGACAGAGCAAGAAGTCAAAATCAATCCTTCGAAATTCAAAGCAGCTATTGACCTGCCTGCTCCAGGATCATCGAAAAAACGTGATAACCCAAGCTCCACCAAGAGGCAAACTTTCGCAGAAGTCCTCAACAAAACGCCTTCCGGACACAGCCCAAATGGAGAAACTCTCCCAGCAGTGGCGGAAGAATGGAAATTATTTACCGACGGAGCCTCAAGCTTCAATGGTTTCGGAACAGGGTTAATCCTAATAAATCCGGAGAGAAAGGAGTACAGTTATGCGCTACGTTTTGAATTCAAGGCCACGAAAGATGAAGCAGAGTACGAAGCCTTGCTGGCTGGCCTTCGACTCGCAAAGGGTCTCGAGGTTCATAACCTCTCCATTTTCGTGGGCTCGCTTTTAGTCGCTGGTCAAATCAAGGGTTCTCGCAGAGCAAGGCAGCCAATAATCAAGGAGTACTTGAACGAGGTTAAAAAAGTCCTTCAGGGTTTCGAAAGATACAAAGTAAAAAATGTCCACTCAAGCCAAAATAAGAGGGCGGAGGCCCTAATCAAATTAGCATCGACTGCTTTTGCTCATCTACCCCGTGAGGTTTTAGTAGAAGAATTGGCCACCAGATCAATTGCAAGAAGCGAAACATTTGATGAAGACTCCAGCTGGATAGAACCAATCAAAATGTATTTGATAAGCGGCATTTTGCCCGATAAGTCAAAATCGTCACGAAGAATCAAAGTCAAAAGTCCACAGTACAGGCTCATAGGCAATAATCTCTACAAAAGGCGTCTTTCATCTCCTTGGCTCCGCTGTATCGAGTTAAAACAGGCTTCGATCATTCTCTGCAATGCTCATGAAGAGTTATGTGGAAGACACACAAGCCCTAGCGCCATCGCCGCAAAGGTAACAAAATGGGGTTATTACTGGCCAACCGTACTAGAAGATGCAAGGGAAGCAATCAGAACATGCACGGTATGTCAGACACACTCCAAAGCCCATAACCTGCTAGAGTATGATGCGACACCTAGCATGACTGTAAGACCCTTCGATCAATGGGGAGTCAGCATAATTGGACCCTTACCATTAACCCCCGGAGGGGTACAATTCTTGGTCATAGCCATCGATCATTTCACCAAGTGGGTCGAGGCCAAGCCGTTGGCATCAACAAAAGGAAGAGATGTGGAAGAATTCATGTGGGAACACATAATATTCAGATTTGGAATTCCACAAGTTATCACCTCTTACGAAGGGCCACACTTTGCTGAAGGAGTGTTCCCTTCTTTCTGCAAAAGCCTAAACATGAAGCAAAGATTCATTTGTGTTGACAAGGATATTGTCACCGAAATTGAGACGAAGTTAGGGCAATATCAGCATAAATGGCCAGATAAACTTCCCAAAGCCTTGAGGGCATATAGGAAGTTGTCCTTCGAATAAAAGCAAACGAAGCCAAACGAAAGAGCCCAGCGTCAAAGAAGAATTACGGTGACAAAAAGGACGTGGAAGCTCGAAGGATGGAAAACAAAAGATGTCGTGAACAAGTTTGGACATGATACAAGCTCTCGTAAGTCTTACATATAAGAACTTACCTTCCTTTAAAAAACATTTAGTTGTTTTCAATTTCATGTAACGTAGTCTTCTCACATGGGAAAAAAGCATTAATGGTAGGTGTCTAGTGTTCATTTTTTCAAATGATGTAATCCTCCCTACCCACTTAATGATATAGTATGTTTCCCTCAAAATCTCTTGTTTCGTTTTATACAACATAGATTTATCCAGCCAAGTACTTTACAAGTTTCAATGTCGAAGGATGAAGCAAGACACATGTCTTGTATAACATTAACATCCATTACAATTCACATTAGCTTTCCTATAAAGTCTTAGGGTACTTGAAGCCCTCTGTAACTTAAGGATAAAGACGGAGTGGGTCGCAACCCTCTGTCGCAGTCAAATTATACGATTGCATAAAATCTTGGTCCAAAATACACACAATAAAGTTATAACCTTAGGTTGTATGTTTACGTTCTAGTAATGAGCGTAAGAGAAGATAAGCATGGCATTAAAAAAGAAGGATACTCCTTCAAATTAAGAGTCATAAAGACTACGCACAGGCGAAGCCGTTTTCAAAAAAGGACAGTTGTTCAAAGTTATGGGACGAAGCCCAGACAAACCATTCAAACAGGCACTAGCCTGATAAAAGCACGCTAAATTGTCTTAAAGAAAGGCATCAGCCTTTAAGCACAAACAAATTGTTTCAAAGGGTACACGCCACCCTTACAGACTAAATTACTGCCAACATGGCAGCCTTCATTTGTTGATGGAAGAGTTTGGATCTTCTTGATGAGTCGCAGACTTAGGTTTCTCGGACAAGGTTCTTTTAGTTGGAGACGGAGGCTGTATACTCTTGGGTTTTTTGGAGAGGAGATCTTCGATGGAGGCTGAAGGATCTTTGGTTGCTTCGGCAAGAAAGGGGTAAACTGCAGTGGTAAAGGCATTACCAGCTTCATCATACTCCTGAACGGAATTTGGACGATAGTAGGGCACATCTGAAAGCACAACGGGTTTCTTAGTTTCGGCAATCTCTTCCAAAGTTGTGCATTTGCCATGGAATATGGCTGCATTCACCAGTTTACCCACAACCACTCCCACCTCATCGCTATGATATAATTCCATAGCAATATAGGGAACAACCTTCGATACGACCTCAGCCCTATCTTTTTTCAACCTTTGACATTCAAGCTTCAACCTATCAACCTCCTGACAACGTTTAGCATCCTGCTCCACTAGTCTAGTTCTCTCAACCTCCAACCCAGTACACTTGGATTCCAGGGCACTCACCTGGTTCTCATAGCCTACGACCTTAGCCTCCTCAAGAATTAACCTACCACATTCTGCCTGTGACTCCTTAAGCTGTTTTTCAAGACTATCAATCCTGTCTTGAAGAGCCTCATACCTTGGATGTTTCTCAAAGTTCTCCATGGCTTCATCGCATCTCTTCTCCAATTCAGCATAATTTTTCTCCCTCTCCTTTTCTCTGGCAACAACAGCAGCAACCTCCTCCTTCGCTTCCTGGACTCTATTAAGCAATCCCCTGGTGCGAAAGCTCAGATGACTGTCCAGCATTGCTTGTCGGATGTAACTTTTGTCGTTGAGATCGCAAAGTTCTTCAATGGACATTTCATTCATTTTCTTCCTCCATGAGGCAGGAGTAACATTCTCAACAAGCAAGCGGCAGGAGAGAGAGTTGGGCAATTCCTTCGTATCTGGCAAACCTTTAAGACGAAAGCAATATAAGCCAAACACGCAATATTACGGAAAGGAAGAAAGACTGGAAGAATTTTCGCTTACCAGATATGTCATCTTCATCAGCCAGTCCTTCCGGAGCATACATGATGGTCTTCCCACGAGACTTCTCTGTTTTTTGCTTGGTGGTTCGGGAAGTCGGGGTAGGAATGTTCAATTTTCTCTTGGGAGCAGCCTTTGCAGCCTTGGCACTAGTACCTTTTCTAGTCCGAACTCTATCAGCGATGCCGGAAGACCCCACAATCCTGAGCTGATCACCTCCGGAAGGGGTATCATCAGAATCACCAATGTCCTCCACTACCTGGGGGGCTTCCTCAGTACCAACTGCTTCGACAGGGGGGAGCACAGCCAGAGGCTTGGGTGGAGAGACATCAACATCATTATTATTGACAGAGATGGAAGGAGATCCCGCTCCGTAACTTGTATTTTGAGGGTCCCTTGGCATAAAGCTCACTTCCTTGGCACCTCCAGCCACGACAAAGTTTCGAAAAGCCATTTCTGCACAGGCAAAGGAAAAGAGATGAATATCAGCAGGTAAGTTATTTATTTATGAAATAAGAAATTATACATACTTTCTCCTTCACAAATAATTTCAGGAAGCAATGGAGACTCTTCCCAACTCTTAGCAATGCCAGCCATGAATAAGATGGGCTCAGGAAACGTTTGTACGTCCACTGGATGACGTGCAAGACGTTGATACATAAGTTCACTTCTCACCTCATAAGGTAACGGGTCATTGTATCGTTTCTCATCAAACCTATTCCCTTCGGCCAACAACTCAGGATACTCGGAGGGTATGATGGTACTCTCAATATAAAAAAATTGACCTTTCCAATTTCGAATATTTGAAAAAGGTTTAGTTAATAGGTGTGGGACATCATACTCACTCCTTTTTGCAATAGTTACCCAATCTCCACCAGGGTAGAGATTGCAAAAGCCTCTAAACACAGTCAATGAAGGCTCAAAGCCATACGCTTTGCACATCACAATATAAGTTGTCAACTTGGCTAAACCAAATGGATTAAACCTTGAAATGTGCACCTTGTAATATTGCAAAAACTCCAAAATAAGAGGGTGGATGGGAATCCTAAAGTTTGATTGTGTAAACGCATGCACATACAAGCCTACAAATCCTTTCGGAGCATCAAAAATACTTTGCTTTTTACTGGGAAGCATGATTTTATATTCCAAGGGTATGGGATAATCATTCAGAAAATCAGACAATGCTTGTTTCGACAAGGTACAAGTTTGTTCTTTAATTATTCGTTTTGCAGCCATACTCATAAATAACGTAAGGAGAGCAAAGAAAGATGGTGGAATTTTACCTTTTAGATTCCAATGGAAGCACAATGACACAGAGTTGTGTATATTTTGGGCGGAGGTAAAAGTATTCTAGGGTTTAACGTATCGAAGATTAAATACTCATGAAATCTTTGATCATAACCGAACACGTGTACACTTTCTTTACTATCTAAGCGGATTTCAAATGGATTCTAAATTTGAAATGACGTTTTGCGACTTCCAAAGAAGTGGCAATTAAGGGTTTGCAAGTGGCCGGATAATGATGATTTGCATTTAATGCGGAATTCAGTTAGACGCTTTCCTTTTAATTAGAGGGATAGAGTACTGCTTATTGCGTTTGAATTTATTTAAAGCACTTTATCTTCATTTCGTCCGAATTTGTGATAAATGGGATAGAGTGTATAAGGTTTTTTGAGTCGAAAGCAATTTATACTCGTACGTATATATTGCCTTCGACTGGGGGGCTTGATGATGTACCCTCCTAACGGGTCGAAGGACTCCCCTTCGAGCCCGTAGAAAGCCCTCCCTTCGGAGGCCCAGGTTAACCTTCCAATACGTTTCATTGGCGTAAAACCATTCGGCTGCGAATGGTTACCATGTGGGAATCCGCCAATCGAAGCCCTAAGCCCTTCGGGGTATTCCTGACGAAGGGACTAACACGAAGGATCATCCAGACCTGGTCAAACCCACGTCTCCTCTATCCTTTGGCTTCCCGCCAAAACAGAGATCGTGGGCTACAAAGCCCTAGCGGTTACCACTTTCCATGGGACGCCCCCATGATCTCCGAACTATGTGCAACCGCCCACTATGTCCTATTTTCTCACCTATAAATAGCATAGTCGGGCCAAGAACAAGGTAAGTAAATTTCAAGTTAACTTCACTCTCTAAATTTACGACCTACATTACCATCACACATACTTACTCGCACGCCGGAGGTGGTTCGCAGGGTCCAACCCCTGCGCAATCACTTAACGTAGTGTCTTTGTATTTCTTATTCTCAGGTTAAGAACAAGCTTGGCGCAATCTCAACACCCCATTATTCCTTTGATCACCATCGAAGGCTTGGTTGACGAATATTTGTTCAATCAAGGATCATCTAAACTTACAAAGGATTTGATGTAGTTACTTTGGCCCTCAATTTTCTTGAAATACTTGAAGTAGAGAGCAAATTATGAGTATGTTTGTGTTTGTTTGTGTTGAATGACCAAAGAGGGGGAGGGAGGGTTTATATAGGGTCTTGAGGAGGTGATGAGTTAGGTTAGTCACTTTACTTCTATACTAAGATAATGCATGTGTCACATTTCTTACAAACTAAGTAAGACATATGTCTTGATCTTGTATTGGATTGAAGCATAACAAGACTTGTGTCCTAGTGACTCATTGAGGTGTAAGAGAACTTCAATTTGGTTACTTCTACTTAGAAGATGAGTTTTATTAGTAACTTAGGGACTAAGGGCGTGTTAGGATTAGGGCATGTGTAGTTTAAGTAGCCAAATTGGCTTTCTCATGTACTTATGACTTTTGGAGCCTCTTGAAAAAATGTATATCCTTGTCGTTCTCCCTTTGATAGTAAAGAGCAATGGAATCAAACATGGAGTAAGAATCCGCAACGACGGCTAGTTCTTGTAGACGTAGGAAATTGGACATTTTGTTGTTGTTTGTTTTGTACGGGATAAACAGAATAAACGAACAAAACCGGATATTATTTGAATCTCTGAAAGGCGTGTGAACACTTTCAGATCGAATCAATTTGGTTGTTCTCCTGAATTATTCAATCGGATACAATTCAGAGATTGAGAACGTTTTGAATGCTTGTGTTTGAGATTGATGAACCAAAGAAAAAATTAATGACCAAGAAAAAATACGTATGAATAAATCAGGGATTAGGGCACTAACTGCCTTTCAGGCAGTTTTTACAAGGGTTTCAAAGTTGTCAAAATACGTATGAATATAAATCAAGGATTAGGGCACTCGACCTCAGCCAGGGGCTTTGCCCCTTGGACCCTGCTCCCAGGGGCGCTGCCCCCGGACCTTCGTCCCTTAGAGGCTTCACCCCTAAGATCATAATAAATTCAAATAGGTGTGCACTCCACACCTCCAAGCCTAAATGATGTCTTATTATGACTAAATTGGTCAAACAAGTTAATCCAATTACACTAAAATATCCAACATTCCTCCCCTATTTTAGTGCAATCATTGATTAACTAAAACAAGTTATCTCAAACAATCAAACTTGAGCATAAATGAAATGTCGTGACGATTGAATTTCACATTAGTAAATTACACATTCCGAATATTCGAATACCAGGGTGTCGCTTAGGATTGAACCCTGGGAATTCATTTTGAATACACGAAGATAATGTACACAAAAGTTTACATACATAGTAGTTCTATCTTGACACATGTTTTACTAGCTTATGTCCTTATCCTTCTTAAGCATGTCAAAGCCAAGTCCCAGCTTCTTGAAGCGGCTAAACTTCATGATCATATAGGTAGCTCTTTTAGTCTTGCACCTTAGGATGATTCTTCTAATGTGTTCCAATCTCTAAATATTAAGCCTTCCACATTGAATTCAGCACCTAGCGTCATACTAGGTGGGAATTGGGTATCTTAATACCAGAGATTTCTGGTGGACTTTAATCCCATCCCTATAGCCGAATTTTTCACGAGATCTCTACACAACCCTTTGGTTAAATGATCGGCTAAATTGTGTTGTGTTTTCACAAACACCACAGATATCACACCATCCGTGATAAGCACACGTATCATGCTGTGTCTAACACCTAAGTGTCTAGACTTTCCATCATACACTTGACTGTATGCTTTAGCCAAGGTAGCTGCACTATCACATCTGATTGAAATGGGTGATATCGGTTTAGGCCACAATGGAATTTCATATATTAAATTCCTTAGCCATTCAGCTTCTTTACCAGCTGTTGCTAATGCCACAAACTCAGATTCCATCGTTAAATAAGTGATGCAAGTTTGCTTCTTTGATGCCTGATCCGTGCTAAAGTGTATATATAAATAATATCAGACGGATATAAGTGAATAAAGACAAATCAACCCTTTAGGAAAAAGGCTAACTTGTAAAAACTCACGTTTGTGATATGTGTGATACCAGGTAAGTGATTACCCCGGTCGTGTCCCAGCGAGGTTGGAATCGACAGTTGTGTAGGTTTGGATTAGAGTGACTGATGAGTGGGATGAGGAATTTTGTTTGATTTTATTATATTTTAATTGAATAATGAGAAACAAATTCTCAAAATAAAATTAAGATTAAAGCAAATTATACTAAAAAAGGGGAAACGGAAATTCTAAAAACGGGATAAAAAAAATGAAATCTATAAAATTTAATCTTACAAGTACCAAATTATTTTTCCTAAGTTATAAATGATAAAAGAAAATTCTAGAAAAAAGATTTATATTTTTCTGACTTTTATATTTTTTATTATGAATTAAAAACAGTTTTAATCTAATTAAATTATAAAAAATACTAAAACTAATGGGAAAAATCTGGAAATTTTATGGAAAATACTTTGAAGAGTACTGAAGCCAGGAAAAATGAAAAGAGAACTTAGTTGAACCCTAATAACTAGTTTGTGCAAATAAGCAGTTTCAAATAAGCTCTAAAATAAGCACTTAAGCACTAACAGATACCACAAGCTTAGAAACAGTTCAAACAACTTATTTAAGCATAAAAAAACTTAATTCAAACAGCTAAACTCACAGAATAAGCCAAATAAGCACTTATGCAGATTCAAGATAAAAACAGAAAAGACAGCTAAAACCCCTACTTGCAGATCAAAATTAAGCACTCAATTAAGCTGATTAGTGGGAATTTATGGGGGCAAAAGCTTCTTAGTACTATAGACTACACTAAAACATCAAAAGCCCTAATTATTACAACCCAATTGAACCCTAATTTTCACCTAGATCAGATGCTTGATGAAAAGCAAATCTGATGCAGGACCAGATCAGACCACAAGGGCTTATTGCAGACTAAAATTAAGCTATTAAATAAGCTCTAAAGTGAAATACCAGATTATATCCTAAAAGCTAGTACTATAACCTATTTGTAAACCAAAACTCAGGAAGTGAGCACAAGGGAATAAGCATTGATGAAGCAAGGAAAAAGCTGAGATCAGCAACTTATGTGCTGATCTGCTAAAAAGATTCTGATGCAGCAGGATAAGTTTTTTTGGACTTAACTCTTGCACAACTTAATGAAACTAAACCAAAACCTGGGAATTCACTTAACACACTAAAATACACCAAAATGTGCCAAAAAGAAACACCAAATAAGCCTTAGCTTAATGAAGGCTTATTAGTGCAGTTGAGCACCTACTATTGCACCTATGGGTTAAAAAAACTCAAAAGTATTAAAACAACTTAACACTTATCACTAACAGCTTATCTATCCTATTTAATGCAAGATCAAAGCTGATCATATGGTCAATGAACAGTGATCAGTTCATTTTCCCTTCAAAGAAGCTTAAACCAAACACCCCTTAACAAGGGCTGTTTTGTGATTTTCAAATGGAACAGACATTATTAAGCTAGGTTTAGGATTCTATGAAGACAACAAACCATATTAAGCAATAATTAGTAACTTTAATTGAAAATTAAGCAGTTCTAATAAGCTATCTTATTTTTGGCTTTTTTAGAGTTTTTTGGCAAAATGAAGAAACAGGCTATTTTAAATTAATAATACAGACAATAAGCAATACTATAGTACTTATAAGCAGAATAATAAAGAAATAAGCTATAATAAGCTATGTAACAGTAACTTGCAAAAATAATTTGAAAATGCTTACAACTGTGAGGATTTGAAACAGTGGAACTTATGATCACCCAACAAGCCTAGCTTGTCAATATTAAACTAGAACACCCATTTAAGCTTTCCAGAATTGCTTATTCCACCAGAACAGCTTAATTTGAGCTTCTTTGACTTTCGTTGACTTTTTTGGAAATTTCACAATTAGAACTGTTCTTAACTAATATAAGCTTACAAAAGCTATGATAAGCTTATAGAAAGGGTTATGAGTGTTTGTGGTGATTCTTAACAACTGAATAGCTTAATTCGAGTTAATGAAAACTTGAATTCCTATTATAACTGAAACTGAGTACAAAGCTGCTTGAAATTAGAACAATTAACTTAAAGAACACTTGAATTAATACTGAAATGTAGAATACAATAATTTTAGACAACATAAATTAAAACTAATTTACACTACGAATGGTCTAAAAATAGGATAATTCTATCTTGGTGTCTTCATTTCTTTAAATAGATATCCCAAAAGCATCTCTGACAATTTCTGAGCAAATCCCACCATTTGGAATGGCTTAAATCAATCCCAGTCGTCTATTTCAGTTTTGGCACCAAAAGTGGATAGTGGGTAAAAGACCACTTGGTCTGATAACTTGGGGTGAGGAAGGAGCAATTAATGCTCCTTGGCTTGTTGAGTGTAGCAGGAGGAGGGGTGAGGTGATGGTGGATGTCAGTGGAAATGGTGGGTATGGGTGGTATGGTTTTTGGCGGGTCTTGGTTTTAGAAGAAGGTGGATTTGACTGAGGTGTTGACCCTGGTATTAGCTAATAAGGGTGGGTCGGGTTATTTGATGGATTGGGCTTGGGTTTGGTTGTGTGTGTAGGCTGGGTTAATTATTTTAGGTAGAAATGGGTTGGCTGGATTATTGTGGATGGGTTTTAGTTTGATCCGGTTTTTGTATCTTTTTAGGATAAATGGATTTAATCACAAGGACCAATATTGTAATTTAGGAAACTTCAAGGGCCAAATCTGCCAAATCTGAAATTTATCTCCAAGGATTATTTGTGACACTTTGCATTCTTGGAGGTTGACTTTTGATAACTTGAGCACTATCCCGGTCCAAACTTGTAAATTTCTTCCCCGTCCTCGGCTTTTCACAATTTTCCAATCTTGTGCTCGGTTTTTGTCCGTTTTGCCTTGTTTTCAATCCTTTTGTACCTGAAACACATAAAAACACAAACCACGAATATTTCAATATATTTGATCTATTTGGGTGTTTTTAGTCATTTTTGTGTCTTTTATGGGTATAAAATTGTGGAGATCGTTTGCTCGAGGTTTGTTAGACCTCATATCTAGGATTACACAACAATAATGATTAAATCAATACTACGCAGCGGAATAAACAAAAACTTCATTATTATTGCTACAAGGTATTCCTCGTCATCATCTCTACTCTAACCAATACAAACTCCAACAGCCCCAATTCTACCTTGATCAATGGTAGAACGTGTTATCTACACTATAACAAGGAATCAATGATCCTTGAGGCTAAACAAAACTACCCTAGGTGTGTTCCCATAAAACACCCGTACACACCCACACTTTTCCTGGTGTTACATCTTGACACACATTATTCTAATACCCTGTATCTCTTTATATAATAGAGATACCTAGGGTTTAGAAAAGATATTCCTAGAATAATAGAAGATTTGCTGTAATCTTCTCTTTCTTTTTAAGTTTCTTCCTTTGTCTTCTTTAGCCCTTCATCTTTCATCTTTTGTCCATATCAACTCTAAATTATAATTCCCAACAATCTTCCCCTAGTTGATATGACAAAACCAACGATATGAAAGATGATCTTCCCCTTAATCCATGCATATCATCAAGGCTCTTCAAGCTGCAATCTTCAATATTCTCTTCTTCCCTTTTTTTTCATCATCAATTAGGGGACAAAAATATGTAGCAACCTTGATCATTACACCACGAATCAATATCACACGACCAATCCATCATTCCAATGTTTCAAATTACCCACCATTAAGTTTTCCGCACTATAAATGAACTTGAAACAGTAGAAATCAAAATCAGCAGTAGTAATACCAACTAGCAGTAGAAAAACCTTCACCTCGATGTAGCATAACCTCGATGTATTGAAAAAGAAAACTAACCATTACCCATCCGATGCTGAAGTAGAATAACCCAAACTCATGTCTTAAATATAACTGCGAACGTATACCCAATCCGATGTATAGGGAGATCGCAATCTCTTGACAATGTGAACACTGAGCACAATAACGTAACTCTTTCAAGTGTTCGTCAATTCGTAGATATAATAAGAACATAAACTCAAATAATTCCACTTCACCTTCAAATAAGTAACGAATAATCTTCATCACCAATAAATAAAATAATAAAACTTTAACGAATATAAACCAAAAATCCTTTATGTGTATGTTTCTTACCCTGTGTGTGTGCGCAATCTCCAAAATCAACTGAATATGCTTCCCCTCACTTTTAGAAGCCCATGGGCTAGCAGTACAAACCAGCAGTATAAACTGTTCATCCTCCAAAGCTAGCAGTACTAACTGTTCAACGAACAGTACTAATTTCGAAGACCAAGCAGTACTAACTGGTGAAGCCAGCAGTACAAACTACTACATATAAACCAATGAACATTACTAACTGTTGTCGAGCAGTACTAACTGTTAGTCACAGCAGTACCAACTGCTACTTAAGAATCAATGAGCAGTACCAATTTTTAATGTGAGCAGTTGTAACTGTTAAACCAGTAACCATCAGATCAGTAACCCATACAAATTTAAATCGCTCATCCAAAGAATAAATCAGTCAACGTCCCACTGAATGAATTCACCAATCATCAGCAATTAATAACAGGTAGCGACAAACTTGACTTTTATACCCACTTGCGCATATTTAATACTCAAAAACACAATCAAAACCTATCCAAACAATCGACAAAATCAACATCAGTATCGATTTATCACAAGTCAACAGCCCAGCCCTACTTCTGATTGTCGACCAATTAAATAGCCTTTGAATATTCAATAAGAGATCCAATAGCCTTTGAATATTCAAGTTGATTTACAGCAACTCCCTTATTAGGCACAAGTTTGGCAGTGGGATCCATAGGAGTACCTATTGGAGAACAATCTTTTTGATTAAATTTATCCAACATCTTCTCAATATAATGTGATTGAGAGATAGTAATGCCATGTTCTCCACGTATGATCTTAATGCCAAGAATCACATCAGCCTCCCCCATTTCTTTCATATCAAATTTAGAGGAAAAGAATTCCTTAGTTGTATCAACTTGATCTTGGTCAGTACCAAGGATCAACATGTCATCTACATACAAGCAAATGATTACTCCTTTACGAGAAGCATCAAACTTGCTGTATACACACTTGTCTGGTTGATTTAATGAAAAACCATTAGATAAAACAACATCTTTAAACTTCTGATGCCACTGCTTGGGGTCTTGCTTCAAACTATAAAGAAACTTAACCAATTTACAAATGTTATCTTCATTACCAGGCATGAAAAAATCTTCAGGTTGTTTCATGTAAATCTCTTCATCCAATTCACCATTCAGAAAGGCTGTTTTAACACCCATTTGGTGAATTACAAGATTATGTATAGCTTCAAGTGCTAACAATAATCTAATGGTGGTAATCCTAGCAACGGGAGCATAGGTATCAAAGAAATCAATGCCTTCCTTTTTTCTAAAGCCTTGGATAACCAATCTGGTTTTATACTTGTCTATGCTTCCATCCACCTTTATCTTCCTTTTGAAGATCCATTTACTACCCAATGGTTTACACCCATGTGGTAAATCAGCCAATTTCCTAGTATTATTGTGCATAATAGAGTCAATCTCATCTTGGATTGCCTCTTTCCAAAATACAGCATCCCTTGAAGCCGTAGCTTCACTGTTGGTCCTCGGATCTTCATCAACATTAAAACAATATTGATATTGAAAGTTAATTTCATTCCTTGATCCTTCAACCAAATATAGTTGGAAATCATCACCAAAAGATTTGGCTTTTCTTGCTCTTACACTCCTCCTAGGCTCAGAAGAACGGTCACTTGGTCACATGTACCAGAGTTACTAGACCTTGCAATCATGTCTGCAGGTTTAGGTAAAGATGTAAACCTATCCTCATTGCCAAAATCAGCATCTCGTGAAACAATAACAGAGTGCATGTGTTAGCATTAATTTAGA